>JABSTQ010009081.1:0-237500 GCA_013358835.2 Ixodes persulcatus
ACTGATCCAGAGATGTCATTCTTGGCATGACTTTTCTGTGCGAATACGCGCTGTCATCGACCTGGGTGAGAACAGATTGACGCTGCGGAAGCCTGTTCCGCCTTCAGAGAAACCCCAAACAGCGTCAGCCGCCGTCCGAGTCGCCGCCGCCCACGTGAACCTGCCGCCGCGATTAAGTGTTGTCGTACCCGTCGTGGCCGATACAGCTACCTGCGGCGAAGTTGTCCTGGAAGGCAACCTTCAATTGCTTCTGGGAAGAGGAATAGGCGTCGCAAGAGGAGTGGCCGAACTTCAGGATGGGCGGACTGTGGTCCTCGTGACGAACTTCCGAAATGAAACGCAACACCTCACGAAAGGTGCAGCCGTGGGCCACGTCGAGGAACTTCAAAACGCCGCCGAAATCGCCACGATTACTGACGAAACCTCGGCACCTCAGCAAGACAGTACGTCGCCAGCGGAGCTCGACATTGCCCCTAAGCTTCCGGGCTCGAAACGACGGCAGCTGCTTAACCTCCTCGCCGAATACAGCGACTGCTTTGCGACGTCGTCAAAGGTGCGCCAAACCACCGTTGCGAAGCATCGCATTGTTACTGAGGACGACGCGCTCCCTGTGCATCGATCGCCATACCGAGTCTCAGTAAAAGAAAGGGAGGTCATACAGGAGCAAGTGCAAGAAATGCTGAACGACGACATAATCCAGCCTTCCAGCAGTCCATGGGCCTCTCCGGTCGTACTGATTAAGAAGGACGGAACGCTTAGGTTTTGCGTGGACTACCGACAGCTGAACGCGGTGACGAAGAAAGACGTCTACCCACTCCCCCGCATAGACGACACGCTAGACCGGCTGCGCCACTCTCGATATTTTTCATCGATGGACCTGAAGAGCGGCTACTGGCAGATCGAAGTCGACGAACGGGACCGAGAAAAGACAGCTTTCGTCACGCCAGACGGACTATACGAGTTCAAGGTGATGCCTTTTGGACTATGCACGGCGCCAGCAACTTTCTAGCGTGTCATGGACACCGTACTGGCTGGACTGAAATGGCAGAGCTGTCTTGTCTACCTTGACGACGTCGTAGTGTTTTCAAGCGACTTCGACGAGCACTTGCGACGACTCCGAGCTGTTCTCCAGGCCATACAGACCGCCGGGCTCACCCTTATGCCATCGAAGTGTCGGTTCGCCTATGACGAACTGAAGTTCCTAGGACACGTGGTTAGCAATGATGGCGTTCGCCCAGACCCAGAAAAGACTCGCGCCGTCGCGGCATTTCCGGCGCCGACAGACAAGAAGGCCGGGCAAAGATTCCTGGGACTATGTGCGTACTATCGGCACTTCGTTCGGGACTTCGCAAGGATTTCGGCACCGCTCACAAACCTCACGAAGGACGCTGAGAAGTTCGAATAGGCCGAAGAGCAGCAGCAGGCATTCGACGAGCTGAAGCGACGACTCCAGACTCCTCCTGTTCTTGGACATTTCGATCAGGATGCGGAAACCGAGATTCACACGGACGCAAGTAACGCAGGACTTGGTGCGGTACTGGTTCAACTACAAGAAGGCACCGAGCGAGTCATTGCCTACGCAAGTCGGACACTATCCAAGGCGGAGAAAAATTACTCCACGACTGAGAAAGAATGCCTTGCGGTCGTCTGGGCAATCACAACGTTTCGTCCGTACTTGTACGGGAGCCCGTTCCGCGTAGTCACGGACCACCATTCGCTCTGCTGGCTTGCCAACCTCAAGGACCCGTCAGGACGCCTGGCTCGATGGAGTCTCCGACTACAAGAGTTCAACATGACTGTGGTCTACAAGTCAGGCCGCAAGCACAGCGACGCCGACTGCCTGTCTCGTTCGCCCGTCGAAACACCTTCCGGCGGCAGCAACGACGATGAAGACGAGTGCTTCCTAGGCGCAGTGAACACCGGCGACATGGCACGACATCAACGTGACGATCCTGAGCTGCGCGCACTAATAGAGCACCTGGAAGGGCGCGGGAGTACCTTGCCACGTGTTTTCTCACGAGCCCTGTCGACCTTCGTCATGCGACAAGGTGTACTCTACAAAGAGAACTTTAGGGACAACAACTTGTCGTGGCTGCTGGTAATCCCGACTGACCTTCGAGAGGAGATCTTCCAAGCCTGCCACGACGACCCGACGTCCGGACACCTTGGTTACAGCCGGACACTGGCCCGTATTCGTGAAAAGTATTACTGGCCCAAGCTCCCCAAGACCGTCCACCTATACACAAGATCATGCCACGAGTGCCAGCGACGCAAGAAACCTCCGACGAGGCAGGCCGGACTCCTGCAGCCAATTTCTCCTCCAACTGCACCCTTCTAGCAGATCGGAATGAATCTACTTGGCCCTTTTCCGCCGTCGACGTCGGGGAACCGCTGGATCATCGTAGCCACAGATTATCTCACGCGGTACGCCGAAACAAAAGCCCTTCCTTCAGGGACTGCCGTGGAAGTTGCCAAGTTTTTCATTGAGTCCATCGTCCTCCGGCACGGCGCTCCAGAAGTTCTGATTACAGATCGCGGATCATCGTTCATGGCACAGCTGACCCAAGAAATCCTCCGACTCAGTCACACCAGCCATCGTCGTACAACTGCGTACCACCCGCAGACCAACGGGCTGACGGAGCGACTCAACAAGACAATCGCTGACATGATCTCTATGTAGGTCGACGTAGAGCACAAGACGTCGGACGAGGTGCTGCCCTACGTCACGTTCGCCTACAATACGGCGGTTCAAGAGACCACTGGATTCACACCCTTCCAGCTGGTGCATGGTCGGAAAGTAACGACCATGCTGGACGCGATGCTGCCCCATGAGCCAGCTGACAGTGAGAGCGACGACGCCCAGGTGGTTGCTCAACGGGCCGAAGAAGTCCGCCAGCTCGCCCGACTCCTGATTCAAGACCAGCAACGCGTCGACGCCGGCCGCTACAACCTTCGTCGCAGGGACGTCCACTTCCAGCCCGGAGACAGGGTGTGGGTATGGACGCCCATCCGTCGCCGCGGCCTCAGTGAGAAATTGCTGAAACGATACTTTGGACCGTACAAGGTACTTCGACGCCTCGGGGAGCTGAACTACGAGGTGATGCCCGACGGAACAAGAACATCATCACGCCGCCCACCTCGGCCTGAAGTCGTCCACGTCGTGCGCCTGAAGCCGTACTACGCCCGATAGGACTGTGCACCTTATACCTTCTAAGTGACTGTTTAGTTTACCATCCTTTTTATTTGCTTTGTTTTGTTTTGTGTTTCATCGGGGCGATGCACTTTTTAAAGGGGGGAGTAATGCCGCGAGCGCAGCTGACCAAGCAGGCAGCGCGCTCGTGGCCTAACGGTTATCGCGCGTGCCTTCCGCGCAGAAAGCCAGGGTTCGATTCCTGGCCGCGCGGACGCATTTTTGTGTACTCTGACGTAAATGTTCTGGTAAATTCGAGAACCGTGTTGCTTGTTCGAGGTCAGAATGTTCCACACGCAAAACCTTCTACGCCGATTCTTCCAGAACCCCACGCGTGTACATAAGGGGCTCCGCGTGGCGAGCCGCGGTCAGTTTCGCCTCAGCGTTCGATCTTGCTGCTTCGACGCCTGCGACGCGCTCTTGTTATCTACTCTTTTCTTCTCTTCCTTTCTTTATTTTTGGGCACAAGTTCGCCCCATTAAACGTTCAGTTTACTCAGTTATTATCGCCTCATCACTTGTCATTCGTGACAATATTGGTTTTTCGAGCCAGGCTAAGAACCTCCGAGAGCTTGTTTTTCGTAACGCAATCTAAAAAATAAATAAATAATAGAATAAATAAATTTAAAGGTTGTGAGTTTATCCTTTTGCATAGTACGGAATGATTGACCATGCAATAGTCCGATCTCACCAGCCAGTTTGGTTACGCCACCACTACCGGAATGCATTGAGGGAACTTTAGTCGTTCTGCACGTGCGACAACCTCGCTGGAGCTCTGTGTACGCAGAGCTTGAGGCGGCACGATCCGTCTGGTTCACTGCTGCCTGCCTCCTGCGAACTAGTTATGGCGGCGCCACGCATGTGGCGAATGCTTGATTCAAATCGGTTTATTAGGGGATCAAAAAGATGTGCTTAGGGACAATAAGCGTATCACTTGCTATTTGTCACGGCACACATTGTATTTTTCAGATCTTTTTCGTTTTCTGAGCTTGGATATTCGCTGGCGTCCCAGGGTTTGATTCGTGCCAAAGGATTTTGTTTTCTCTCTTTTTTTAAAAAAAAAAACTTATTTTATGGCAATAGTTGTCATTGCCAAGAATTTGGACCGGATCCCGTGTGTGCACTCAAAAAATGAAAGTCGCTTACAAAGCCCTGTAACACCGAATTGAAGCGCAGCTCTTGAGGAAGAGAAGGGAAGGGTACTGAGGTGAGCGTATACCCTCCTCCTCCTCCTCACCTCCTCATCCTGTCTGCTACTCCTCCCTCTGAGCAGCGTCGGCGTCGCCGTCGCCGTTGGCGTAACCGTGAGGTCACGCGACCCTCGTGACTTCACGGAAGTCATGTGACCTCACGGGGGTCACGTGACGTCACCGGGGTCCCGTGGCCGCACGGGAATCACGTGACCTCACGGAGGTCACGTGGTCTGATGACTTCATCAGTGACGACATCGTGATAATGACGATGGCGTCATCACGATGCCGTCACGGGACGTCACCGGGGTCACGTGACCTCACGGGAATCACGTGACCTGATTACGCCACTGATGACGTCATCAGTGACGTCATCGTAATGATGATGATGACGTCATCAGTGACGTCACGCGTCCCATAATGCGCCGCGCGGTTACGCCGACGCCGACGGCGACGGCGACGTCGACACCGCTCAAGCCGGAAACGGGCGCCGAAGGGCTGAGCTCTAAAATACAGTGCATCTGTTTTCCCGCAGAGCACTTGAGAGAGCCGATCGCTCCAACCTACGGGCGGATAACGTGGCTGACAATATGTGGGGCCCTAAAGAATTACAGTATGCGCTGTGCCACTGCCATTTGAGGGCGCTCAGTAGCTCAGTTCAGAATGTTATTCTAGGTATTTACATATTTTCAGCATCGCCACCCCCCGAGTTCCCTCCGTAGCAATTGGCTCTTCTAGGTGCTATGAGGGAGAGTGGACGCTCCAGATTTCTTAGAGTACGTTTTGAATCGGTTAGTCGTGGCCGGCTACATCGAGAAGGGAAAGTTTATCCACTAAGTTTAGTGGGGAGTCACAGGGTCGGTGATCACGGGATGTCACAGTGTCATGTAGCGCGGAGTAATACAATGATATAATATTAACACACACTACAGCGCACTATTGCAAACGTACACTCACTCCTTACACACGAAAAAGAAAGCAAAATTCAAACCAACCACGCTGACTGACAACTCGTTTTTATATACTTTGTCTTCTTCTACCTCTTGCACTTCCGAATTTCTCGAATCACGCGCACCAATCTCCAGACGCCTAATTTTTGTTTATATATATATATATATAAATGAAGTATATAAAAACAAGTTGTCAGTCAGCGCGGTTCGCTTGAATTTCGATTTCTTTTTCGAGTGTAAGGAGTGAGTGTACGTTTGCAATAGTGCGCTGTAGTGTGTGTTAATATGAGCAACCAACTCGCCCAATCTGCTACGTTAACAATGATTTACATTTCCAGTTAAATAGAGCACAGAAAGTCAGGCTAATTTTCCCGGAGAAACTTTCCTTTTTTGAGCTATATATAGAGACACCTTAGCGTTACCAGAAGCCAGTGTCAGGTTATGGAACAGATTTTTTTCTCGGGCTCGGCAAGGAACCGGGAATTTTTTTTTTTAGTCTGACGAGAACGTTTTACCCCGTGCTCATGTCCACAAAATACCAAGTCGCAAAGTTAGCGTCAAAAGAAAAAGAAAACGTAGTCGGCAGCATGCGGTTACTTTTATGCTGCTCAGTTCTTCTCTATCTCGTTTCTTGCCATTCCTGACAATTCGAGCCTGTGTTATAGACTTTTCAGATATTTTTATGTATTTTCAGGGATGGGGAGACGTCAGTTTCCATGGATCCACCCAAATACCGACACCAAATATCGACGTCTTGGCGGGAGACGGTGTCATACTCGACAAATATTACGCGCTGCCGCTCTGCACCCCATCCAGAGCGGCCCTGATGACAGGATTATATCCGATCCACACAGGTATGTTTAATGGGAACTGTTAGCAAACCGTTACCGTATCGTGTACCTGTTTCTTGTGCACCTGTCAAACGAAGGTTAGGAGGTAGGTAAACCTATGGCACGGTGGCAGAGTCCAACCAAATCCAGTTGACCGTCGTCGAAAAGGGCCTAGGCGAGCGGGAATAGCACAAGCGGAGTGATGTTGTGACGTGTAACTTTGACACGCTGGCACTGCACACAACTTCTGGTACAGCGACGTACGTCAGTATTGACACTGAGCAATACACTGCGTGCTGTGACCAGGCGCTGCGAGCTGTGAATCCCGGAGTGCTGTGGGTTGTGCAAGGCCTCGAAAACCGCCCTCCGAAATGAAGGCTGTACGAAGGGATGTGGGTGGCTCGTTGACGTATCGGAGGTGATCGTGGATGAGCCGAGTGGCAAGGGAGTGTCGCTGAGCATCAACGATGAATCTTTCTGCTACTCTGTCAACATGGTCGGCATCGTCGCGCTGTTCTTGGGCCATAGCTTCAATGTCCACTTGCATGGACTGTGGTGAAATACCCGCTACTTCAGGAAAAACCGTCCTAAGCGGAGTTCTAGCATCCTTTACCGTGTTGAATGTCGACTGTCGACATGTAAAGTCGGACATGAATCCAAACTGTCGGATCTTGCGAGAAGAATAGTTGGTGTGGATGCCTCTGAAAAGCTGAGAGTGTTGTGGTAGGCGAGTATGAGAATTGTGATGCCTTCCAGGATGTACCGGAAGTTCTTCACACTGAGAAAAATGGAAAACAACTTTATTGCAAACGTTTTGTACCCAGTCTTCGGTGACTTTATCTTTTGAGAGAAGAATCTGTGAGGGTGCCAGTCTGCTTCAATGTACCGACGTAGGGCGGCGCTCGAGGTATCTATCATCACACGAAGTGGGGCGTCTACCAGGAATTTCTTGGCGAGCGAGAAATTAGACGCCCCTGCGTCTGACCGTTCGACCGGTCAGTTGGGTGTTTGTTTTTTGTGTTTAGGGGATCGGTTTGAGGCTGGAGAATGTGGGAACAGTCAGGTATAAAGCGTCTGCGTAAGTACAGAGGACAAAAGAATTCGCGGAGCTTCCGCAGTTACGTAGACTGCGTAAAGTTACGCACCGTTTGCATCTTGTCTTCTAATGGGGTGATGCTGTTTTATTTTACACGATGGCCAAGGAAGTCGTTAGCCGAGGCGCCGAATACGCACTTTCCTGGGTTGATGACGGGGCCCAAGGAGCGGAGGCGCTCGAAGAGGAACTGGAGGTGCTCGCGTTCCTCGGTGGATGAGCTCGCGTTGAGCAGATTGTCGAGGTAGGCGAACACAAAGTCCCGGCCTCGGGCCACTTCGTTGATGAGACGGTGGAACGTTTGGGTGGTGCTTCGCAACCCATTGGCATGCGCACGTACTCGTATATACCAAATGGCGTTGTAATTGCCCTCTTGGGAATGTCGGAGGGCTCTATTGGGATCCGATGGTACGCTTTAACCAAATCGATCCTGGTAAAGATGAACTTTTTTGCCAGGTCTGCGGTGAAGTCCTGGATGTGTGGTTATGGATACTGGTCCGGGCCTTTGTGGGCGTTGAGTGGGCGGTAATCACCACAAGCCACCAGTCACAAGCGATGACTTGGGGACGAGGTGGAGGTATGACGACCAATTTCTCTCAGAAGGGCGGATGATCCTCTGTCGTATTCATGGCTGGCGGCGGTGAGACGTTCGCCCGTGAGACGACTAGGCCGCGCGAACATGGCATCACAATGTGATGAGTGACAATCACGTGATCAGGATGTGATGAGTGGCGGAGTGCTGTACCGGTTCTTTCAAGTTGTTAGCTTTCGTCAGCAAAGGAAACGTGGTTAGCTGATCCTCGAACGTTGAAGTTGGCAGCGCAGGACGTACACATCGCGACACTGTTAGCGCGAACACGACTTCGGCGCATTTTCGCATTGTACTTCTAAATAGTATTAGCGCGCACGAAATTTTATCGTTTACATTATAGAACTAAATTAGCTCTTACCGTAGCAATAATAACTTGGATGACATCCCTTGGCTTCAAAGGGGGAAACTGGAAAAACCGGCGATTGCTTGTTCGCGCTAACAGTGTCGCGCTCTTACCTCTGGAGACCATGTAGGATGATGACATGACGTTGACTGAAGGGCGATTCACACACTTGCGGTGAGTCCGACCGAGGGTTGCTATGGCAACAGCTGCGTTGGTTAAAAAGAACGGTTTTTACCTTGTTTTGTTGGAGCTGACGCAGCTGTTGCCATAGCAACTCTCGCACTCGGTCGAACTCAACGCAAGTGTGTGAATCACCCTTTGTCTGAGAGGCGAGTCGTTTCGTCAATTGGGCGACGAGAATGCATGTCAACCCTGAGTTTGAAGTGGCTGAGAAAATAGGCTACCAGGAAGCTATCTGAATGTCCGCGACGATAAACACCCACCGAAATGCCCGCTGTAAGCCAAGGTTGGTGATCAGGGCGTGCTGACCACACGTGGCAATCGACGAACTGTTGACGTCTCGAAGGGGGGATGTTTGAACGAGGCAACGTTTATCAGCTGTCGAATCTGGAAGAACGCTGACCTCTGCTTCGGTGTCCACGAGGAACCGGTGGTCACCGACGCAATCCACGACGTAAAACAAGCGGCTTTTTCGTGAACCGGGATTACCCGCCGCTGCGCCCGGTGGTTTCCCTGCCACGAACACGGCGGGGGGAATTTTCGGGGTACAGGTCCGCAGGTATGGTGGTACCAGCAGTGGCCACCGTCTGCAGGAGCAGAAGAACCGCGGCGGGAGCCTGGTCTCCGACCAGAAATAGACCGCTGAAAAGCAGGCAGGCGCAAGTCGCCAACCGACTTCTTAAAGCGGCTGAGTCGGGCCGCTATGTTCTTAGAAGGCGGAGCAGCCTCAGTGCTCGTCACTGGTTATGGTGAACATGGTGACCACGCTGGGTGCGGAGTACTCGGCCACACGGTCCGCCAAGTAAGCCAGGCGCTTCAGGAAGACGCTGCAAAAACGACGACCATGTTGTTCGGCAAAGGCTGCAAAAACAAGTCGCGGAGCAGCGATGTGTCCGCGTCCAAAGTCGAGTTGCCCAGGAGTTGTTGCATGCGACGCAGCAGCAGCGAGGGTCGCTGATCACCGAGTTCCTGCATGCTGAGGAGATGCTGAAGCCGACTGCGCTCCGACATGGTCTTCCGTGCGAGAATGGCCGCCTTGAGAGGGTCATGGACGACGGGTGTGGATGTGGCTGCGAGAATATCCTCGAGCTTGTCAGCAACCTTTTCTGGCAGCGGCGAGACGACACGATACACCTCGTGGCATATGACCTGATGCAGTGCAGTCGGAATTGCGACTCCACCTATGCAAACCAGACCTTGGCATTCTTTCCCTGAAGTGGCGAGCAGCTTCAGTCGGATTGCCGCTAGTGATTCCGATGGGTTATAATCTTCCGAACCCTGCCCAGTGTCCGCTGAAGGCATGATGAGATGTTGTGCAGAACCGTGTATATACAGTCGCTCGTCCAGGGTCGTCACTTTGTCGGATAAGCCCGAGCCACATGCGCGTCAAAACTGTCCTCTCCGACGTGCGAACTGTCGGAAAGATGGCTGCTTCGACTCGCCGCACACGACAGTTCGAGACAGGCTTCCGACGTATCGTTCCATTGAGCTCCATCCAGTTCCGGGTATCCCCCTACCGGGTGGATTTAAGGATGCTAATGGATGGATATATATAACGGGGGGTAGCCTGCGCCACCCGGCCTAGAATCCAAAAATGTTATTCCTTCCCTTGCCCTTCGGGATTTTTCTGCCTTCAAAGCAAAGAAAACATCTTTATTATATGTCATTAAATTGTGGACGTCTGAAGATTAGTTTGATGATACTTTTTAGTTCAAAACCACTTAATCACGATGGAGCGCAGCAGACCTTAGGTGCCATCCCAGCGAAGCGAGCACTGAGCACAAATCAGGTGATACACACCCTGCGCATAGCTGTGTCTCGCCCTCAGTTCACGTGACACTCACACGGCATTATAATGGCTCGTAGAGTCCGCTGCTGTCCATCGTAAAATGAAATGGAGTATATTCGGGTCTCGATCGGTCCAAGAAGGCCGGCTTGCTTTGGACGCGCGAAAACCGCAGCTCGTTTTGTGCGCGCGGGAGACCTCCATGGCGTCCGTTGCCTTCACGACGACGACTCGCGTGACCCACCGCATCCGCGTCCCCAGGCCGCGTAGAACCTCCACTCTCCATCGGTCCGATAGTCACGTGACAACATGACGTACGCGCCATCTGTGCTGCCATTGCCTTCGGCGCTCCATTTACTGCGGCGCTTTGTCGCATGCCGGAGCCGGACGGCTCCGGCATGCGACAAAACTGTCGTGTCCGGCGGTCATTCCAACAGTGCGCACGTCGGATCGGACAGTGTTTAATGCGAAAGCATTAACTGTCGCATGGAGCGAGCTGACGTCATCAGTTTGAAGCGCGAAAACAGCACCTAGTTTCCCCGATCCCAAAGGAGCGAAGTAAAGCTGACGGATTTCGCCTTTGGTTGTATTGGCTGGCGCGCGTCGACGGGGCTCCCATCGGCCGCTGCGCTCGTCAGTTTCCACGACCGCTCACCCCGTGGCGCTGCGTGTCCATCAGCGCGCCGTTAACACGGAGCTTCCAAGGTTAGCGTGCCCAGGGGAGCACACGCGCTGACCGGCGACGAAAAGTACGCAGCAGACGAAAAAGGGAGCGGACGAGCGGCTTGCGTGCTTTCGCATTCACAACTCATAAGAAGTGCTTAAGTGTACCTCGTGCTTTTCTTTTTACGCGTATGTCTCGCGCTTAAGACTACGAAAACGAAAGACGTCTCGACTCTTTCGTGAAAAGCAAACTGTTCTGTTTATTCTCTTTCGGAGAGACGATCGATCTTTGTGGGGAGCGTTGGGGAATCTTGTTCCTTGAACTGGTGGCTGTCTCCTCCGCCTCGCCGCCCCCCCCCCCCCCTTTTTCTTCGCGACGTTGTCTTTCCCGGCGACGTTCCAGGGGTGCCACTCTCGGTTCGCACGCGATCATGTTGCTTGCTGCTAGGAGCCCGCGGACCACCTGTCGCCGACTGGGCGGACGCCGTCTCCTGGTGCTAGCGGATACCACCAGAGTCATACCAAAACTGTCTGCAGACGTTTTCGAAGCATAGATAGGAATGAAGCAAGCAAGATTTGAACATGATTGAAGCGCGCCCGAAGATAATTCTGTAGTCATACCTGCAAGTGAACACCGTGTCTTTTGCATGACGTCTTAGCAGGGCGACTTCGGCCGGAGGATTTGGGCAGCGATACATCTCGCCCTTGTAACTGGTTAATCGGATTGAATGGAGACCTATGACTCGTGTACCGAATGCATCGTGAGACATTTTTAACCGTGGACCTTAGATGCTGTACTGTCTTACTCGGTGCACAGCAACTTGCCGCCAAAGGCACCAGAGCCTGCCGTTGAAAAACTTAAGCAGGTTTACAGAACCTAACAACGCGTTGTATGACTGTACCTTGAAACTCAAGTCAATAATATGGTTTAGTACAGCAAAACATTTAAAAAAGCAATAAAAAAACAATATTTTTCTTAAACAATGGTTACTTTTCCCGGTTCTTTCAGGCATGCAGGCTGGCGTTATCCAGGATGCTGCGCCTTGGGGCCTGCCGCTGGAAACGAAGATGATGCCGCGGCATTTCAAAGATTTGGGCTACGAAGTTAACATGATTGGAAAAGTAATGCACAGTGATAATCATTATTTTTTTGCGAATGACCTCGCATTTTTAAAAGCTTCAGCAGAGGCTCTAGAAAGCAAAAACAAAATCAAGATATTTTAAATTCTTATTTAAATTGCTATTGAATTCACGAGAGCTTTCCTGTTACGAATGAAGTATGTCCAATATATCCCAGAGAAGAGTAATATTAAACATATTCGTACTCGTATTCCTAGTTTTCATTGATTATGATTATGATAAAAGGCTTGGGGCTCGCGACGCTCTCCGTTCCTTAAGTTCTCGGTGACTGTATAGTTTGAAGTTTCTGAGGTGCGGCAGTCACATCATGTTGACTGTTATAATTTTGACTCAACAAAATCGGGTGTTGGCCTTTTTCGCACTCCACTGGCTAGCAGCATTTTAGGATAGGACAAAAATGCTTGGATGTAAGGTAAAACATATATTAATTGTGTCGTTTGCCTCCCTGCTAGCAAGAATCAAAGCTACCTGCATAGTTTCTCAATACTTATTTCTAGTGGCTAATATCTCGATGTGTTGATCTGTAGAGGCAATCAAAGTTATTTTTCCGGCTATTTTAAGCGCAGTTAAGGTTGCTCACTAGCATTTAGTGCAACAACATGGTTAACCAATCGTTAAAACAAATGTACCGAATAATTAATATCTACATTCAAGAGTGCTTTTGCGTAAGGCTGTGACACCGCTAAGATCGGTGTCGGGGTTCAACGTGAGTCTTCTATGACGTTATCAGGCGGAAGCTAAAAAACAAAAAATTCTTAGGATGCGCTAACCCCAACGGTCGGAGCCATGTTTCAGGCACCATAGAAAGGTTACTTTCCTTGAAAATAATATTGAAGGTAGAATATGATATATGTTAGGTTACATGTTTGCGGGACTAATTTGCTTCGAATTAGCGTGTGTTTTTTGGGGTTTATTGTTTCTACATATCGGTATTTTTCGGTACCCTTTTCGGTGTCGGACAAAATAAACTGGCTTTTATTGGGGCTTATTTTGAAGAATATGGTTCATGAAAAGTGGATCCCACAAACTCCAGGGCACATGCCCGCTACCCCAATACTTGGCAAACGTCCCGGTACCGACATGTATGAAACGAGAAGCGTGCATTTCCAAGAAAGAAGCAGCCTCCCGGATAGTTCAGTGGGGGTATGTACCGGGTCAAGAAAATATAAAATTGGAGATAAAGGTTTTGTTCCAACGAAGCTTGGGCTTTTCGCATTCAAGTACAGCTCAATTTCAGGGTTTTACGGTGTTCCCCGATTTCTTTTATTAAACCATCGGGGTTTATCGGCATTTACAGGAAACAAGGAACTCTATTTATTGAATTAAAGGGGCAGCTTGGGCAGATGGTTCATAATCATGTAGGTAAGCGCCAAATAACACAGGAAAAAGGAAGTAGGTAGACAGGGCTACACTCAAAACGAACTGTTTTTTTTTAGAATATTTTAGAGTTTTAGAACTAGAATATATAGCTGAGGCAAAACAAAATCACGGCTAATTCCGGAGAAACACCCGGAACAAAGAAGAGTACCGCAAAATACCGATGGATAGCCCACCTAACATCAAGAGCAAATCGGCTCAAAATATGGAGGGGGCTAACTTTCCATGTACAATCGAAAAGGTTCCAAAACAATATGCTATTTTAGGTCGAACCCTCTCCAAGCTTGTTCAGGTGGCGAGGGGCAACGAAGCATAGATGACTACTTCCCAGGCAGCAAGGTTCGCTTAAATCCCGCCATAGCGAACCAGATAGATTTACGCCGAGGCAATCATTGATCCTAACACTACTATTATTAAGGGTTGGGTATCTTTCGGTGTTAAAATATATAAAATCTGGCCAAAAAAAGGGGCGGGCCATCTTTCGGGGGTGGAGAATCTCTCGGGGTATTACGGTACTTATTTTTGGTAAGGACCGTGACCAGTCAGTTATGCACTTGTCGCCTTTTGCTTTGATTTAAAAAAAAAAAAACAAAAAACGTCATGTAGCTCTTTCGAAACCCTCTCTGGGTACCTTGCTGAAAGCCTGCTGTCGCTAAATGACGGGGCGGAGATGCACGACGACCGCAGAGAATGGCGAGGTGTCCCGACGGGGTAGCTTGCGTGGCCGCGGCCTGTTTGCGCGCACCATCATTGAAGCACCTGCCTGTCTGGCTGATGTAAGAAGAGCTACATGCAAGGTTTTTTTATACAGAACACCCAAAGTGCACTCTGCGTATTTTGTGCGGTCCCCGGTTTTGGAAGAATCAGTAGAATCACGGGGATGGTTGATCCTAAGACACAACCGCAACAACCTATTGGATGCACTGAAAACCACGAGTACATCGTACCGAGCAGCCGCTATCTTAAGATTATGCTTGACGGTGTGCATATATGAAATCAAAACCGTCCTCACCGTGGTCCTGTTGCGGGGTTTATTCTGTACCCCTTAATTTTCTTCACAAGATTTTCTGTCACCTCAGCCAGAGTGCCTGGAGGGAAACCCGCACTCTCCTGCTGCACTACCTGCTTCTCGAAAGTTCTTGGGCACTGTGCCTGCAAGGTTTATTCAGAGCCATCTTTAGGCACTTAGAGGCAATGTTTGTTTTACTGTTCTTGCATGTATTAAAGTTAAACGGAAATATAAATTTTTCTGAGCGTGGCCCATACATGCAGCAAATATGGTCCTTCTGTAGACTTAACCCCAATGTCCAAGAACTGTAATCGTCTTTTCCTTGGCTCCTCATGCGTTAATTTTAGGCCACTACAACATGTCCCAAACACCTCCAACACCTCCGTTATTTCACTAGTTATGTGCCAGCCTGTTTACCAGACTGTGCATATCATCCACATATCCGAAGACTGAATCTTTTCTAGTCCCGCAGTTTCTCTGAGATGCCTCTTCACAGGCACTTAGAAAGTGTTGCACAAAACATGCGCATTACAATAGCCAAATCAGATGCCCCTCTTTTGCACAAAGGGATCAACTTCAAAAGAAACAAATGTATGATTTAAGTAAAAAATTAAAATCTCCAGAAAATGTTCAATGCTAATACCACAGGAGCTCTCGAACGGAAAAAATCCGTTATGTTCAATACACTCTCTGACAGACAAATACAGGGGCTCGTGAGGCACCGAATAAATAAGGTCTTCAATGTCGACAAAGAATGCAGTTATCATTATCTGCGGCACGCTCTCTCAAAAATCGATGATGCGTTCAGAGTTTTGCACAATGAACAAGACGCGCAACTCAAGAGCTGTCAAATGCTTACATAGGGAACCGGCCGCGTGAAACTGCCATGACCTCTTGATAACAATCACCCTTAAGGGGACCCCAACTTTATGGTTTTCTGCGGTGAAAAAACTGCCCAGTTGCAGTTTTTTGCTGGCTTTGACACTTTTTAGCAGCCCAGGCAGTTCCATGACACTGCACATCTTCATAGAGCGGGCTTTCTTCTTTGCTAGTGATGGTGGACTCACTTGCTCAAAGCTTTTATGTATGGCTCCTCTTTCCTTGGTACCATCCGGTACGACCACGAAGCATTCATCCTTGTCCGAAATGAGCAACTTCAAATTTTTGTCCAAGAAGTGGTCGACTATGCTGTTGGTCTTGAAGTGTTTTTGCGTTCGGACAAGAGACCTCTGGAGGACGTCAACGCCTTCAGCCACACAGCTTGCTCTGTCATCAGGTTTGGCCTTGTCACCCATGCTACCTTCAAGTAAGAGAGTCCACCATCGTTAGCAAAGGTGGAAGCCCGTGCTATGAAGTTGCGCAGTGTCATGGAACTACGTGGCCTGCCAAAACGTGTCAAAGCAGGCAAGAAACTGCAACTGACATTTTCTTCACCGCGAAACCCTATAAAAATGGGGTCCCCTTAAGGGCTACCGTTACCGAAAGGAATTCATGGCGGTTTCGAGTGACTAGCTTCCTGTGTGAGCCTTTTACCGTTCTTAAGTTGCGTGGTCCATTCATCATGCAAAACTAATGAATGAATCAACAATCTTTTTAGAGAATGTGCGCAGGGAATACGAAGTGCATTCTCTGTCGACGTTGAAGACCTTTTTTTATTCGGTGCCTCACGAACCCCTGTTTTTTTTTCTGTCAGAGAGTGCATTGAACATAACGGTATTCTTCCGTTCCAGAGCTCCTGTAGAATTAATGTCAAACATGTTCTGGATCTTTTGACTTTTTGCTTAAATTGAACATTTTTTTAAGGGGAATCGATTTGTGCAAAAGAATCGGCATCTGCATAGATAGATGGCGTCGGGAGCAGCGTCCGAAGGTGCAGCCGACCAGCGAAAGAAAGCAGACGACACGCAGACGAAATCCGTTGGCAGCAAAAGCGCCGCCGTTAGGCAGACGCGTGTTTTTTTTTTTTGCTTTAAGTCTTGCTTTTATTGTCCGCATTTATTTTTTAACCGAAAGTGCATTTCAAAAGATTATGTTCATTTTAATAAAGCACGGTGGTCGCGAGTCGTCGCGATAAAGAGGTAGCGCCATCTATCATTACGAACGCCAAACACACCCCGCTACTGAACCCCTGTCGTCTGCGTCGCTGCCCGCCGTAGACCCTGGCAAGTTTCTTGGCCTTATTTTTTACAGAAAGAGAACTACGCTTTGTAATTTTACAAGAAAAAACCGACCTGTGAAATACACCTTTGACGAAAGGTTTAGATTGCTACGTGCAGGCGTCGATTTTTACGGTCATTTTAGACCGAGCCTTGTGACTTGAACCGCCCTATATATATAAGTATGTTTCTTTTTTTCACATAAATGTTAGTTGCAAGGGTGCTCATGCCTATTTACTTCATTATCATTGTGTTTTTTTTTGCGCTTAAGTACGTCAATTAATTATTGGGTCGTCGCGTAACCACCATTAGTTAAATTTAACGGGACGTAAGCCCGCAAATATTTGACGAGTGTGCCTTGCTGTGTTGTTTTTCGCGTCACTCTTGAATATCACAACTTTATGTTTATCTTTCCCTAGACAGGCACAATGTTAACGTAGTACGCATTCCGCGTTGCGAAGAAACTTGCTAAACTTGCTACTCGTCAAACTTGCTAAACTTGCGACTTGTCAAACTTGCTACTCGCCAAAGTTTGACACTTAAAACATAGAGTAGGCGAGAGAGAAAAAGAAAGAAAGACACGTAAAATTTATATTGAACGAGAATAACGAGACATAAATATTTAGATTAATAATTACATAGCTCCCAATGCCAGTTTCCATCTTGCAGCTTTTAACTGACCAAGGCCCTTTACCAGCTCAGATATTTCAGTAAAGTCCAATTTTTTTTTATTTCCATTTACGCTCGCCCATAGATCGAAAGGCTTCAAATACATTTAAAATACCAGCATGCTTAATCTTTGACATTTAAAGACTTGTTTCTGTTTTAAATCACTAACCACTCTGGGTTTAAGACGGGAATTTGTATAGGATATTTATTTATAACGCGATGGAAAAAGGCAGTGAAAAGTAACACTATTTTTTTCAGTGGCATTTGGGATTCTTTAAAACGGAATACACGCCACCCAGAAGAGGGTTTGACAGTTTCTTTGGCTACTATACGGGTACGAGCGATTACTACAACCACACCGCTGGAACTGTAAGTAAAAAAGACGATAAAACTAAAGACGTTTACAAATCTTTGTATTGCGAAACTAGAGCGCAGCTCTTGAGGAGGAGGAGGGGTGGTTTTGGAGGAGAAGGTATGCCTCTCCTCCTCCACCATACCCTCCTCTCCTCGTCCCCTCTACCCCCTCCTCCTCTCTCCAATTCTCCTCCTCTGCTCCTCCTCCTGCTCCTATTCCCCCTCTTCCCCTCCTCCTTTTCTCCTCCTCTCCCTCTGCCGCTGAATTTGTTCATGGGTGACGTGACAAGAAGTCGTGATGTCATTTTCCCCCTAAAATTAGCAGGGTAACTGAAGTGGTGTTGAGGTCATGTGACATGAATTTCCCCGCTAAATTTAGGGGGGAACATCCCATAATGCAACGTGCGCGGTTTCGCCGACGGCGACGCCGCTCCACCCGGAAACGGGCGCCTAAGAGCTTCGCTCTAAGGCATGCAAATAAAGTTCAGTGAACTAAATATCTACGCAATATATAAGAAGTTGACCACTTGAACGGATCCTCCTGAAGGCCTCAGATTTGCTGCTGGCGTAACACTAATAAACTGCGATTATACAGGAACTGAAAAAAGAGCTATAATTCTTAGCGAAACGTTAGATGCGCATCTAAGGCCTTCCTCTTTTTAGCGCAAGCCTTTCATGTAATTTTCAGGAGCTTCAACTTCTCGTGCTTTGTTTGCGCGAATTGACAACGACAGTACTCCCTGACTTCGTAAACCATTTGGAGACTATTTTCAGGACCACATTGGACTCGACCTCAGAGACAACGATACGCCGGTGTTCAATGAGACCGGGCATTACGGTACCGATCTCTTCACCAACAGATTCGCTTCCCTCGTTGAAAACCGAAACAAATCGAAGGTATTCTTTTTCTATCATACTTGGGTAGTAATTCAATTTCAGTATTTGAATTGCTGTAATTTAATTACTTTTCTTGGTAATTTCGAATCGTATTTAATGACTTTCGGCTCAAAAATTGCAATTGTAATTTAAATACTTTCTACATCAGTAATTGCAAAATTTCAGTCACAATTACAATTACTTTTGCAAGACTTTGTGGAGCCGACGGAACCTCTCTGAAAGCCTCAGCGCTCGCACCAGCGGCCTAGCGCTCGGTGACACACTCGCACATACAAGGACAACAAAAGTATTATTGCGTTTGTTGTTTTGTTGCTTACACTGCGGGCTGTGACAATCCTCTTTGCAGTCTACCTCAACGGCGCCGTGTGGCGCCGTCTGCGGAGCGAGCAGAAAACAATAGCATAAACATGCCAAACTATCGAAAGGAAAAACAAAACAATAGTGATTCTGCTTTCAGCCAAGCGTAAAAATTTTATTTTCTATGAAGCTTTTTTTTTTTTGCCAGTTTTATACATTCTTTTTCCAGTACTGTCACAGAATTGTATCTTTGTATTGTTTGCAAGTTTATTTCCTGTTGGTCTTACTTTGGGTATTATTTGCATAAGCATTTTGGAGACTGACCTCGCGCCTTTGAATATCGACACCAATGATTCGGAACCCCCATTAGGTTCTTATATATTTCTGAACCATTATGATTTTAGCTCAATGTGAATACTTTACAATACCATGATGTTTGTATGTGAATGCAGTCGTATTAGCGCGTGTTGATTTCAGTTTTATATTAATACTTGTAAAATATTCATATATGAATAATTGTCGCATTTTGTAATTGTCGCACGTGATTGTCGCATGTCAACCCAATTTCTTCTTTGGCGGTCTGGCGTCTTCCAGCATAGGAACTAATATATTATTATTTCTTAAAAATATAAAAACGTAGTACTTCATTGCCCCAAACTGTCAAGTTGTATCAGGAATTTAACAAAATTCATAAAAGGAAAGTACAAACGTGGCATTTATTCAGCGATGCTTAAGCCTCCTCAGACATTGGGCAAGGAATGAACAAATACTTTTCATTCTATACAACTTGTTTAAAGTTATATGGCCCAAGTCGGGCCGCTCTCAGAAATAAGTAATTGTAAAGTAATTGCATTACGTTTTAAAAGTATTTCGTAATTGTAATTAATTACTTTTCTCGTAGTAGTAATTGTAATGCTCGTTAAACTACTTCTGAAGCAAGGTAATTGTAATTGTAATTCAATTACATTTTGAAAGTAATTTCCACATGTATGTTCTCTATACATTAAAGGGGTCAAAATGAGCGCTGTTAGAAGCATACCGAGTGTTTCGGTGAAGAATTAAAAAATATTCCTACCAATAGGGTGGTTGAGATATTAAGACTTTTCGGGATCAAAGAACCAGCCACGACGGAGGTCACAGATTGCTAAATAATTAACTAAAGTTTACTAATTACATTTTAGTTAGTGAATATGAACGTTTGATTTCAATTAGAAACATGCTGAGCACCATTGAAAGCCCCTAAATATGTCAAATTTAGGAATACTTAAAGCACTTGTAAAGCGTGGGATTGTGCTAAAATTTCTTCTCGTGTGGCAGGCACAACGCTGGCGGTGCAAATACGTTAATGATATTCTTATCATCCGCATTTACTCATTTCCGCATTTTCTTATTGCCAGCCATGTGCCTGCTGCACGAGTTGTAACTTTAGAGCAACCCCACGCTTCGCACGTGCTTTAAGTCTTCATAAAGTTCACTGATTTGGGGGATTTCGGTGGCTCACAGTAAGTTTCTAATAGGCCACTTTAAAAAATTCCTCCATGCAACACTTCGCGCGTTGAACGCTGGGAACCAGTTGGCCACGGAGCGGAGTGGCATGGTTTCGGTTTCGAACAGACAGCCGCTGTCTGTAGTCCTGCAGTCAAGCACGTGAATTTTCAAGCCTGCCTAACTTTTCGTCATGCGCATGCGAACGTGCATGCACGACAGGGGCACCAGCAGGGACGCTGCAATCTATCCTACGTTTGCCTACGCTTGCCCAAAATCCGGCACATCGGGAACCCCAGAAACAGTGCCAGTGTCTTTTTTGGTATCTCTAAAAAACGCCGGCAGTTTGATACCTTAGACCCATGTTACGGATAAAAAAAACAGGACGCGGGATGGCCAAAAAAACATGCTTTTCGTGTAGGGCTCGTCAAATTATGAGGCGCTGGAGAAATGCAGCCTTCTGCGTTAAGTCCTTATTTCGAACTCTTTTTGTTCGCCTTCCGCCCATTGAAAAGCATGCGGGAAGGGCCTTAGAACGCACCTGGTATCGCTGCGCTGCAGCGTTCGTCCGCAAGATAAAGTCCGTCTTCGTTCCTCGCCGTCACCATGGCAACGAACGCCGAATGAATGGAAGCACGCACGGTACCGCCGCGTGAAGCCAGCAACAGCTGACGCCATTTTACGAACGCCGTCTGCTAGCCAAAGCCGAACGCGATATGTCAGATCAACCGCCTCCGCCGGTGCTCGATCGCCGTCGCGATCGAGCACCAGCGGAGGCGGTTGATCTGACATACCGCGTTCGGCTTTGGCTAGCAGACGGCGTTCGTAAAATGGCGTCAGCTGTTGCTGGCTTCACGCGGCGGTACCGTGCGTGCTTCCATTCATTCGGCGTTCGTTGCCATGGTGACGGCGAGGAACGAAGACGGACTTTATCTTGCGGACGAACGCTGCAGCGCAGCGATACCAGGTGCGTTCTAAGGCCCTTCCCGCATGCTTTTCAATGGGCGGAAGGCGAACAAAAAGAGTTCGAAATAAGGACTTAACGCAGAAGGCTGCATTTCTCCAGCGCCTCATAATTTGACGAGCCCTACACGAAAAGCATGTTTTTTTGGCCATCCCGCGTCCTGTTTTTTTTATCCGTAACATGGGTCTAAAGTATCAAACTGCCAAAACGCCTACAGTATTGTATACGTCTAGAACGTCGCAGCAATGAATACGCAAGCAGCGTGCTGCGTCACGATATGATGGTCATGAAAAATCTAAAACTGAAATCAAAACTAAGTGGCCAACTGGTACCCAGAATAATTTATGTCCCCAAGGGCGCTTAGATTCGGCAAAAGATCTTGTGGAACCACATATTTACTTTTTTTAAGTAAACAGTTGATTAGTAGATCTTAGTTAATTATCTATCTAAGTATTTTTGCAATCCCTGATTTGGTTTAGTGGTTTAGTCATCTTTACCCAGCTGAACCTCCAGTGGATTCACCCCCCAATAGTCTCGCTCTCTTATGGACAAAATATACGTCTAGCAATCGGGAAAGAAAGAACATCGGTTTACTGGCGGATGCAGGCGTTTATTTCACAACCTTGCGGAAGTCGGCTATTTTGACTAAAGCGGGAATTCACAGAACAACCCGAACCCCAAACCCCGAAAGAATATCAAGGAAAAGTCGCATTGTGTTAGCTGGGCCCCGTCGCCTCATTCTCGACTAAACCCATGGTGCGCTTGTTCAACAACGCTTTGTGGTAAAATTCATTATCCCAAAAACTACCGAGCTATCGACACAGGCTTCGCGGTAGAATAAACTCAAGACAAATCTCGCAATATTACATGCATCAACCCCTCTTGCTACTAAGACACGAAGGAATCCGGAGCGCCTGCTCTCCCGCAAAGCACCTGTGAGAACCAATCGTTGCAATATACGGAGGAAGCTCGAGGTGCGACAAGCCTAATAATATGTAGATTATATTGCACACGCAAAAAAATTGGAGGATGGTCACTCAGGTCACAACTAATTACTCCACTTTTCACTCGATCCATGTGAAAATTTGTTATAAACAAATCTAAAAGAGTTGATGATTGCAGTTATTCTAGTGAAATTGGTGATGGTATTTATATATTCGTTCAAACCGAGAAGATTCTCCATTTCCTTTTTAGTGGCGCTGTCAGAAAACGTATTTATACTCACTACTAGAAATGGCGTTATAGTGACCGTAGTTTATGAAGGACAAAAACGATTAAAAAAATCTCCAAAAATGCTTAAATGTTACCCTCTGGTGGGCGGTAAACAACAGCGAAAATGTTCTGGTTTTATTGCAAACACAATACTTCAACATCTTCCGTGATAAAAACATAGTAAGAAGATCACAGATTACGCATTTTTTTGTCAGGAGAGCCAATCCTCCGCCACGCTTTGATGTACGATTTAAAAAGTGAGTGTCATAAGATGGTAAGCTAGACATCAGAATGATTAGTGTATCATGTTTCGGTAAACATATTAGCATAAAAAAGCACCAAACGGATAATGAAAAATAAAAAAAAAATCTTCAAGGTTTGTTTTTTTAATTACCGATTGACTGTGCACTTAAATGCAACCAATTAAAATAGGAGCCACTTCCTATTAGTTCGTTAGGCAGCAATGGTGCATTGTTCGCCAGAGAGGAAAAAAACACTTTATGAAACAGAAAAGGAAAGTATGACCGGTCTACCTATTGAGACGGGACAGGTCATCCTCGCTCCTCACTACAATTGCTCGGTCATCATCTGGCCTTCGTACTATGAAACTCCCCTTGCGATGCCATACATACCGAAAAACAGTCCCTATAGCCCACTTTTTTGCCAACCAGAGGAGTGCCCTGTTTTTCTAGTCATATTTTCAACAAAAAACACATCGGGCTTGGTTCCGCGCAGCTTCTTTTTGCTTGTTTTGCATTTACTGTTTTCTTAAAGCTTGTATGACAAAGCGGATGATAATGTGTGGCACCTTATCGGGTTTTGCAGGCAATCTATGTATAGTAACCACCTCGTTAACTGTTCGGTGTGGAAGCTGCAATCTGGACGCTGACTCATAGACCATATCAAGCATGTTCTCATTTTCTGTTTTGATAATGCCATGAGAGAGATATTCTGGAGGTTTATGCGCAAAAACTACGAGAATGAAAATGCCGTGAATCTCGAGGTTTAGTTTCCTTGATTGCCACTGAAGATCGCTGATTTCATTTTTCAGTCGCTCAATTTTTTTAGCCGGGCTCGCGTTTCCGGCAGCGTCCATGCGTTTTTTCAAATTTTTAATCATTTTGTGATTCCGAACTTGGTTTCTGAGGACGTCATCATACTTGTCTGACACGTCTTGAATTTTTTTTCGATGTTGTCAACAGTCGTTTTCAGGGATTTTAGGCTGTCCAGCTTACGGTTTATATCCGCAAGTAAGCTCGCTACATTAAGATCAAATTTATTTTTCCCTCCCTGCGCTCCCTCCCCCCTTTGATTTTCCTGGTTTGCATTGTTGGCACCACCAAGACTTCTTTAAACCGACCCATTTAGATTTGTACGTTGTCTTGGTTACAGCAGAGCAATAGCCCAAGTGGTAGAAACAGTCACATTCTTAATACGTAAAGGCATTTTCATTACAGCTGACCTCGGAGCGACATTTTAAACAAACATCATCTTTCTCCGAAATCTACGAGAAGCACAACAAAGCAAGAAACGATTCAAAATAAACTGATGTTTGGCAGCAAGAGCCGCAGCAACAAAAATCAGTCAATGCACTTTTATATAAAATTAAATTTATGACTAACCTGGAAGTAACACGGGCAGGACCTTAGCCGACCGTGTATTATTGACGCCGCTGCCGCTGCTAAAGTGATGGTCCGTGTCTCCGAACAGCTCTTTTTAGCGCAGACGATGGTGTCGCTGGAGACACTTTGAAAGATTACTGGTGGGCGGCACAGTGCGATGACGGTGAGTGATTACTGAGGATTACTTGTCACGTTGAGTATCGAGAGCAGATCCGAATGCCTGCAGCTTCCCGGTGGCAGCCACCACCGCTCAGCAATACTTGGAAAACTGTAAAGTTGCGAGCAGAAATTTCAATTTCTAGGCACGTAAGCCGCCGCTGCTGCCAAACTCCTCTGGAGTAGATGCATCGTGGAGCGCGATGCATCTTTTCCAGAGCAACATTGAACTTACGAAAATGGGTGTCGAACAAACGAAGAGGTACAAGAGGAATTTGCGCACGACGATAAGAACCATGACAAGCTGACGAAACCAGATGAGAATGGAGTGTAGTACTTAATATGAGAGGACGTCCTAGGCCAGCTTGGATTATCAGTCAAAAGGTGGATGGTGAAGTACAATGAGCACCCCTTACAAAGCGGCAAGTGCTGCAAATAACGGCGAGGCTGTTTGATTTCTTAGGAATGCTGACTTCATTTTCAATAGGAGCAAAAAGAGAATTCCAACATCTGTAGAAGAAAGGCATTACATTTGAGTATCTGCTGCCAAAAAAGGCCACGAGATGATGGACAACATGAATAGATGAACTAGAAGTACTGAGCAAGTCCGTATACCAAGATGTTATGACGGCTGTAGACAAGAACGAATAGAGAGAAGGAACTGCACGCTTTTTCAGACCCAGGTCCCTTTGCGTACGGTGCTGCAGCGTACTTGGCGACCACCTGCGAGGACGAAGACAAGAAAACGCAGCTTCTCCTAGCAAAAGGAAGAGTTTCTTAATTGAAAACGGTCTTCCTAACCAGACCAGAGCTACTGGCATCAGAAATATCCGCAAGGATGAATTAGTATCTAAAAAAATATTTCTTGGAAATTTACACAAACATGCCTATGGACAGATTCCACGATCGTTCCCCCCTGGATCAAAGAGACTAGAAAGCGAGAAAGGTTCGTTCAAAACAGACTGACAGAAACAATTACGAAGTCTGAACCTAGAATCGTGGAATTACGTGAAAAGCGAAGAATATCCTGCCGGTCTATTGACGAGAGGAATAAAATCGTGTCAACTTGCGACGTCACGCTTATGGTGGAAAGGACCAGACTGGCTGCGCTAACGACCAAGCGCGTCCACCATATGCATACCTGGCTACCTGAGAAAGAATTAAGTAAAGCGTTAAAAACAGATATGTTCATGGTGAGTCTCACACTGACCAACATAACTGACATGCGAAGATTCAGCTCATTCGTGAAACTGTTAAGGGTGACATCTTGGACATTCAGGTAGGTCAAAAATTCAAGACGAAGCAGCGCCACAGGTCCCTTGACAGCGAAGAAGTTAAGGTAGCTGAGTTATATCTCATAAAACAGGAGCAAACTAGACCACTGAAACACGGTGTGACGATAAGAACAAGAAATAAAGAGGACAGGCAGACTCTACATGGGGCGAACATTTTTGAGAGTGAAGATGGGGTACTCGGATTAGAACGTCGTCCGCAGGAGAGCCAACCCTGCTTTGAAGAGAAACACCAGGTGATTGTATCGACGGAGAGTCACCTCACTGATCTACTGGTGCAGAGTGTTCACAGTCTCACATTACACGGAGAAGTGAAGGAGATGCTGGCACGCCTCAGAAAAACGTTCTGGGTACTGCAACGCCGGAAGTTGATTAAGAAGATACTGAACAAATGCGCAGAGTGCAAGACATACAACTCTAGACCACTGAATCTAGAGATATCGCCCTTACCAACAGACAGGCTTACCCAAAGTCCCTTGTTCAATGTTGGGGGAATAGACTTTGCCGGGCCTCTTTACGCAAAATCTGCCGACAGCATGTCTACGTGCAGCTTCATACAGGAGTTTCGAAGGTTTGTGGCTCGGAGGG
This sequence comes from Ixodes persulcatus, assembly GCA_013358835.2. Taxonomy (NCBI): domain Eukaryota; kingdom Metazoa; phylum Arthropoda; class Arachnida; order Ixodida; family Ixodidae; genus Ixodes; species Ixodes persulcatus. Next base: position 26,035 of record JABSTQ010009081.1, read on the forward strand.
GAATGTTCTCTGTCGTGTACAGTGACAATGCCAGAACATATAAAAAGCAGGCAAGGACATTAGTGAAATGCTAAACATTGCGGAGGATTCGTCAGTAAAATATTTCACAGCGATTCCTCAGATCAGGGCAAAATATACCGCGGAACAAGCACCTTAGTAGGGTGGCTTCTACGACCGCAAGATCAGAGCCATGAAAGCGTCTATGAGAAGGCCATTGGACGGAAGTTGCTCAGCTGTGAAGTAGTGCTCACGCTGACGACGGAAGTGGAGGGTGCAATGAACTACCACCCATTAACGTACGTTCACCACGAAGCGGAGGATCCTGTCGCCATCACAACAACAGATATAATTAGAGGGAAGCAGCGCCTCCCCAGCGCCGGTGCAAGCTGGGGCGGAGGCATTGAAGACGCCTGGAGATCCAAGCAACAGTTTTCAGGTGACGGGTGGAGCCAATGGCACCAGGAGTACCTAAAGGTAATAAGCGGAGCGCTTTTGATTAAGGGACATGAGAGGCAGCAGATAAGAGAAGGGCAGTTGGTGTCGCTTGGAGACAAGAAGCATCGATCCTTCTGGGGGAGGCAGCAGATAAGAGAAGGGCAGTTGGTGTTGCTTGGAGACAACAAGCATCGATCCTTCTGAAAAATGTGCAAGGTGGAAACAAGCTATCCAGGATTAGACGCCCTTATACGTGCTTGTCTGCTGAGAGCACAAGTAAACACGACTAAAATGGTCGAATCAGTTCCTCTACAATCTTAAAGATGCCTCTCAGTAAGCGGCATTAGAGAGGAAGGAATATGTAAAAGTCCTTCCTCTCTAGCCAAGCTCAGAGGACTGAGCTTGGCTAGAAAGAAAGGAAAAGCTCCAGCCGCGAGCGGTGCTATTTTATATTTCGTTATCATTACCACCTTGAGTGTCAAATTAAACGGTATTCATAAAAGAGCTGTTTTGCTTTATCACCGAAACAGTGATCCCTGCATGGACTGCAGCGATTTCCTTTCCCAAGAGCTGTCCGTTTTTTTATTGGATGCAGTCTGAGGTTTTCTTTCAACGATGTTTCCTAACCGAGCTCGCCTGCGTACTTTCCCTCCTTATAGAACTCCAGGTTTGTTAATGACTGAAGTGTTATTGAGTCTATAAGGACTACCTGACAGGGGCTATATGTCGTTTGCAGAAACGAGTAATCCAGAGTTTAAAGGCGTATTTAATACGTTTTCTGCTTGATTTGCATTCGCAGCCCTTCTTCTGCTACTTCAGTCATCAGGCAGTGCATTCTGCATTGATGAAGGATCCTTTCCAAGCTCCTGCACGCAACGTACTGAAGTTTCCTTATATAGGAGAGACAAACAGGACCGTTTACGCCGGTGAGACAAAAGTAAACGCATTCAGTTTTGCTTGGCTTGAGGCTTGATTCTTTGGTTCGAACCAAGAATTTTGTACATAATTTACTGATGGGTTTAGAGAGAGTTGAATATGATTTTCTTTGTTACATACATTCACTTAAATTTAGCTCGGTTATGAATGTTGTTTCTAGCCAATTCCTTTTTAAAATAAAGTCTTGTTTTATTTGTGCCTCGCGATGATCGGGTTAAATGAAAGGTGTAAACTATGGTAAAAAAAAGTGATTCGAATACATTAAATTGTTTAGTGAGAATGTTAAAGCTATATATATTAATCTTACACAGCCACGCTCTCAGCAATCTATGCGTTCATCCTCAACCACGATCCACTGGAAGCCAAAATCATTAGTCACAATTTAAACGGTATATATGGGAGGATATATGAGAGTATTGTTGCCTGGTATATTTCGAGCTGCCGGCGTCACGGCTCCCGCGAATTATTACTGAAGTAAGAATCTTAGAAAATGATCCGGCATGCTCCCTTGTTTACAGTGCACGCGTTGAGAAACTGGCCTCGACCGAGAGCGAAGCGAAGAGAGGGGAGGTAAAACAATTAAGCTATGTTTTGGACAGGTTTTCCGTGTGTACACCAGTCATGTTCCCGACGTCATGCCTAGGTGGTGACGCTGGCTGCGTATACTCTCAAAAGGCCACTCCTTTTGTTAGAAAACGGCTACCGTAGTTTAGAGCACAGCACGGGCCTACCTCTTGACACCCGTCCCTGCCCGGGTCCGTTAACGCTTTGTCTTACCCAACCCTGATTCGGACCGGTGGGATGGCTAAGTAATACGGTCCGGCCCGAGGCCAGCCCGGCCCGAGCCCGGCCAGGCGAGAGGTGCCTCGGCAGTGGGAGATTAAGAACACCTCGGGCCCGGCCAGGGTTTGAAAACATTTAGTTTTACCCGGCTCGGCCAGGGTTTTTGATTTGGCCTGGGCACGTCGAGAACTCTGCCGTAGGAAGCGAATGCACGCTATTAAATTATTACTTTTTGCGTGTGTAAAATGTTTTTTTCAAGTCATGTTACACAAATTGCACCATGTACGCATAACAACAAATTCTTATCTCGACACGTTAGGAAAACAATTTAAGCGGTCCCTTCAAGCAGCCAAGGATCCATTTGACACACACGGTCGATTTGGGGCTATATGGTATCAAAACGTTATGTCGCACATCGAGGCGCCAGCTGCCTTTAGACTAGTCCGACTTCACGGGCTGTTGGGGCCCCCGAGAGTATGCATTTTGCATACATTTTTTTTTTTCTGAAGGCATGACGATCGTTTGGCCAACATCCGGCTGGTACGTATTTGTGACCACCGCTACTAGTGTACACCAACCAGAAAGCCCGATTGACTTGACACCGCATGTCAAGCGAATGCTATAGATTGCGGTACCATAGGACTATTTAGTAATTATATGGTCACAAAAATCTAATAAACACAGGACAGGCTGAATCCCGAACATTTTAACGTTACTCCAAAAGAAACGAGATGGCGGCCTCATCCGATAAAAACACCCAAGAACGAATCACAAAGCAAGAAGAGTAATCAAAAGAGGCCACACCCTGAGTTTTTTAAGCTGTCACTAACTATAGGTGCGTCCATCTCCTATTAAAACTTGTTTTCCGCTGTGTTTTTTTTTTTTTTTTTAAACTTAGGAATGCTAGACGCCCTTGACGAATCTATCGGAAGAGTCGTGGAAGTCCTTGGAAACGCTGGTATGCTCGAGGACACCATCATCGCGTTCAGTTCGGACAATGGCGGTTCTCCGTTCGGTGCCTTTTCCAATCGGGGCTTCAACTGGCCGCTGCGGGGAGCGAAGGCAAATCTTTGGGAAGGCGGTGTCCGAGTCCCGGCCTTTGTTTGGAGCTCAAAGTTCCTGAAGAAGCCCCGTGTCTCCGACCAGCTCATGCACATCAGCGACTGGCTTCCGACGCTCTACTCAGCAGCAGGTGAGTGTTTTTAGTTTAGAACCGATGGATCCCCTTCTTGCACTCTATAAAACGTATGTGAGTTACCGTTCCCGCGGGACACGAAGACAGCCAATCACGACGAACAAGGGAAGGATCCGAGCGAGTCGTCAAGGTCCGAATGCGAATACAACTGAAAAATGCGATGTGCGCTGAAGCTATGAGCAAAAAAAAAAACACGACGCTCACTGGGCCTGCACACAGCCCATGTTTTTAGATCTAATACCATGATTTAGTGTCTCAGTTCACCATGATTTGGTGTCTCAGTGCCCCGGATAACATTGCACTTACATGATTTTTGTAAGGTTGTGGTAGAGCGACATGAGCGAAGCCAGCAATCACCGTGAGCATCCTCATTATCATCATCATCATCACATCAACAGGCTTCCGACTTCACCGGCTGTCAGGGGCCCCCTAAGTGTTTTGCATACATTTTCTTTTTTCTGAAGGCACGACAATTATCGTAGGCAGGCGCCGAAAACCACAAGGACAAGAAGAGACGTAGACACTGGCGCCAGTGTTTAAGTCTCTTGTTGTCCTTGTGGTTTTCGGTGCCCGTCTACGATCATCTACCGACTGGCCCAAATTGCCATATGAATGCATGACAATTATTTGGCCGACATCTGGCTGGTGGGTATTTGTGACCTCCGCCACAAGTATACATCAACCAGAAAGCCCGACTGACTCGACACCGCATGTCAAGCGAACGCTATAGAATGCTATAAAATCATCATCATAATAATGATGATGAAATGAAAGACGTTTACAACTACCCTGTAATGCCGAACTAGAGCCCAGCTCTTGAGGAGGAGGAGGGGCGAGTACGGAGGAGAAGGTATGCCCTTCCTCCCACTCCTCCCCTCCTCTCCTGCTACCCTTTCATTTAGCGGGAAATTTTCGCTATATTTCCGGCTAAATACCGAGGAAAAAATTCGCCGCTAAAATTAGCGGAAAAATGTTTCCGCTAAATTTAGCAAAAAAAAAATGTGAGCTAAATTTAGTGGAAATATTTTTCCGCTAAATTCAGGGGGAATTTTGTTTCGCTAAATTTAGCGGGGAAGTTTTTCCGCTAAATTTAGCGGGTAATTTTTTCGCTAAATAAAGCGGAAATTTCTTTCCGCTAAATGTCACGCGGAAATGTTTTTGCTAAATTTAGCAGGGAAATGGTTCTGCTAAGTTTAGCGTGGAAATTTTTCCGCTACATTTGGCGGGGACATTTTTTAGCTGAATTTAGAGGGAAACTTTATCCGCTAAATTTCGCGGAAAAAATCTTTTCTGCTAAATTTAGTGGGTAAATTTTTCCACTGTTTAGCGGGAAAACTGTTTCGCTAAATCTAGTGGAAAAGTTCTTCCGCTAAGTTTAGCGGGGAAATTTTGCTGTTATATTTAACAGGCAATATTTTCGCTAAATGTAGCGGGAAAACGTTGCCGCTAAATTTGGCGTAGAAATTTTTTCGCTAAATTTAGCAGGGAAACTTCTTCTGCCAAATTTAGCGGAGAATGATTTCCGCTAACTTTAGCGGGGAAATATTTCCGCTAAATTTAGTGGGAAATTTTTTTCCGATAAATGTAGAGGGGAAATGTTTCCGCTAAATCTAGTGGGAAGCTTTTTCCGCTATATTTAGCGGTAAAATTACCCCCTCCTCCCTCGTGACGTCACTCCTTACGTCACACGTGACGTCACATGTGACATCATTATGGGAATCGTCCTATAATTCAACGCGCGTTTACGTCGATGGCGACTCCGACGCCGACGCCGCTGAAGCCCGAAACGAGCGCCTAAGAGCTGCGCTCTAAAATGTCTTTTTTCCTGCGATGCATATATATGCTAATTTTTACAAGCGATATCTGTCTCTTTGGGGAAAGACACACACACAAAAACCAGGGTGTCGAACCGAAACGTTTTTCGTTCCGGTTTTCGTTCCGGTTCAGGGAAAACGGTTCAGCTCCGGTTCAACTCCGGAGTGAAAAAATAAAGGCTCAAACCGGTTCGAACCGGTTCGTACTCATATGCTACGAAAACAATTGACGACAGCAAAAGATAAATTCTGCATATTTTATAAACGTCTTACATATAAAAAGCAAAGGCTCACGTTACTGTGTGGAACGAACGAGCTAGTGCTGGAGCACCTCGGGATGTGGGTGAAAGCGCGCGCAGTTCAATGTCAGGCAGCTGACCGAAGACGCAGGACGTCGTCAAGCATATCCGGGGAAAGACGGCACCTCTGAGACGATAAAATGAACTTCAGTGCATAAAAGGCTCTCTCCACGCCCACCTGGGTTGCAGGCACTCCCAGGGCTGCTTGCGCCAATGCGTAGAGTTTTGGATTGCGTTCTCTTCTCTCCTCCCAAAACTGCAACACGTTAGCGTCCCTTGAAAGCCGCGGCTCCTTGTCTAGCATTTCCAGGAGGCATGCTATATCAAGTTGGCTGCTGGTACCTCGAACGTGCACGCCAGCCTCAACCTCTCTTTTCCTTGAGGAGCGCTTGCAGAGAGTCTTCCGGATCATCTGGAGCCGCCGCAGTTTCAGAAGAAAGGGTAGAATCTTGCTCGCATTGCAGAGGTGTGATTCGCCTCCAAGTCTTTGTCAAATGCAATGTGGCCCGATACTTTTGCTCAGGTGCGAGAACAAGGCGGTAGCGGGGTTCCATGTACACTGCTGCATAGAAGACATCCGTGTCAAGAAGTTGTAGCTCCCTGTTTTTCATTGACTGGAGCAAGGCATTTGCTAACGGCGACGATATCTGGGAAGTGTCCATGGGACATCTCAGCCATGGCAGTACAAATCTCCAACAGTGGTCTGTTCCTTCTGCAATGTCTTTGTCGCCACTTCTGACGGGCGAAGCGATACTGCGAGCATTTCGACTTCCGCCCATACGCCTTTAGTCAACCTGGAGTTTTCTTACTTCGAGAGGAGCCCTCCAGCGAAGCCTCCTAGTTCAAGTAACCTGGTGAACATATGCTGCGTGGGCATCCACCGCGTTGGACAGTCAAGCACTGGTTTCTTCAACCCCAGCTTCAACCCGAACCAGCCGAATTGCCCAGCCGAGGGCCTCGCAGAAGAGCGAGTAAAAAAGAACACTGGTATAGAGCTCAACGCTAAGGTGGACTGCAGCGGACGCTAGCAGCTCGCCTAGCATATCCAGTGCTAAGTCTCTTTGTACGATGATCAGAGCGCTGAATTTTGAAGATGGCTCGTAGGAATGGCCGCGGTCCATCTTAGGTTGAAGCTGAGCATAAGCAACAAGAGTCGTCGCGTCTCTGAACGCGCCTGAGAGTCTGGACAGAGTATGCGGCAACTCGCGAGGCGCGTCGGACGCCCGCCGTTAGTTAAAAAAAAAAAAAAAAAAAAAAAAAAAAAAACTAGAAAAAACACGGGAACGCGCGTGGAGGGTGGAAAGGAAGCAATGCTCAGAAGAGCAGTGCATCTTGATGTTTGTGTTTTTGAGGAGGAAACGTTTTGGTCCTTGCTGTTTCTGCTACCAGAGATCGAAGCTGCTTTGCTGTTTTCTGTAGCTGTAACTGTTGATTGAATTCCCCCTTCCCTTCCCGGTGCTAAACTTTAATTTCGGTCAGATTATTAAATCCACTGCGTTATCTTAAAAGCAGATTAGATGCGCCACAGTATGCCAACTAGTGAAGGTTCTAAAATATACATCGGCCTTTGTATCACTTTCTTATCTGATCAGTCGTACGTACAATGAAATCAAGGCGTTCAAAATAAATTGCGCACAACTCTACAGAAAGACCAGAAACACCAAACAGGCTTATTAATTGGTCCCTTTGGCTGACATATGAATAGACCGATCTCACCAGGAGTTGCGCGACGCCACCGCTGCCGCGGTGCATGCTGGTACCTGTAGTTCTCCCCAGTTTTCTGGCCGCGTCAATGAGCATTGTATGCCCGCCCGGCGTTTGGAAATTTTCGGTGTAGCACGAGACGTTTAGCCGGGTGTTTACTCATGGTTTTCAATGGGTGGCTTCACCCGTTGTATGCCATTGTGCTACAATAACAGCACCAGGCAAAAAGGCCTCGGATATTATGTCTTCCCGAAAGAAAGCAGCACGACAAAGAAAGGCTAAACAGAGCCCGACAGAGCGGCAGGAAAAATAGCGTTTTTCCAATTGTTTCGCGATTTGATTCATAATTTATATCCACCTATTGCACGTCAGCTAAAAAGTGTAAGATTACAGGGCACGAGACACACAGTGTGCCGAAGTGTTCCGTACGTTGGAATATCTCTGAGCATTCGCTCCGTAGCGGTCTATCCGTTGGTCTATCTCCACTAAGTTTGGTGAGGCCGTTTTTAATACACTTTTTGCTCCATAAATTTTGCTGGTTCTAACTGTTAATGTGACGACATGTTTTAAGCACAAATGTGCTTCAAAAGATGAGGACAATCACTCAAAAAAGTACAGCGATTCTTGTTATGCATCACTTGAAATAAAACAACTTTTTTTCGGAAGCGGTTTTCATTTTTGTTATACAAAACGTAAAAAAAAAAAACCACATGATGCAATTTTGAAGTGCAACACTTACCGCCAGAAATGTAACAAACGAGCCTAATCTATTTTGTGGTGGTCTATTAGCCTGGCGCTACTGATCCAGAAAAAAGCTTCCAACGTCGGGCGACTCTTAGCGTTCGGAGCTTGCGCAAACAAAACGAAACTGAATAGAAACTGTACACGAAAAATCATCTCCACCCCAAGTTTTCAGATATCTTGCATGGTTGCTTCTTTTTGAGAGATGACAATTGTTACGGCGCATCAGGCATGGCCTTTTTGTAGATCATTTCTTCTCTGTGTGCAGGCTTCTCCCCGCAGTTCATCTGTATACCCTGTCGCACAGGCTGTCAACCAGAATGAAACAACTTTTAGAAAACTATAGCTCACGGAGAAAGTCTATTTAGCTCCTCTTACTTCATTGTTGATTAAACGTTATGCACAAGACTGAACACGACCAAGCTCAGTTTTTCGCCAACACATTTGACGCTGTTCCACGGTGCTACACAAAGCCGATGGTCCCTCAAGTTTTCTTGTTCTTTGCCATTCAACTAGATGTTCAGTTTCCAAGTTAATGAACCTCTTGGCGAATATGTGCTGCCACCTAGACACGCGAATCGGATCGAGACTAGGTGACTGGAAAACAACGCGCGCCCAAGGCCTCTCCCACCCGTTCCACACCCAAAACGTCAGCTACATCCTGCTCACCCATTGAGGCGATGTGACCTAGATACGGCTCCCTCCCCCAAGCTCACCTTTGTCCCCATCGGGCGTAATCTTCTGCCCCGAGGTCGACACAACGAAACCGACGAAACCGCTCAAAGGCGAGAAATGCAAGATGGCGGATTGTTTGGAACTAGATACTCTCGAACCCAGGCGCATGAAATACTCCGCGCATGCGCACCTCGTATTTCTACAAAAGGTCCATTGAGACATCCGAGCAGCTGGAAAGCTCGAGTAGTGGCGTCGTAGTTTTTTTTTTTTTCTGCGGCCGCAGTGGGACCACTGCGTGAACGGCAGCGTGCTCACGCGTTCACGAAGATGAAGAAGCAGACGAAGATGAAGAAGCAGACGACGCCGAAGCAGATGACAAAGTGATTCTAAAGCGATAAGACGACTGGAACTGCTTTTCTGCGCTTGCTGACAAATTAAGACATCACTACCAACACAATTTTATGAAGTACAGACATGCAGGAGAACCCAAGCTGATACCGAGGCGTTCCAAATGAAAATCTACAATGTACGCGCAGCCCTATGTAGCCGGGAAGCTGGAAAGCGATGACTACAAGTAGCATGGCGGCGCACCACTTCCGGAATGCGCGCGCCTGCGCAGTTCGCTTGGTGACATCGGTCTATTGGGTATGCTCTAGTGATAAATTTTCTTTGATGAACCATTTCTGGTCCCCAAGAAAAGGTTGGGACGAATGTGGGCATTTGTTAAAGAATTACATAAGACCAGAAATCCCGGAGAATTTAGTTACTGTGCTCATTTCGTTTGAGTTCTCGAGACAAATTTAATAAATTATGAAGACGGCCGTTATGTGAAAAACTGATAATGGAACGTTACAGAGCTTTCCGCTACGTATTTTTCTCGCTTTTTGACTTCCCACATGAACGAAACACCGCAAAATTAATTGATCAGTCTTGCCCAGGAACGAAAAAAGAATTATTTTGGTCGGGTTTGCTCCGGTTTGCGCGAAAATAATTTTTTCGTTGCATTTTTTTTTGCTTATTTTTTAGGTTCCTGTGTTTTTGCCGCGCATTTTTCACGTGACCTGCCTTCACGTATGAACCGAAAACCGCATGTAAAATATATCGGTTCCGCTCCGGAGCGAGAAAAATTATTTCGTTCCGGTTCAACTCCGGTTCGTGCGAAAATAACGGTTTTTTCCGGTTTTCGGTTCACGGTTCGGGTTCGGTTCAATACCCTGTAAGGCGAAGGTAATGGTTTTTGGGCGCCGAAGCCCGGTTTGCGTGTCAAGGGAATGTGTGAGCGTATTTTTCGCCGACGAAGTAGGTGTTTTAAGCTTCTCGATCATTAACAACTGTGTTTCCCCAGAGAAAATAGCTTCTATGACGTAATATTTAGATAGAAATTAAATGTACTGGGAAAATTAGAAAGGTGTTTTTTCTCATATTTTTACAAGTTATAAGCTTGAGGAAAACTGACTACAGCCCTGTTTCGGAATTGTCACTCCGGAGTTGGAATGATTCCGGAATCTTTTCGTACTTCCGTGAAGCCCGAATGGGGTGGAAACGGAATGGCGGCAGTGCTGAAAGGAATGGCAAACGAAGAGGTAGATTTGCTCAGAATGAAGCGAAAAAGGACCGGGCTCGGTTATTTGGTGAGCTATGTCGACCTTCAGCTAGGACCTACGACCTACTGGCGCAACACCGGCATACGGTTAAAGTGTCTCTAGAAACATCATTGCACTTGAGGTGACTGACGGCTTGACTCTCTGACCGGCTCATGCTCCTTCGAGGGTGAAAGGGGCGTCCCCAGTGAAGCAACCAAAACTGCAAAGATGTAGACGGATGTTATATTACTCCGAGCACCGCGACACGCGACAAATCGACTGTTGTCACCGCGCGCGACTACAGCAAAGGTCATATGCCACCTTAGGATAGGCTGCAGCGTACGGTCCAGTCCATGGTGAGGCGGAATGTAGAAAACGCGTCGTCATTCTATTCCGCGGCACTTGATTCGTTTAGCGCTGTTGTGTGCTGCTGCATCACTAGCTTCAATCTTATTCGCCATAGGAGCGGAATAAGCAATGTAGATTAATCGCCGTGAAACACCGGGAACTGAGAGCTCGAGGCGTGCATTTTGAAAGGCATCGCGAGTACAGTCGCGATACATTGAAAGGCAAACAACGGAGCGCGTGAGTTCTTGTACATGCTGCGCAGCCTGGCGACGGGATGGTAAAAGTTGCGCATGCGCAGTAAGGCCAGATTTACGAGGACTCGCGTTCAACTACGATATGCCTTGACTAAAGCTCGGCGTGCCAGCGCTTTGTCTCGGCGTATGAGCGCTTTGTCACGGTGTGTTAAGTCAAGCACCGAGCTATGGCCCAAGGCCACGCGAAGCCATAGAACAGTTGGACGCAAATCCTCGTATTTGTGTCCTTACTGCGCATGCGCAACCTTAGCTATCCCGTTGCTAGGCTGCATAGCATGTACAGAAAGCCACGCGCTCTGTTGTTCGTATTTCAATGTATCGCGACACGCTAGCAGAAAAAAAAAATATTAGATCGTTTCGGGATAATGAGCTGGGATGATCAGGAACAGAAGCGATAATGTCCACTCACTATGAGCGCATGTATACTTTTAGCTCTGCCAATCTTGTATTTGCCCCTGAAACAAATAATGAAATGTATTGGATAAGTTAGGAAATCGCAAGATTCATATAATAAACGTACGTTTATAGGTTCCTAGGCAGGTTCTATGGCACGGCCCTACAGACCCATGTGCTGGCCAAGTGCGATTGCACTTCGACAGCGGTTTTGCGTTCCTATGTGCATGGAAAATTGGCGCAGGTATACGCTACGTCGCTTCTGACAGCGTAGCGGTGCTGTTGTGGTCTTCGCACCAGAGAGCAAGATGGCATCTTACTGCGCCAAGCCCAAATTAGACATACGTTAGTCCTCATTAATCAAACTCACTTCCCATGTAGCTCCTACAAGTGTAGACGTACACAGTGTACACAAATTGTATACAAAGAATTTCGTTTTGTCGTCTGTGGCGAGAATTACACACCTCATTGCGCAATCGATATCTCGAGTTCCAATGAGTGTCGCACCAAGTGCTTTGTGCGACCATAGCTAGACTTTGTAGACTCAGTGCTTTGGAGATGTACTTGGAAAATTTCGAAGGTTTTTTTCCGTTCAACTTTTTTATGATCCATTTACCGGAAGCCCATTGGGAATGGAATGGAATGGCTCAGCTATTCCAGGAATGAGAATGAGCCCAGTGACTCTATTTCCTAGGAGTTGCAAGGAATGGAATTATTGGAAGTTTTAATTCCCAAAATGAAGTTAGAATGAAAAAGACGTGCTCATTCAGCAGCACTGGCCCCTAGTGATGGCACTCAAAACTTGAATAATTGTGGTTTCTTTACACAGTTCAGGCAACGAAATATGTTAGGGTGTTATAGTGCCCTTAGAGATGTGAAACCTCAGTGATTAAGAGACGTATAATTTATTTTGCTACTGAAATCGTAGTAGGATTAAAGCATGGTTCCGAAAGCTCTTCTCACTCGTTTGTAGGCTTAGAGGGCGCCTTCTGATTAGTCTTCCGGGTGATTCGCTATGTACAGGGTGCACCCTAGAAATTACGTTTTTTTTTTCTTGACGCGAAAATAAACTACGCATCGCGAACAATCGTTCTCCACCATAATGCAGCACTCGTAGTCTGAACCAGATGCCACAGTTTGTGGACTAGCCGTTATGTTAATAAAAAGTTGGAAGTCATTTTTTGAAAAGCTCAATGAAAAAACGGCGGCCGACAGAGCACTCAAAAATATAGGCTTGAATGGCTTCAGTTACTAAGATTGGGTATTTTGTCAGTGAAATATTTATAAAATCACTTGTAACTTTTGAATAAGATAGCAGTTAGTTCTGAATATTTGGCATCTTGTTCTAACCGCTAGAGCTACATTTGAATGGTGGCTGAAAGTTCGGTGACGCGTCGTTTATTTTGGCGGTACAAAGAAAGGCATTTGTTTTTGTTAAATGAGGTAGAGGGAAGGAGCTTACTATAGTATACGTTGAGAAACTTCCAATGTCGTCCAGTGATTGTGCCCCAAAATGTACGATACGCATAAGAAATTCTATCGCAGGTGGTGACGTGTCGAATCTGGGCGCACTGGACGGAATCGACATGTGGCGATATATAACCCTGGGCTATGGGTCTCCTCGGAAGGAAGTGCTCCTCACCATTGATCCAAAGAACAACCTCGCGGCACTGCGCTACAATAACTACAAACTCGTGGTGGGTGAAGGGTTCAACGAAGAACTGGACGGACGCTATTCTTTCCCCGGCGGCTTGCGCCCCACGAATGACGTCCCCCAGCTGAGAAAGGACTCGAGAGTGGCACGGGTGCTCAAGACATTCTACGGGAAACAGAATCGGAATTGGTCGCCTCTGGACTGGAGCAACAACCCCGTCGTAGACTGCCGTGAACGCTGGGTAACCAACAACTTCGTGGCTCGACAACCACCGTACCTGTTCGATCTTGAGCAAGATCCCTGCGAGCTCAACAATTTGGCAGGATCTAAACGACTAGTAAGTGTGCCTCGTAAGAATGCGTGTGCGCCTACTTGGCTTTTCTAAACCGACCGCATCGACAAAAAAGGCTCAGCCCGATTGGAGGCCACGTGGATAAGTAACTCTTGAAACGCCTTCTGCTTTTGAAAACGAAGCAAGGAAAGCGCTATACATAGGTTCGCAGTCCAAACCTCGATGTTCTCGATGTTCGGGAAATGAGTCTTTAGGTCTTAGTGATTCGCAGAATGGTACAGGATTTCCGAAGAAGTGTGTAATCTTTTTCCGCAACGCGGAAATAAATTGTATACTTTCGAATGCTCAGTCTACTCTCAAATGTTACACTAGCGTACAGGACCAGATGCCCAATTTCCAGGACATTCCGTTATCTTATTTAAAAGCTATAAGTGTTTAAAAATATATATCTATGGACAAGAAAGTCCGTTTGCGGTATTCGACGTCATTTACCTTTATGCAAAACTGTGTTTTGTCGCCCACCATTTTCTCATTGAAAATTTCCAAATATATATCATAACTTTCTGTGTTATCGGAGTTTATTTTTCGCCAAATTCGGAGGGCGTTGTTCAGAGTTTATTTTTTGCCAAGAACTTGAAGTTTTTAAATGTATATTTTTGTTAGATTTCCAATTTTGCGAAATTTGGAGTGCAATTTCGCTGTGTTTCCAATTTTTGAAAATAAAAATAAATTATATCTGGGCGTAAACGTATGCTACATGAAAGAGAACTCGTTTGTATCAATTAAAATTTCTTCAGTGGTAATTTCCGTTGACGCCAGTGCTATTGTCAATACTAATTTGTCGCACAACAAAAGTTGCAAACAAGTGTTGCCTCAATAAATGTCGATATCCTAAAATTAATAAACTCCTGGAAGTAGTCGCTTGGAAGCTCTTGTTTATCCCCTCCTATCCATCAGCCTATCAGGCGGCTTCGCGGGTCGGAGTGGTATAGAAGCATTGGGGCTTCAACTGCCCACTTCCTCTTCCCCCTTCTATGAAATCTCTATAGTTCATAGCTTTCATTGAAATAAAAAAACAACCCCTTCTTCATCTAAATCAAAATAGTGCGCCCCAAAACTCAGAAGCGCAACGGCTTTGGCACGACAAGAAACTACAATGACCTATTGTTCTGAATGCACCTTGACGAGATAAGTGGTAAAACAGCTTTTGCCAATAGTCGGAAATTTGAAAGAAAACTGAGGTGGCATCTTCTCAGAAGATTAACCCTGTGCACTGCCCAAATTTAAGATGCCATCTGTTTTTATTTTTTATTTTCTGGCAATGATACAACAAAATTCAGAGTTTATCGGATACATCCGATTTGTTACAAATTTTACTTGCGGGCGTTTGTCAGAAATTTTCAGATTTATCTCAAAACATGGACCTCTTGTTATAACGTTTAAGACCGATAACCGCAGCACTGGTACGTTGGCATCTGGTCCGAATCGGTAGCGCTCCATTTGGTCCTAGATTGAGCGTTCGGCGATGGTGGGGTGAATAAAAAATGTAAACTTTTGTTTACGGACATTTTGTAGAGAACAGTAATTAGCTGTTCAACGATAGAACGAACACAGATAGCTTAAGAGCAAGAGGTTTCAACTGTCCTGAATGCAGTGCAGATCATCTAATTGGGATAGAGCACTGCCTGGCTTCATGATTAGCGATGCTTTGTTTCGAAAGACAGAAATGATTTAGTATATTCATCTTCTTCTGCGGGCCAAATTACGCCAAATACCCTCTGAAGTTTACTGTAACGAATGCCTGTAGGTTGCCTTAACTCCAGGACACACAGAGGGACGATTGCTGAGAGTGAGTAAAAGAAACTAGAAGCTGAAAATAAGGAAACGTTTCTATTCATTGAAATGGAGATGTCGTCTTTCCTTGTCTTTCGCATTTTTGTTTACTTCCACTAAAGTATTTCGATTTCCTTGTAATAGACTCTTTTTAAAGTTCATGGGATTTGGAAATGTAGATGACTTCGGTGACAAAGCGGTGGGCACGCGAGGAGAAAGCGCGGGGCAGAGGTACGGGGCGCGAGGTGAATGGACTTGAAACTTCTGCCATGGACGAACACGGGAACATTGGATCAATAAATGCTACATTGATAACCTTAGCACCTTTATCCGGACAAACGTTGAGCTAGAATACCACATTTGACGTCGCAACGTGAGGTTAGCCGCTTGTCTCGGGTCGGGTAGAGCAGAGACACGATGGACATTCAGAGACTGTTGGACGAAAACATCACGCGCGACGGATGCCTGCTCGAATTCCACTCCCGGGCTAAGGCCAAGTTCTGGGATCCCCTTCTGGAAATGGCCTAAGCCAGGTACCTGGGCTGCTACAAGTAGCTGGATATGTGGAGCCCATCGGCCGCCTTGTTGGATCTGACGGAGGGAGCGGCCGAGATCCTCGAGCTGTCTGCGGGTGGCTATGCGAGGGACACCGGACTGCTGGACACCCTGATCGCCAAGATGGTGGCTCCGGGGGACGTCCACTCGCTGCTCTGTTTTCGCCATCTCGATGTAGCACGCTCAAGAGTAATGCCGAGGAAATCGGAAACGACTAGGAGTCTTCGACAGTGTCGAGAGCCATTAGAAGCAGATCGAGAGTAACACGTGCTTCGTCAAAGTGTTCATTGTAACGTTCGGCTTTCACGTGCTCCCGCCTTGCTCCTGCTGTCCTGTTGGCAGCGCATCGGTCAAGGTCTTCGCCAGAGTGGATAGGAAAAAATGCAAGCCTTATCAGCAGTGTTTATTTTATTTTAAAGCAAAGGCATGTTTGGTGTTCTGATCGCTATCTATTTTCACACAAACAAGTCCATGGCACATGCTGGAAGACTTTAAAAGTTAGTGCACTATTGATAATGCTCAGATGGAAAGATACATTGCTGGGAATGTGGGAAAATATTTTGTTATTGTCACTTTTTTCCCCTTAATGTTATATCAGTGCTTATTTTAAAGCAAAAGTGTCTGCTGTACACTTCGTTCTCACTCCTTACGTGAGCAAGTCATGGCGCAAGATTGGAAGACTTTTTTTAAAGTTAAGAGGCACTATTTATAATGTTGCGTTTGAGGGGGAGACTGGTGGAAAAGCTGACATATGTATAGTTCTTCCCACTTTTGTTTCTTAATATTAATGTGAGGACCCAGTTATTGTCTACGAGAGGTTAATAATTTTTGTGAGACCTTCTGCCGCGCAAAGGAGAGTTGGTGGAAACGTCTGCAGAAAGGAAGACGACCTGCTGATTTTGAGGAACAGGAACAATCTAGAAGGGGGAAGGGATGTTGCGATTTGGACACGTAGATGACTTGGGTGAAAAAGCGGTGGGTGCGCGAGGAGCGAGGGCGGGGGGAAAGGCCCGTGCACTCAAGGCTTCAGCCATGGCCGCGTGAGCTGCCGAACACCGGAACGTCGTCTCAATTGGCGACGGGATCGGCTGTGATCGGCCATCTACGATTGGCCAAATGCTCATGATGTCTCGAGTAAGATACTTTCACCTCTCATCGACGTAAATACGAGCAATGTCAGACTGTCACCCCTGACGGTGTTGATTAAGGAGCGTGATTGCTGGGCTTCCCCCTTGCTTTTCACACGCCATCGAAATTGTCGCTCTCTACTAATAATCTCGGTTCTGACGTCAGCGATAGGAACCATGAGAGGGCGCCACCGAAATATCTCGTCGCTCAAAAGTGCTACAGTGATGAGCTGAGCCTCTTTCTCCGGCCAAGTAATGAGCGAGAATCCCGCAAAGTTCATCGAGCAACATTGGCGGATGCCATTTCTTGGGTACGAAGCGTCTGGTTGGATCCGAGTTCTCACCGAACGCTGACGCAACTCTCGTGCCCAATACCTGCTCAGAGCACGTGCCCAAACAATGGCGGACTCTGATCATGAGTGTAGCAGCGACAAGATGGCGTGCACTTTTGAACAGGGTTTCTTGTCAATTCATTAACGGCTCTCAACGCGTGCTCTCAGTGAAATTGGAAACGGACGACTTCAAAATGTACGTCCATGACAATACTTTAATATCATCCCAATTTCTGATGCAGGTACTTCGCTTCATGATGTCCAAGTTGACTGCCTACAACGCTACCGCAGTTCCACCTCTTTTCCAAGCCCAGGATCCCAGGGCGTACCCAGAGTATCACGGCGGCGTCTGGTCGCCCTGGCTAGATTGAGGAATTTTATCAGAAAAATGGACAAAATAAAGCGGACTTACGGTCTTTAATTGGTGTTATTCTTGCTGTTCCGCATCTATTCCGCACGGTGTACTCTATGATGAAGAGCGTGGGGAGCAACTTGGTCAAACAACCATATAAAGCATGCCATCACCTAACCGAGTGGAGTAGCTTACCACCATTGTGCGTTGCAACAAGTGCTCTTGGCAGTCTTGAATAACACTGAAACATCAAGCGATTGCAAATGTAGCGAATCCGAAGTCAACCTTATGTTTTTAATTCCAAACTCCAGTGTTTCTGAAGTATGTTTTCATGTCCTGCCTTTGTGGAACAGCATTCTTTTTCTTCGACAAAGGAGCAGTTTAACACTCCTGCTAACAAACTCAACGCGAACTCGCCCGGTCAGGGGAATTGCGCGGAGTTTGGTTATATAACTTTAGTTATATAACCAAACTTATACACTTTAGTTGTAAATTTTAGTTGTAAAGCAAACTTATATTATACAACTGAAATTGTATAATATACAACTTCGGTTGTACATTATAGAATGTAGAAAGGACGCCGAGGCAAAAGCGACGTCTTATTTCTCCTTGAACTTTTCTAATTTGGACACCTCATTTGCACTTTTTTCGTTTGGACCTTATTAAAACATACGCAGGATTTATGCATTGGGTCCATTCTCATATGAATCCATTACATTACAATGGTACTAATTCGGAATGTTTGTATTATATGAGGGAAAGTCAATAAGTCACAAACTGGTATAAGATATCTGATATAAGTAGTGACTAGTTTCCAAATATGTCAATAGGCGAAAACACAATCCGCCTTCATGGTATTCAATGCGCAGTAACTAGGTAACCGTCGCGTGCATGTGCAGCTCAATGTAAAAATGGGGACTTTGCTCGACGAGTGTATGCTAGTAAATCAGCGTGCTGTTGCGCGTTTTTTTCTTTTTTTTTTTTTTCGGGGGGGGGGGGGGGGCGCAAAAGGGTTTTTTGCAAAGAATATTCACAAATAAATGTTTCCGCTTTACCATGAGAACTTTTTATGGCGTAAAGCGGTGCACCGCAGGGTTAATAAATTATTTCAAGGGCGCTCCAATTTTGTTGACGAGGAGGGAACTGGTGGTCCTCTTGCGATTGTGACAAGTAACAGTGTGGCGGGTGGAAGAAATGGTTAGAGATGACTAGAGATCTCATAGTTTAGCCTAAACCATAATGCATAGTCATCTGATGTTTTGAAAATGTGCACTCACGGTGGGTGAAGATATAGAACGTGAGGTACGCATGTGGCTGAGACAGCAGCCCAAAACATTTTAGCGGAATGTGTTGCGGCACTGGTAAAGATATCGAAGAAATGTGTCAATTGTGGATACGGCATGTCGAGAACTAAGAAGGGTTTTCAATTGAATATCCCGCACAGTGTTTTCTTCAATACCCTTTTGGGGCTTACTGTCTTTTCCTCGTATATCGGCTATGGCTTATGATAAATTTTGATTTAAAGATGGGTATCCTTAGCAATACCAAGTATCTGGCGTTTTTTTTTTTGTTTTATGTGTTTCGTAACAATAGAATGTCATGCTATCTGTCCTAAACAAGAAAATGAATTAAAAAAACTAATGTTTACAGATGTAATGCCACCTGTGCTGGAAAGAAAAAAGACAAAAAGACAAAAGCACTTCAAGTGGGTTCTGACCTTCTCTAGGTGCTTCAATGGGCAGAACGCACATATTCCAAAAAGCATTTACCAAAGCTCAGAACCTGTTTTTTTTTTTTTTTTAATGAAGAATGGGGAGGGAAATAAGATGCGAAAGATTAAAAATTAATAGGTGCATAGATACGGGTAACCCGTGTCCATGTGCCGCATACCGGTATAAGTAAGAGGGCGGCCGGTACGCGAGTACTGATGGTCAATATGAACCTCTATAGACCGGTCTAAAGTGGTATAATTCGTTTTGCACTTTTCCTTAAAGTATGCGTCAGGCGCTTTGGAAAGGTTCTAATTGAAGGGACGAAATATGAACGGGCTGAAGTGCCAACCACCCTCTGAGCGACCATTGCCGTGCTGGATTGTTTTCGTTGTGACATCTTGTGCCCCACTGTCACCAGTGAGTCATACACGACTCACTGGGCGACTCTATCGACCCCGGCGGCATTCGTGGTGCAAAGTTCCAAAAAAAGTTATGTTGTTCTCTTCTTTGACAAAAACGGAGTGAGGACTTCAGATTTCGCAAGGTAACGTGAATCAGTGCAATAGTTATTTTGTGAAA
This sequence comes from Ixodes persulcatus, assembly GCA_013358835.2. Taxonomy (NCBI): domain Eukaryota; kingdom Metazoa; phylum Arthropoda; class Arachnida; order Ixodida; family Ixodidae; genus Ixodes; species Ixodes persulcatus. Next base: position 45,631 of record JABSTQ010009081.1, read on the forward strand.
CTTTGAGCTCTGTGCGCAAGTTCCGACTTTTCCCGCCCACTTTATATCCACTCTCACAATTTTGGGCACCCTATAATGATTTCTTTCATTAACTATTTTTAATCTACTTGGCATATACCATCTCTCAGGAGTTCACTTGTTGACCAGTCTTAATAACTGCTATTTCTGTATACCAGAGGGTACCGTTTGCTTTCTTTTTGTAGACATTGATACTAAGGCATTCTTACCAACTTATAATATTTCTAAAAATTGCCTAACACAACTGGGATGAGTGTTCAAACGTTTTACAATAAGGTTTTCGTTTTGTATGATTCCATAAAAAGAATTAAAAGTATCTTATCTACATCGGCGGAAGTTTAATTACAGTTTCTTATCTTGTACAGCTGTTCACGTAAAAATGTTATTTTCCACACGGTATAGAATAAACAAATAAAGAAATATTGTCACGGATGAAGGCGACGAGGAGATGGATATTGAACTAAAAAGAAAGAAATAATCCGTGAACTTGAGCCAGAACCCAAAAAGGAAGTACACACGTCGAGAAAGTTAAGCCGCTTTATACGGAAAAGCACACTGTTAGCAAGTCTCGTGTATTTGGTGAATATCTGGGGTCAAAAACACGCTATTTACACAAATTACCATAAATTTACACGTTGAGTAACGGATAACTCGTTCACAAATCATGCGAGGTTGTAAAAAACGTGTTTACGTTCGGTCATACACGCACAACCGTGTAGCCGACCTCAAAAACACGCATCACCCCCGGCGACGACCGCAGCATTGCCGGACCGTTGAGACAAATGCCGCGGAAAGAAACATGTCTCGGAGACGGATATGCACCAAAAGCAATTGCGCCATGTCGCAGGACGTTGGCGAAACCCGCGCTTACCGTGCTGGCTGCCATTTTCTGGTCGATGGCAATGCGGCTTCCCTCATGTCGCCCATGATTGTATTTGGTTTAGAGGGTCTTGATAATAGTTTCTTACACACCAGAAATAAAGTTACTGGTCAAATTATTCGTTTTAAACAGTTAGCGTGGATATAAAAAGCGTGTCCTCGACCTGAGCACGTGACATCGCAGTTGGTTTCGTTTTGGCTTCAACCTTCAACTGCAAGCGATCTGGCCACGGCGCAAGCGCAACGCCGATGTACGCTGGAAGCTAGAGCCGGTTTGCTTTCGTTGTTTTTGTTTGACCGGAGAAAATCTGGCATGAACGCATGGCACCGCTATTGTTTTGGTTTGACAGGACGCGAGAAGCTTCGCATAGAGCTTCGCAGTTTGCGAGCACATAGCGAAGACGTGACCGGAGAAGTGCCCCTGTGATGTTCCCGGAAGACGGAAAGTATCATTCGTAATCGTCGTGTGTGCTTTGAAAGCGAAGGGAGTCACAGAGTCCACGAGTGCGCAACCACAAGCCAAGGTTCACGACAGCGCTGCGATGACTTCGGCGATCTCGTTCTGTTTGGGGCAACACGGCGATGCGAGAAAGAGCCGAAACGTTCGTGGTGTGTGGTGCGGTGCTTGGAAATAGAAACCCACACTAACACGGACCTAAAATTGGTTCTTGCGGACTAGAGGTTCAACGGGTTCAGTCCCGTCGTCGTCAGCTGATCCGGTCCAGCTGGTCCGGGAGGACGCAGCGAGCGTTTTTAAAAGTAAATCTTCCTTCGTTCCGTTTCAAAATGTGGAAGATTCCCGACGCATACCGTGAGTAAGACGCTCCGGGCGTTTTCAACAATATTATGTCGTTTTAATTGAACAATGGGCTTCGGATTGTTTTCCTAAATCTGCCGTTTTTATGCTTCGTGTTGTTGGACTGCATTTGCTCAGCGACGTGTTCGCACAGCGACGCACACCGCTCGAGTAGATGATTCGGTCCTGCAAACGACCGGTTATACAGAAGTTCAGGGAAACTTAACTCACCACCGATATTTTCCTGTAAATCTCGTGTGACTCGTGTGAGTTTGTTGCGCTCATCATGCGGTGTGAATAAATTAGGGCAAGATTTCCTACCTGCCCACAGATGCCTGAACTGAGACCATTTTTTACGAAGTGAACATAGTGCTTTTTCTTTACTTTGGGAAGAGGCGTTGGTGCATTTATTATGGTACAATCTTTGAGAGTTGAGAAATTGGGAGAGCGAGCAAGCTTTCCCGACTTTGTCTCCTTTCTCTCTGGCACTGCCCCTAGTTTCAAATTGCAGTTTCAGTAGACATACCTACTAGCAGGTACAAACTGCTCTAAAGCAGGTGAAAGACTGGTAAGTCAGGACGGTGCGGACTCTGTGTTTTGCGCTTTTCGCAAGGGGACTGGGTAAATACTTTTGCGAGGTATGCGGAATATGCAAACGATTTTGTTATGCCCGTCGTTTGCGTCTCCAGCAAAACGAATAAGATGATCTACAAAGGCACAATCACGAGCCAAGATTTACGATAACAGTGCGTTCGCTTCGGTGGTCCGTGTAGTTGTATTATACCCTGCTCTCTGCAACACCTTGTCATGACGAAGAGCTGGAACGGTCACGGTTTGTGCTGGGCTACCGGTTGACAGAAACCCGCATCGCCCGCATCGGCACCGAGTGCACTTGGGCTGTTGATGTTCAAGCCTTTCATCCGCGGCTTGTCGCCAGCTGCTGATCCTGCTACTTGACGGTGAGGAAGCGGCGCGAGTGACCTCTGAAGTAAATGTAAATCCTCGTTCATCCAGTTATGCGGTGTCCAAAGTGTGGAAGATGTCCAACGTGTACTGAGGGCGGGAACTACGAGCGGTTTGCCTTGCTTTTATAACCGAAACCAGAACAGCGAGATAACCGCCTTGCGTACTCCAAAATGACGGAAACAATAAGTTTCAACAGGTCGAGCACGTCACCACGGATGTAGGCGAGACTGTTTAAACGCTTGCAGTATCCACGAGTGCTACCAGAAAAACGACAACAGAGAAGGAGCTCGCGATTCAACATAATGCAGTGCCACGGGCCCGTGAATTTTCAATGTTCGGGGTAATGGCGGTATAAAAAAAATTAAAAAAAACGCATCAGCGCCACATTAGTGATCACGAATAACACCGGTCACAAACTCCCAAGCCCCACCGCTCCACTCGACACCGACACGACATACGACAACAAACTGCATCAAAACGCCCCAAATGTGAAGGCTTCTGCTCCCGTACGCGTACTACAACTAGCGGAAGTGAAATGTTGGGCGGATGTCCTTCACAAATACTTATATAAAAATGCTTTGCGCAAGGATAATTTCCATCGATTATTGAATACATAATGATAAAATCCTAATAATTTGTTTTTTCTATCTGATTTAAGCTAGTCGGACTGCTCATAACACTGGTCGAGCATGAAAATAACAAAAAAGTTAACTTTTTCATGGCCGGTTTAAGATTTATTGTTAATACATCGTTGTTTTTCCCAACGGATTAATTTTACAGATTTTGCCTCCACACTTTTTAAATGCAAGCAGTTCTTACGTGCGGCTGTCCATTGTGCCGTGTTTTGTGTCTTCTTCTATAAATCTGTAACGGTCAGCGACCAAAGAGCTCACCCGCACATGTCAAGCTTATATACGCCGCGGGGAGAAAAGGATGTTAGTAGGAAGTGTCGGGCGCAGTGTCGGTGTTGTGTTTGTGTATGTGTCGGTGCTGTGTCCTACGTTGTACTCGTGTTGTCTGTGATGTATACAGGGATGCTGTCTACTTGATAGTTCTCAGCGTATTAACAAACTCCTGATTGTTTTTTTTTTTTTCACTGGCAGCTAGAAATCTCACTAGGTGGCGCAAGTTACCGCCCGACTTCAAATAGTTTGCTCGAGCTATTTATTCATGTAAGTTCGGTATTCGTTTTTCTGTCTAGCGGTTCCTTGTTCCGTCGTAGCTGCCGACGCCACCGACCGCCGACGACGCACGTACGTACGTACCTTTGCACGTAGCTGCGACCGGCGCTTCGAGACTGTTTACTGTGTATAAAAGACATCCAACGAGAACAGTGTGCTTTCAATTCGGCTGAAAGGCGCGCGGCTCGCTGGGCTCGTCTCTTGCCTGTTCTCGGCTGCTGGCCGCCATGTTTCATAAGTAACACGCTGGACCGTGTTTCTCAGAAAGCAGACACGGTGTAACGTGTTAAGTTTACACGGCACCTCGTGTGTAGGCGAATAACACACATGGCTGCGTGTAAAACGAACACGTTTCGACGTGTCCGCTATGGGACAACGGTTTACACGTCTGGGCGTGTTATTTTTGCTAACAGTGCAGCGACATCCTTTGAAGAATGCCGCCTGCTATCTTGGAGTGATCCAGGCGGCGCTACCGTCGACGGGCGAGCGCGAAAAGCAAAATATAACAAAAAGTGTGTGCATGCCAATTCAATAATGCCGACTGTGCAACGTCACGGCTTTCATTGTCTTTGAGCACATCCTTCGCGGCTGGCAGAGCTAAGGCCCCGAAATACTGAAAGGTAGCGCAAACCATTGTCTGAAATGGGGAAGAAATTTCTCCTCGCCGATGCCCTTTTTTTCTCAAAAGTTCTCTTTCGCCTCGCTTCAATATGATTTGGCGTGACACGTGACCGTTGGCTTCCCATGATTCCGCGCGATTCGGTGGTCTGCTAGAAATCAACGCCATCACTCGGCGAGGCGTAGCGGTAGCTCCGTTGCTTACGGCCCGGCCTGTTGTTTTTTTTTTTTTATTTTTTACCACGACCTCAGCGGCAACGCGATGCCATCACGCTGAGCTGTGGAATGCACAAACAGCATTGCGAAAGAGAAAAAGCTTTTTTCCGTTCCGACGAGAAATGAAAATCTTCAGCGACGAAGACAATGGCTCCACCGGATTGGTCGGGAAAGTTTCAACAACCTCCGAGGGAAACTTTGCAAGGTAAGTCACTTTAAAACTCTGGATCGAATCACCTATCTCCTTCGGTCTCGCCGATGAAGATCGCCTAATACAAGCAGGAGATGAAATAAACACGGAAAAAAATTAGCGGCATGAAGAACTTTGACATGTCTTTTCCCGCGTATTTGAAAATAGAAACTGACTCGCTCGCTCTTAGCTCACTTGGATTGAGTCGGCCGAGTTGAGAAGGATTCTTGAGACTGGGGTGCCACTAAAATAAAGAGGGCTGTAGTGTTACCATGAGCATATTGCGTCGGTGAAAGGAGAGTCACTAATGATCGAGTCACTCGCGCTTTGGTTGTGCAACATATTTATTTCCACAATCGGGGAGACAAACACGGAACTTAATTACAGGCACGAAGAACCTAGACACGTCTTTTCGCGTGTATTTGATCATGGAAACTGACTCGTTCACTCTTAGCTCGGTTACAGTGAGTCGGCCGAGTTGAGAACGATACGTGAGAGGCTGGGATGCCACTAAAATAAACGGGTTGTAGTCTTACCGCGTGCATATTGCGTCAATGAAGAGAGTCACCAACGATCGAGCACCTTGCGATTTTGTTTGTGCAACATATTTCCGGAATCGGTGCTTCCCAAATGACAACTACAAATATGCGATGCTGCATTTATTTTTCAGGATCACTTCACGAACAATCAGTTCGAGCCAGTGATCTTGGCAAAGACTGGCCTCAACAAACTCCAGCCATATGCAGCTCCTCCCATTTTTTCTCATCGACCTCTTCCGAATGTGCAATATTTTGCCTTGTAGCAATAAATATTTTCTTGTCTTCATCTTTGTATGGGATTTGTATTCTGCTGATAAACCAAACGTCATTTATTGACAATAAAAAAATTATCTTGTCTTTTTAAGGCTTCGCTGAAGGATCTCTGTGTCCTCATTTTGTAACTCACGCAGTAAGGTACGCCCGCGGGTGTGTTGCAAAGCTTATACGCTTTGAGAGTGAACTCAAGGGTGTACCTTGCGCGTGAGAACGTCAAAGCACTAATATATGTAAAAATAGCACGCGCTATTTTTCATTTTAACGGAGGGGATACAAGTGAGTGTATTTGATGAGTAGTTATATGCACGAGGCGAGTAAATAGCAGAACTCGCATATTCCTCCGCGCGCATGTTCACTGTTGCAGGTAGTATTCGACGTTTATAAAATGCGGACGAAGAAAACCAAGCTGCTGGATAGACAAAACGAGCGGTGATGCTAAAAATTACCCAAAAGTCCTGGTTTGCACGCGTAGTGGTATCTTATATTTGACTAACTTGAGCGATGCCGATTTTCCAAATGCGCGTCGTTTAAGATACTAAGAAAGTTTAGTAGAGCATACGCTAAGGATTGCGAGCCTTGCGGGCCCGTGCTCAATTCATGCTCAAAGCGACTGCACTGAGTTCCCGCTAGCAACGCAGTCCTTGCTTGCGAAACTCTATTTAGACGCAGGGAGATGTGCATTCTATTGTGGGGCTGCTCGCAGCTTTTGCTGCGATAAACGGGTAAAGAAAATATATTTTTGCAGTGCATGCCGATGTCACAAAATACTCAACTATTGTTTTTTTAATCGTTTGCGTTTAGCGGAATTGGGGAAAGCTTGTCTTCACGCCCGAGTGATTCCAATTCTGATCGCGCTACTATATTCGCCAATAGAGACGTCTTCCCGTGCTTTATAACTCCAATAAAGGTGCACAAACGCTAGTTTCTTCACGTTAGAAAACAAAACTGTCTCCATTATAAACATAAAACAAAAGAAACTCTAGTTTGTTGTATGCAATAACATGTACGGCCAGGTACCCGGCCGTGCCCGGCACACAGGCGCGCCTTGTGGGCCTCGCTCAGACATGGCGGCGGGGGGCGTGGCGCGGACGGAGGGCAGGGAGGATTGCCGTATTGCCGTAGATGGAAAGGAGGAAAACGCGGGGGCAGGAGGAATTGCGCTACCTTTCAGTATACAGGGGCCTTAGGCCTTGGGTAGACCGTGACAGTGCGCTTTTAGCCTGTCTGTATGTATTTGCGCGTCTTTCAGCCTTTGAATGCGCTCTGACTCAATTATAAACCAAGTATAGGAAGGCCATCTGCTATCTTGGAGCGTTCCAGGTGGCGCTACATTTGACGCGCGGGTGTAAAAGAGCAAAACATAAAGATAAAAGGTGTGCGCGTCAGAGTAGGAGTGAAAAGATGTCGCTACCCTTCTTATTCAGGGGCATTGCGAGAAAGCAGCAGCGAGCGACGGTGCGTCAGGGTGACAGTCGGCTATCGCGAGAGTGAATCAGCGAACGAACTTGCAATACCGCGCTCGGCTCCTTATCAACTATGCTCGCTATCTCGAACATTCGACCTAGAATGTTCGGAAGTTAGCTGGGGCGAGACTGGGGGCCTAGGCAAGGTCATTCTTGCCTCCCAATCTTTTACACTCGGTGTAACAATAAACATGGCGCTTCTATACTTCGTCTCATCCTACGATGGACTAAAGGCCAAAGCCACGGGCCGCCAGGTCCAATCACGTTCCACGCTAAACTATGACACGCTTAGCATTGGTTAGGTTTGGACGAATAATGCTCCGAATCCAAAAACGCTGCGTCATTTTTATAGCTTCAACACTGCAATGAGCCAGTAATCCGTGGCTTTCTTTGCAATGTGAAATTGTTGAGTCACTTATTGCTCGATCCGAACCACTGTCGGCCCATTCCCATCAGTGATCCGAGACGTGGGCACCGATACGTGCTTCGAAGCGAAATACCACACAATGTCTAAGTGGCTCGTGATTGGATCTGGCGGTTCATAGCTTCTGCCTTTAGTCCATCGTAGGGTGAGACGAAGTATAGATGCCCGGGAAAGCGTTTCTTAGTCATGCACGCGGCATTATCTCTACCTGCCCCCCCCCCCCCCTCCCCCCTTTGTTTTGGAAGTGCATTTCCCCGATTCGTCACAAAACTAAAAAAGGGTAAATAAAAATGAACGGTATAACTAACGAGTAATCGGGAACGCAAAAAGTCCAGAGTCCGATCGAGTGTAGAATTACTTGAGTCGAACGACGTGAAGCCCCTCGGATCGCGGTCGGCGTCGTGACGATTCTTGTGCTCTCTTATGAACCACCTTGTAGTTCAGCTCTCCCAGGCTGCGAAGTAACTTGTAGGGACCGAATTAGCGCTTTAGGATCTTCTCGCTGAGGCCCCGTCGTTGTATCGGTATTCACACCCACACCCGGTCTCCGGGCTGGAAGTGGACGCCGCAACGACGCAGGTTGTACCGATGAGTATCGACGCGTTCTTGGTCTTGTAACCGGAGCCTGGCGAGCTGTCGGACTTCCTCTTCCCGTTGAGTGACGATCTCAGAGACGCCGATGCGTTGTCCTCAGGTTTGTGGGGCAGCATTGCGTACAGCATCGTCGTTACTTTGCGACCATGAATCAGCTGGAGTAGTAGTCTCTTGAATCACAGTATTGTAGGCGAACGCCATGTACGGTAAAAGTTCGTCCCACCTTTTGTGCTCTACATTGACGTACATCGAGATTATGTAGGCGGTGGTCTTGTTTAACCACTCCGTCAGCCCGTTGGTCTGCGGGTGGTACGCAGTGGTTCGGTGGCGGCTCGTGCGACTGAATGTAAAAAACTTTCTTGCGTCCCTGTCGCCAAGAACAACGACCCTCGATCGCTGATCAGTACTTCGGGAGCACCGTGCCGGAGGACGCTGGATTCAGCGAGGAACTTGGCAACTTCAACAGCAGGCCCTGACGGAAGGGCTTTCGTCTCGGCGTGCCGTGTGAGATAACCGGTTGCGACGATTATCCAGCGGTCTCCGATCGTCGGCGTGGGAAGGGATCAAGCAAATCCCATTCCGATCTGCTGGAAGGGCGCAGTTTGGGGGAAGGGGCAATCGGTTGCAGGAGTCCTGCTGGCTTCGTTGGTAGTTTCCGGCGTTGTTGAAACTCGTGACACGATCGGACGTAGAGATGGACAGACTTCGGGAGCTTGGGTCAGTAGTATTTTTTTGTGAATCCTTGCAAGCGTTGTGCTTATCCCAGGTGTCCAGCCGTGGGTCGTCATGACAGGCTTCGAAAACTTCCGGTTGAAGATATGTCGGGATAACCAACAGCTACGCTGAGTTCTGATCGCCAAAGATTTCTGTTTAAAGAACACCTTGATGAACGGCAAAGGTTGTCAGGGCTCGTGCGAATACTCGAAAATACTTGGATGTCAAAACAGTTGAGGAAAATATCATGCGACCAGCCTACAACCTGCTGAGATAATCCGCTTCCACGCTTTCCTTGCCCTTGATATGCTCAACGCTAAACTCATACTCTTGGAGCAGCAAGCTCCAACGCAGGACTCGGCTGATTAGCTGTTTCGCTTTTTGGATGTAGCTCAGCGATTGGTGGTCCGGCTGCACTAAGAAATGCACGCCGTATAGGTAGGTGGCGAACTTTTGTACCCCCGAACTAGTGAGGATCACTCTTTCACGATTGTGCTGTATGCTGCTTCCCTGGAGAGCAACATTCTGCTAGCGTATGCCACCGGGTGAAGCGTGTCGTCATGCCGCTGCATTAATACCGCGCAAAGGCTGGTATCTGTGGCATCCGTGCGCAGCAGAAACTGCTTGGCAAAGTCTGGGAGTCGCAGTATTGGAGGGCCTGAGACACGGCGCTTGAGCTCCTCGAAGGCTTCTGGTGGGCCGGCGTCAACCTGACCACTTTGTTCCTGTCCTTCCTCGTGAGCTGTGTGAGCGGATCGCTGATTCTGGCGTAGTCGGGAATGAAGGCGCGGTAATACCCAGTCAAGCCGAGAAATGCCAGTACCTGTCGCTTTGTTCGCGGGGCTGGCGCCGCTTGGATCATGTCGACCGTTTTCCCGAGTGGTGCCACTTCACCGCTGCCCAGGGATTTCCCCAGACCCCCCCTAGGGGGGGTTTAGACCCCCCCTCGTTTTTCCGAAGGCACCCCCTTAATTCACAACGACTCCTATATTCGCAATGCCCCCCCCCCCCTTTAACCCCCACCCCCCCTCCAAAAAAAAAAAAAAATTTAGACACCCCCCCTGATTTCAATTCCTGGGGAAACCCCTGCCGCTGCCAATGCGATGCCCCAGGAACTCGATGTTTTCCCTTACAAGTTCACATTTGCCGGGTCGCACTGTTAGTCCGGCTGTCTCGATTCTTGCAAACAGCTGCCTCAAAGAAGTGAGACGCTCTTCCCTCGTAGAACTGGCAACTAGGACATCATCATAGTAGTGCTGCACTCCTGGAATTCTCTCCACAACTCGGTGCATTAGTTTCGAAAATATGGCGGGGGCTGTCTTTATGCCGTACAGCATGAAACGGAATGATATAGAAGAGTCTCGACATGGTTTAGAGTGTGGTCTTGGGCTTGGACTCTTCGCTCAATGGAATTTGCCAATAGCCTTTGACGAAGTCGATTTTCAAGAAGTATGTTTTCTCTCCAGCCACAGCGAAGACCGCGTCAGCTCTGGGCATGGGCTCCGAATCGGCAACCAGCTACGTTGTTCAGGCGCCAGAACTCAATGCACAGGCGGTTCGTGCCGTCCGGTTTCTTGACCAAAAGAACTGGAGCGTTGTAAGGCGACTGAGATTTCTCGATTACTCCGAGTCGCTCCATCTCCTACACCTCTCTTTCGGCGCCTTCTCTCGTCGCAAATAGAAGGGGATACTGCTTTACGTGGACCGGAGTGTGGGTAGTGAGCTTTAACCGCCACTCGGCACAGTCCGTCTTGCCCGGGACGTCGGAAAAAATGCAAGAGTGTTCTGAAATCACATCTCGGAGCGATTTCTGCTGATCCACCCCCAAGAGATCAAAAGCTTCACATCTAACTCGCGCTCAGATTGCCGAAACGCTGGAACAGGAATGGCTCCATCGCTGTCCGAGTCTGTGACGCCGCAGATCGCCTTGCACATCATTTCTACCGGCTGGCTTTCGCGCTCTTTGTATGTTTTGAGCACGTTAGCATGAAAAATCTTTCTCCCCCCTGCTTGTTCAATGATGTAGTCGGCTTCTCCCTCCTTTTCCTTGTCCTCAAAAGGCCCTTTCCACTAAAGCAGTAGCTTATTGTTGTCGCTAGGCAGCAAACTTAGCACCATGTCTCCTGGATGGAAGAACCTTCTATTGGTTTTCCGGATGTACATCTTTGCGTAGCGTGCTCCGGCCTTTGCAAACTCCTCGTGCGCTAGCCTGCATGTTTCCTCCAGCCGATTTCGGAGGTAGAAAACGTGGAGATAAGTTAACCTCTCCTCCTCGTCGAGGTGGTGTTTAGTCCACAGTTACTTCAAAATGGCCAGGGGTCCCCTCACATGCCGCCCATATAACAGCTGAAAGGGCGAGAAACCCAAACTTGCCTGAGGACCTCCCTGTACGCGAAGAGCAACGGCGCCAGGTAGCGGTCCCAGTATCTCTGTTTTTCGGCGCACATTCTCTTTCACATCAGTTTCAGTGTGCCATTGAATTTCTCGACCTATCCCATTTGCCGAAGGGTGGTAAAGCGTTTTATGCAGCTGGCGTATGGAGAGAAGCCGGGCAACCTGCTTATAAGTAAAATTGGTACCCCGGTCACTTAGGAGTCAAGACTTCGTTAGGGACGCCAAATCGAGAAACAAAATTCTACTAGCGCTTCATCGACCCTCTCCGTATCCACACTGGGCAGCGCTACGGCCTCCGGTTATCGGGTCGCATAATCCAGTAGGGTCAGGATATACCGATTTCCGTGCTTGGAAGGGGGCTGGATTGGGCCCACGATGTCTAAGGCCACTCTTTTGAATGGGGTTTCAATGAGCGGCGCCTTCCCCAGCAGCACACGGGCGACCCTGCCGTTTGGGATTGTTCTCTGGCAGATGTCACAGGAGGCGACAAATCTCTTCATGTCTGCGGCAATGCCCGGCCAGAAAAATTCCTCCGAAATTCGGTCCTTCATTTCTTGTACGCCCAAATGGATCAACCATTATTCCGTCATGTGCAGTTTTTATTACCGCCTCTCGATGGCGCCTTGGGACGACCAGCTGACGCACCAGGGTGTCCAGTTTTTTCGGTTTAGCTTCGATACAGTAGCCCACCCTCCCGCTGGAATTCAATCTTTCCTCCGGAGTCACTGCACATCAGTTTCTTGCCAAACTGAGAGAACCACTGCTTGAGCCACTCGTCCTCTTCATCGTCATCCGCGTAATTCCTGTTTAGCGGCTGTACTACAACGTCGGGGGCTTTAAGGGTTTGAAACTTTCAATGCTGGTTCCTCACCTGCGCGCGCGTTACAACAGCTGCTACAGCTTCCTCCTCAGAGGGCTCGCTGCTGATGGGTTGTTCAACTGCCGTCTTCGGGTCATCTGGTGCCCTTGCGCCTTCTATATTTCCAAGGATTAGGTCATAGAGCGCCTCCGCCATGCAGAGCGCCGTAATGACCCCCGAATAGTACGGGGTGTCGATCTCGACCCGCGCTTCGGGCAGTATCCTGGCTGTTTCATCAACTAAAGAAACGGCCGGCTCTCTCCCGTGAGCTGGTCGTCGTGGATTAGCTCTCTTATGATCGCCGTATTGCACCCCGTGTCTCGCAATACCGAAATCGATTTGCCCACATACGTTCCGGCCACCACCGGCAGTCTTTCGATTAAAAACTTTGGCTGCATCATTATGACTGCATTCACGACGGGGATTCTTTCCCCAATTTTCAACTCCAGGTAGCCATTGCGAATGCCCTCCCGATTTGTCACCCTGACGAGGGAGTAAACGCACGATGCCTGGGGTCTATCGTTTGCTCCTGACCAGCACGCGTCCGCCTTGTGGTTCTTTCGCCCGCACTTGAAGCAGGTAAGGCTGTGGTTGTTAACGGTGTGGGACCGGCAGTGGGACGCCTGATGCCCAACACGGTTGCAAAGGTAACAGCGAGGCACTGTTCGTTAACTGCTTCTTTTCTCGTCAGTTTCGGGCCTCCCGTTATTATGTCGGTTATCCTTCTTCAATTGGGCGAGGTAAAGGCTTCCCTGCGCTTCTAAAAACTGGTCGGCTAGATCCAGAATCTCTCCAAACCATTTTGCCTTCCTTTCCTTCAGATAGAGCGCCTTGGTGAAATGACACTCATGTAGGAACCTTTCCTTAATCAGGAGCTCTCAGAGGTCCATGAACTCGTTTTTCGTATCGGACAGCTCGATCCAGCGATCGAAATAGTTACTGAGACGCGCCGAAAACTGAGCTGCGGTCTCACCATCCGCCGGTTTGCCAGAATTGAATTTATTTTGGAAGCCGTCCGCCGTGAAATGAAACCCCTTCGAAAGGGCTGCCTTGGAGTAATCCGCTGCATCACCCGGCGGCAATCGCCCGTAAACGCCCAGTGCTTCCCCACTCAGCCATGTTGCCAGAGCCGTAGACCACTGGCTCTCTGGCCACTTCTGGCTTTTCGCAAGGCTCTCAAATCGTCTGATATAAGCGTCTAGGTCATCCTTCTTGCCATTGAACGGGATGAGGAGCTTGCTTGTGTTCAGTTTTAAGCATGGCTCCGCGTCTTTTTCCCGGCTCCTTTTCTTTTCTCTGGTCTCCTTCTCCAGTTGTCAAGACTCTATTTCTAGGCGCATAAGCTGAATCTGACACTCGTCAGCTTCCTTCGCGGCAACGCGCTCATCCTCTGCTGACGTGCAAACGCTCGATCCTCGCGCTGTTCATCTTCCACCCATTTCCTGAGCTCGGCGCCCGCCAGGCCAAGCTGACTACCCATCGCTAGCAACGTTTCTATTTCCATGCTTCTATCTCCAAAAGACACTTTCAGCAACCCGAACAGACGCTCACAAAAAAGAAATCCCGTTCATGCACCGCATGCCTCAAATAACGCGGCACATTTCAAGAACTCAACAAGTCTCCCTCTCCGCTCACCATGCTTCCTTCGTGTCGAACCTCCTGTCGCGGACGCCAGTCACTTGTCACGGGCTCGGTGGCTACGGAAGGTCATCACCGAGACCTGGCAATAAGCCGTTCTTTCGTTCGATGCCGTGCGTTATTACCACGGCATCGTTCGATGCCGTGGCAATAAGCCGTGGTCGTTCGATGCCCGGCGTAGCCGGTAAGTAAGGGTTTACTACGGTTGATCGAATGCAATTTCATCGAAGCAACTTTTAGAGAATGGGCACGTTTTATCGAAGCACGGTTTAGAGAAAGCAGAGCCTCAGTTTAGAGAAACGCCGTTTATCGAAAAGGGGACGTTTTTTTTTTTTTAAAAAGGCTTTCCTACTTCTCGCATGTATCACTGGTGCGCGTGTTAACCCATGCCCCCCGCTGCGCTACCGCCGCTTCGCGGCGGCAGTCTGCGGCGGCTCATTACAAAAAATGTTAACACACCTGATTTACCCATACACGCCACTTCGCGGCGGCCAAATTCGCAAAAAGGAGGCTCATTGCCATTTTCTCTAAACTGGGTTCTCTATAAAGGCATTCGATAAACCGGGGTCGGTAAAACGGCGTTCACTAAAACGAGCTTCTTTAAACCGCATGCCTCCGGGTAAGTAAACTCAGAGAATGAGACGGAGGCGTGTTATCCGGTAACAACAACAAAACAGTGTTTATAAGCTCGAAACGAACATATAAAGGAAATTTAAAGGAGCAGAATGTACGTTTTACAAGACAGTGATACTACGAGCGAAAAACATATCGAGTTAAGCACAGTACAATACGTTACACATTGAGTTAAGTACGCATCTACGAAGAGCAAGACGAAAGTAAGAGTCCAATTAGCGACAGTCAAAAAGAGAGTTCAGAATGAGAGCATCATACAGTTAAACGGGGAGCGCGGCGGCAATCCATCCACAGAGCCGACACAAGTAGAGCGGCCCTCGAAGCGGTGGTCCTTCCGGGGCAGCGGGTGGTCGGTCTCGGAGATGCGATGCGGCGGCTCGCGTTCCCGGGAGTGCGCGGCGACGGCTTTTCCCCCGAAGAGCGAACTGAAGCTGGGGCCCAGTCAGTCTCCTTTTAACGGCCTCGGGCGCTACGGCCGAGGCACTCGCGGACGCTTGTTCACGCACGGGGTCGGAGTCAAAACAACGCACACCAAAAGCGCACAAAGTAGTTCAGGCAAGAGGGAAGGACCGCGTAGACTAGGCACCTTCAACACCTGCATGTCCGCCATGTCGAAGTTAGAAAAAGTAAGACATAGCTAAAACAGTAGGCTCCTACGTCAACAACTTCTGTCCTGCTAAGGGTGACCTTGCAGGCGAGAAAAGTTCACCAATACACAAATGGAGCTTAAGACTTTGGGCGCAGCGGGGGTGACTTTGAGGTTGGAAAAAGTAAGAAAGATACAAAACATACAGCACGTACACCCCCGCTCGCAAACTGCGAGGGGTTGAGTTAATTAGGAAGAAACTTACAGAACGAAAACAACGCGCGCGTACACCTACTTTTGCAGCGACCGAACCAGCGACAGAGATACATACAGGCTACGAGGAGAAAATATGTTTACGGGAACGAAAACGCGTTATGTTTAAATAAACGTAATAGAAGTAAATTCCAGGATGCCGCTATTTCTGTGACATTGGGCCGAGCGGCGCTCTCACACATCGATGACAGACCGTTCACCGCTGCGAAAGTGCTGGGCGGTTGGGACTGAATACAATGCTCCGTTAAGGAAGCCATCGTTCTAATTGTCTTTTTACGAGAAAGGATTGCACAGACCCTCTTAGAGGTGAGAAAACGTCACTCTGATAACCTAATGATTCTTCATATTTGCTCCCTCATCTCAGTTAATCTTGCCAATTGTTTTATCTCCCTATCCCCGTTCCCCTAGTGTAGACTATTCTCCTGGAGTCATGCGCATAGGCGAACTTTTTTGTATTTCAATTATCTTCTCACGTTTCCTCTGCCTATGATATAAAAAAAAATTCAATCAGAAAGACTGGTAATCAAAGGACGCAAAATACGAATTACAACACACAATAGTACCAGTGTGCTTCAAAAAGTAAAAACAGATTTGCAGTCCTTATGAAAAAAAAACAAGCGCCGTAGGGATTTCAAACTCTTGCGCAATAAGGACATTCTTAGAAAGGATGTTGACAGAGTCAAGCGCCAAAAACCTCGGTTGACGCTCTCGTGGTCTTATGACCTTACGTGGTTGGTCACTAGCGTTTTAAAAACAGCGAGGATTGTGGGGTGTAGGTTGCTTCTTCAATCGGCGATAAGATCTTCGGAAGTAACGGGCAACGTTTTATTTAATGGTGAAAATCAGACTACAATATTATTAGTTTTAAAAATCATGCAAAATAAATCGCGAGTAAATATCTACAAGGAATGAGTGAAAAAGAATAATCGAACATTGGTCACGTCTTAACTCAATGCGATGCTTCAGCTTCCAGACATATTTTAGGCCATTCGCTCTCTCTCTGTTTTGGCTTTAGGTTTCTTCAGGAAAATGTTTATCCTCAACCGTAGAAATAACGCCATATTTTTTTATACAATTGATGGCAGCTGGGATTGATATAACAGTGCTCAACGTGCCACCAAGCTTGCGTCGCAAAAAGAAAAAAAGAAACCTGAAGCACACGTCATCCTTAGTGTCACAGGGCGAACTGTTTTCTTAGAAATAAAAATATTTTCAGTCAAGCCATAAATTGCAGAAATTGCGGCTATACTTCGTTTCAGCTTAAGTCCAGACGCAGCCGATGCTACAAGCGCGAGCATGTGGCCCTGAACAGTGCTTGCACCGCACGAGCGCGCGTGCTTGGCAGGGACGCTGAAAGCCCGGAGCTCGCGCTTGTAGCATCGGCTGCGTCTGGACCCAAGTAGTATACATTCGCAAACTCTGGAGGTGACATGAACCTTTGAATAATATACGCAAAATCTGTTCCACGATGCTCAACAAAACAGGGTGGGCCAGCGCGCCAACTACCGATTAAAGACGCTCCCCTTGGTGTCGCGAGTCGCACTTGCGCAAAGCTGATACGAGCGCTTAGCGGATGTTCGCGCTCAGGCGCGCAAACCCCCGCTAATCTGTGCAGGCCATGATTTTGCAGAGTAACCACCTTTCGTTTTCTTCAGCATGACACTGTCGCAATGGCATTTATGAAGTTATCTTGCTTTAAATATATAAAACAATAGATGTTAAAGCTTAATTTTTTATTCAGAATAAATAAAAAATTATGAGCCAGCGTGTCACGCCTTTTTCAGTTATGCAGAGATTAATGCAGTTAGTTTTATTTGTCCGTGTTTTGTATTAATATTTGCCGAGCGTCGGACAGCCATTGGAAAGCGCATGCTGTGTCAAGATATTATATTTGACACACACAATGCTGCGCCTATCGGAAAAAAAACTATAAGTAACGTGCTTTATTTTTTATCAGCAGCTTACTCTAATATTTGAAGTACTCTCCATTGGCTTCACAAATAGCGCTCATGCGACGCGGAAGGGATTCGTAACGATTCAACGCCAACTCTGGACATTGCCGCAGCCGGTTTCATTCTTCCTTCACAGCCTCCCATAGCTGGTCAGTCATGACAGAGTGAAGTCCTTGCCGCGATAGCTGGTTCTTTATGTTTCACCAGATGTTCTCTATGGGGTTTATGTCAGCTCCTTATAGGGCCATGACATAACCGTCACTCCGCGTTCCTATAGAAGGTCTCGCACACAATTCGATTTATGAACAGGACAAAGGTCATGTTGAAAAAGAAAAGCTCATGTTCAATGACGTTGCAATATGTTTCAGAGTTAAGCCTTGGGATTCTTACAAGTGATCCAAGCCCTTCCGCTGACAATGCCCCGAGACGCTAACGGTTTCCTCCCACGTGCTGCAAGTAAGAGCCATCATACCTGCAATATCAAAATCACAAATTATATTCGGCCTGTTAAAGATTGTCGTGTCGCTCAAAAGTGACATACCATGCACCTCGCGCTGTCCAAACTTTCAGTCCTTGGTGCCAGTCAGTTGAGAAAGAGGACTCGTCGCTGAAAACAACGGTTTGTCAGTCTTCAATCATCCATGATCTGCGCTGCAAGGCAAACCGCAGGCTGAGATCTTTGTGTCGCGGAGTTAAAATTGGCTTCTGCAAGACGGCGTCGCACAAGTTGGCAAATGACATTCAGATCAAGTTCGCCTCGAATTTCACGGGCTGCCATAACGGACTCGTCGGCTGCAGCCCTTTTCGGTAGTGGACCTTGGTCGGACATCGTAAGGAGCATGATGAATGTAGCCGTTGTCGTCCCGAAACGCCGGACAAATTGTGGCCACTGCGGTTCGGGCCCTACCTGTTGTTCGGCCAACTTCTAGTAGGGGCATTCCCATGCGGCATAGGGTCACAATGCGCCAGCGCACGTGAATAGGCACTCGCGACGGCATCTTCACGAATGGCTACTGATGGCAGTGGGCTGACGATTTATAGAAAAAATTCTAAGTATGATAACACTGTAGAAAAATGAGTAAAGGCAGGCGAGCTCGTTGATGTTACACATTTTTGAAAAAAACCGGAGACGACGGACGAAAAAGGGGACAACACATAAAACGTCTCAAACGCAGCTACTACTGAGTAGCTGCGTTTGAGACGTTTTGTGTGTTGTCCCCTTTTTCGTCCGTCGCCTCTTGTTTTTTGAAAAAAATGAGTAACACTGTGTTCTTTATCAAAAGAAAAAGAAAAACACTTGCCCTTTTGTTAATTTTCTTTCATACTTGGGGCAAGATAAATGTGTGCAGAGGGCGTCAGACAGATTGCGATAAAACCACACCGCTAATAAATAATAAAAAAAATTCTATCATTCTGCAACAATTACCCATCTGGGCTTGTGCACTGCGTGGGAACCGCCGATGACCGCTCGTATCAGCATTGCGCATGTGCGACTCGCGACACCAGGAACAGAGATGCTTATGGGTAAATGGTGCAGCAAGTTCATAAGGTTAAGCGCTCCGCTGGCCCATTTCGTTTCGTCTAGCAGTGTACTATTTCTACGTATGCAAATAAATATCCAGTCAACTGGCTCTGACTTCAGTTATCCGGGATGCTTGTAGCCAGAGTAAGTGTTGCTTCTTGAAAAGTTACAGAACACCGAGTAATACGCTCCTTCACATCGATACCATAGCGGCAAAGTACGTTTTCGCTTTTGGTTTGACTAAGGTCATTAAAGAAAGACGCAAGATTAATGTCCTTACTTGTTGTGTGACCGGCTAATTAGTGAATAATTTGAGGAAGTATTTCTCTAGTTTGATCTACACTCTTTAAAGGTCGAAGTTAGCTGGTCCTACTCAAGCAGTTCTTACACACAGAGAGGACGTTGCGCCATGAGAAATCTCGCACCAGCTCCCCGCCCGCTCCCCGCCCGCTCCCCGCCGGCTCCTCGCGCCCGCTCCCCGCGGGCGCGAGGGGCCGGGACGGCCTCAGGGTAGCGGGAGCCGCCATCCAAGTCTTCCTGTCGAAAAAGGCCCCTCGTTTATTTGGCACGGCGTTTTTGAATGCAATGACCCCCCGAAGCGAATGCCATAATTTAGACATAATCAAGTCGCTACGCTAGCGCCCTCAACATCACGCCTTCGGGCACACTTCGCTCACAAAACCAATAAGCTTAGAGGAAAGCAAAACGCATGTAAGCTACGCAACGTAGCTCTGCCTTAAGATTAAACCTCTGGCAGACCCATTACGTATCGCAGACCCAAAAATGAATCAATATGCAGGTTAACGCAAGATAGTCAAATAAATATGCTTGGCGAAGCACTGCTCTCCAGCAAGAGACAAATGCCTTACACGTTATGCATATCGGAAGAAAAAAAGTAGGCACTACAAGTTCAGTCGTTGAGGGGTAACCAAACGCCGTCCGTAACGAGACTAGCTAGCGCGACTGTGGTGCTCTTGGAGGTACTTGAGGTGCCCTTAGAGATGCAGGAGGTGCTCTACTGCTCTCTCTGTCACATGAAGACTGCTCAGGGTAGCCGGGCCGTCGGTTTCTTGAAGAGTCGCAAAAGACGAAGATGGTGAACTGCTGCAGGGAACGAGGTGACTTCGGCTTCGCATGAGGACACCAGTGGGCGACTGGACGACATATTAACGTGGCCTCTGGGCGAGACTCAGAACCGTTGGTGTTGGCTGGGCGTCTTGCACCCCCACTTCCTCACCTTCTTGTAGAGATTGAAGATTCCACTTAGCATGGCGAAAATTAAAATCTCTCTGCGGTCTACGACGCTGGGCGGCGTCGCGCTCGTTAAAGTCCTGGACTATGGGGCATTTTGGAACCATGCTTGCGGCGGTGACGAGTAGACATGTTCGTAAAAAATGTCCCACAAGGGACTGGGTCGGGCTCTACCCCGACACAACGGGAGTGTTCCGGTACGCTGGTAGTGCCAGAAAAGGGTCCTCCGCTTTCGGGAACAAGTATTTGATCCTGCGGACTATCCTCTCAGCTTCTTCGTTCGACGGGGAGTTGCGAGGATTACTCTCGATGTGTGCGAATCCATGGCATTTCCAAACGTCCCGGAACGCTTTGCAAGCAAACTGCAGGCCATTATCGATGAAGAACGCCTAAAAGATGCCGTGCCGGGCTAAGATGCTCTTGGCGGCACAGATGACGGCATCAGCGGACGTCGACCGGAGCGTTATGACCTCCGTGTACCTAGAAGGGTTGTCGACGACGAGAAGAAAGTCCTGGTCATTCAGGTAAAACAACCAGCGGCACCCCGCTCCCATGGCGCGGAAGGGGTTTTTGGTGCAGGAATGGGCTCGCACTGCTGAACTCGTTGGTTTGCATACTCAGAACAGTTGTCGACGGCCGTCTTCACCTGGCTCTTGTGGTACGGCAACTACACAAAGTTGTTGGCTAGGGCAAGGCATCGCTCTACACCTTGGTGCCCGTCATGAAACAGGCCCACGATATCCTTGCGCAGCAGTGAACGCAGGGCGAGACGCTCACCCTTGAGCAGCAGGTTTTCGAAAATGGAGAGGTCGCCACAGTGGTCCCAGTAGCGTGTCATGTTCAGAGAGAACCGATTCCTTCTTGGCAAATTTGTGGCACAGTAGACCTTAAGGGCAGAGTATTCCGCATCTGAAGCTTGATGCCTTTTGAAGTCGCCTGAGGCACACAGCCAGAGTCAAAGGAAGGGCTGTCATGATGTGTGACACGAAGAGCTCGACGCTCTCTGTGGTAGAGGCTGCTGGAGAAACAGATTTTTCGTAGCGTACTGTACCGAGAACAAGTTGCGCAGAAGTCGGATGCGGAAACGCTGGACGTGAACAGGGGCGAATTCGGGAAGTGTATACAAAAGCTTTGCATTTGTAGACAAATAGATTATTTTTAGCTCACTGACCAGTGTCAGCGAGCAGGCAGGCACTCCGGAAATCCTGGAGAATCATTCCCAGTCTCTTCTGCTATCTTGGAACTGCCGCCCCGCCATCTATAGACTTCCTCATCCTCCGTCGCAAGGTTGCTACCATCGTGGAGTCCTGTGACGGGGCTGCCATTAGGTTGCTTCAACTTGTTCTGTTATCCCCTTCGCTCCTTGGCGGGTGCGAAGTATTCGTGTTTTTCGTCTCCTGTCACCGCGCTTTCTTGCCTTGCTTTGTAAGATCTAACCCAATACTGACGTCTAAAACTTAATTGCATTACATCATAACGTGCACAATTTCTGCTGTTCACTTCGTAGCACGATTTGGCTTTTTTCACCATCGGTGTAACTAAAGCGTGTGAGGATGAGGCAGAGGAATCAGGTTTTGCACTGAGCCACATTGATTATGTACGAGAGTCCAAAGGTGAATTCATTATGACAACAGAGATTTTTTTTACCAATAGTGGCGGGACATTCACAATAAGAAGCGCGTATATTTATATCGTGCATTTATGATAGGAAGGTGTCAAGCATAGTCCGCGTAAGGAGACTATCTGTGTTCCCGCCTACATAAAAAACACCCGAGTCCAGCATTGTTGATGTCGAGAATAGATTTACGTTTAGTTGCTTGCGACGCCGAAATTTACAAAGTGAATCTGTTCCAATCGATTAACTCACACAAACTCATAAAATCCTGCCTATCGCTAGACTTCAGTCAAACTTTCCGAGGTACTTCTCCTGCGCCCTTTAATTTTATTTGACCAATTTTACGGAAGACATATCTCAGGCTTAATCTGACGCGTCTGTCACTTTTACAGAAGACAAATACAGTTGTATTAGTTGATACACGATTGAACAGAATGTAAACAAGGGGGGCGGGGCCAGCCCCCCTTGTTTACTTCCGGCTCAATCGGGTATCGACCATTCACAGGGACGCAGGGCGGGACCTCTTCCCTCTCTCGCATCTCAGGGACCAATGACAGTGCATGGGCGTTGACCAGTGACCAATCGGATCTCGCTCGGGTCACTGGTCAACGCTCGGGTCACTGGTCTGCGGTTTGAGGTCACATACCTCAAACCGCAGACCTCAAACCGCGAACCACACACCTCAAACCGCAAACCACACACCTCAAACCGCAAACCACAGACCTCAGACCGCAAACCACAAACGTCAAACCTGCTTGACCAGGTGTTGATAGCTGCGGTCATCATCTGATAACAACCAAATGATGTCACACAGGGTCCGAGCTTCGTTCGACAGAGGGCGCTCACGTCATGTCGCACAGGTTTGTGCTGCATCCGAAAGAGGGCGCTCCATGATGACACACAGGGTTCGTGCTGCATCCGAGGGAGGGCGCTGCACTCCGGTCACATGACGGTCACGTGTTTTGAATTTGAATTGAGGCGCGGTAAATGCCCCTTTTATTCGATAAAAAAGGCTTCGCGGGCCGCGCGGGGAATCGACCGCGAGACCTTCTGCTCAGAAGCCCGACGCGCTATCCCCTGAGTTATGAGCACAATGCTTCTTGGACGACTTCATTCGTCCTAGTATTTCGTACGTCGAGCGCACAATTCAGATCACGTGTTAGAGCTGTCGCAACGCTTGGATTTTGTAACGGAATTGCTGAGTCATTCACCGGAGGGCGCTACAGGGATGACGGAAGAGTTCAGGATTATTGAGTCATCTGTCAGGCGGGAAAATGCACTGTCACGATGACGACACAGATATGTCGCCGTGAGATTAGTGACGAGAAATGCATTGTCGCGTGTTTTCCCGGTGGGTCATGTGACCAACGTCACCTGGTATTTGAATCGCTGCGCAGTTGACACCTCGGTTCATAGATGGCGCGTGTCTTTTGTTGCTAAGCGTCTTTGTTGTTAGGGCATATGTGACATGTTGCGTCGTGGGTCTGACGGACTCGTCACCTCGGGAATGGCTTTCGTAATCTGGGTGAAAAAACAAACAAACAAACAACCCTACACAAAATTTGAACGCGTCATTGCTCCAGGTCATGTGACGAAGCCTATCTATACAATTCCGTCATGCAGGAAGAAATCTAGACAGGTCTCGTATATGTATCGAGAGATCGGAATGTTATTTTCTTTTTTTCATAGGCGAATGAAATACATTGTTTCGACGCTCCGCTCGGTCGCTTTTGTTTATTCAGCTGTCGCGTGGGGGCTCGGAACGTCACTCGTGCTTCGGAGGTCGGTCTGACATTCGTAATGCGGTTAAAAACAGGATGATTCATTGAGGCAGGTCATGTGACCATGGTCGTGTGACGTTGCTCGTCTTCCTATCACGTGATTTCGCGCGCGCGGGCGATTCAAAAGGTGTTCGCGCGGACTCGTAGCCTCGTGGCGCCCCCTTAGCTGTTGCATTTGGGGTCTTCGAGCCGCTGGATTTTGGCGTCATGTGACGGTCCCCAATAGCAGCAGCTGGGTCCCGCTACATTGGGCTTGAGGTGACTGTAGAGTTTTGAAGCTCGCGGACCGTGATTAATGTTGATCCTGCGTAAAGCTTTAAAGTGGCCCTGTTAAAATTTGGGGCCAGCTCGCAAAAACTTTGCAAAGACCCAGCGAATTTCGGGAATAGGCGCCATCTAGTGTTCAGAGTGTGAAGTGATCCTCGTTCAAATTGGGTGCCACCTGATGGTAAAAGCTTCGAGCCGATATAAACTTTGGACGTCATGTGACGCTCCAATTGGCAACAGTCGCGGTCCCGCTAATTTGGGGGTGAGGTGACGCTGAAACTTTGAAGCTGGTGGACCGTGTTAAATCTTGGTCCAGCGTAAAGCTTTAAAGTGGACCTGCTAAACGTTGGGGCAAAGTCTTGAAACTCACAGACCGTGCTGGACCCTGTGATTTGTTTTCGAATAAACACCATCTCTCGGTAGAACTTTGAAGTGCTCATCGCCAAAAATTGCTGACATCTGGTGGTGAAAGCTTCGGCCCGCTAAATTTGGGGCGTCATCTGAAGATTCTCTTAGCACCAGCTGGATACCGATAAAGATTTTTTTTTTTGCTGGAGGGACGGTAAAACTGAAGTTCGCAGGCCGTGCTACCTCTTGTCCCAGCGTAAAGCATTGAAGTTGCCCTCTCGCGCGCTCAGCACACATGGTCAGCTGTATCCACTTAATTTTGAGGGGTGACGGTAAAAATTCGAAGCTCACGAACCGTACCAAGCTGAGACCAAAGCGTAAAGTTTTGACGTGACACTGCCATATTTTGGGAGCTGACCCCAGCGCGTAGAACTCTGAAGTGTCCCTAATAAAAATTCGAGCCCAGCGCGTAACACTTTGCACAGTCCCAGCCAAATGTGGTATACCCGACACCTAGTGTAAAAACTTTGAACTGGTCGAAGATTATTTTAAACTTCAATGAGATGAAGTTAGCGTTTCCTCTTCTCGATTTTCGCGCGCACACAGTTTAAATTCGGGATTTAGGCGTATGAGTTGTCACCTCCGTTCACAGATGGTGCGCGTTTTTGTTGCTAAGCGTCGTTGTTGTTAGGGCATCAGCGATATCTGGCGGCGTTGGTGTGACCTTGCGAAATCTGTTGCTGAAAAGTTAAATTGATCGTATTCCGAAGGCGTGCTCATCCGTATTTTTTGTGCGCGAGCAACTCCGGGCTTTGTGCGTATGAGTTACCGATTCCGTTTGTAGATGGCGCGAACCTGAATCTCTTTCAGCTGACGTGAACTTTTACCATTATCACGCGAAATCTCTCGCTAATTTTAGCTCCAGATTGGTAGATGGCGTCAACTCTAGCGCGCGCGCTCGCGATTTCTCTCGCTAATTTAGCGTCATCTGCAGCTGCTGAACGGAGCAGTGTGGGAAATGGACCGGAGCGTGGTCGCATCCATACTCGCTAAAGACGAGACAGATATGGTGTTTCATATTTTTATTCTCGTACGCTCTAAAAACACCACACTACTAAATGCAGATCCGGTGTTCATTTTTTTTTCTTTTCACTCTACGCAACAAAGAAACCATTGGAAACGCTTTACACAAAAAAATGTCACACAAGCTGTTTCAAGATACAACCGAGGCAAAGAAGTTGTGAAATGACATCTCAGGAGCAACGCGAGATAGGATCCTCGCATCTCAGATAACTCCTTGACGATGTCGCTCACCTCCAGAATGTATCCCGTCGGAGCGTCATCTGGAACGTCATCAATGTTCAGGCAGGCAATCTCGTCTTTCGTCATCCACTCAAAGTCCGACACGGGCAGGGCTTCTCTCATTGTCGCCGCATACAGACCGTTTACGTCCAAGTCCGAAATCTGAGACGGTTCGTGCTGCGGGTTAAACGTATTCGTTCCCGGAATATTTGCGACAGCATGGCGGGTTGTGCATTGGGTAATCCCTCCGCGAATACCCTGTTCTATCATGAGATAGGTGTCAGGATCGTCAATTAGCTGCAGTCTTACTTTCGACTGTTTCAGCGCACACGACAAGCTTAGGGACGGTAACGATACGAAATGTAAAGCCTCAATTTCGTACGTCTCCAGCGTCCAGCGTCAAAAGTTTTGGAAAACATCGGCCAGTAGGAGGCAGTCCGTCTTTAGGTAAAGGTCGCTGTATTCTCCAAGGTTCTTCAAACCAAACCCAGGTAGCACGCCAGAGGAATGCCCAACTTGGGCAAAGGTCTGGCAAACATAAGGGCCAGAGGAGTGACAAAGTTGGTGCCGTACTTGAGCCATAACTGCCATAGTAAATCATAATCTGGGAATTCGGGGCATGCCAAGGTTTGGCGTTTCTCTGGTCCGCCAGAGGAGCGCCAAAGTTGGTGCCATACTTCAGCCATAACTGCCAGAGCAACGCCTAATCTGGGAATTCGGGGCAAGCCAAGGTTTGGCGTTTCTCTGGTCCGCCAGAGGAGCGCCAAAGTTGGTGCCATACTTCAGCCATAACTGCCAGAGCAACGCCGAATTTGGGTATTTGGGACGTGCCAAAGTTTGGCTTTTCTCTGGTTTCGGCCCAAATATGCCAGATGAGAGTCGAACTATCAGAAAATGAAGCCTAACTTTGGCACTTGTTTGGCGATTTTGCCCCAAAAATGCCAGATCTCAGCTGAACTACAAGGAAGTAAGCCTAACTCTGGCACATCTGTGGCAATTTTTGGCCCAAAGGTGCCAGATGACTGCCGAACTATCGGAAAGTGAAGCCTAACTTTGGCACTTGTTTGGCGATTTTGGCCCTAAGATGCCAGATGTCAGCCGAACTACAAGCCACTAAGCCTGACTCTGGCACATCTGTGGCGATTTTGGCCCAAAGGTGCCAGATGAGAGCCGACCTATCAAACAGTGAAGCCTAACTTTGGCATTCGTTTGGCAATTTTGGCCCAAAAATTCCATATATTAGCCGAACTACCGGGCAGTAAGCCTAACTCTGGCATTTGTTAGGCGATTTAGGCCCAAATATGCCAGATGACAGCCGAACTACCAGGCAGTGAAGACTAAATTTGGCACTTGTTTGACGAATTAGGGTCAAAATACCCAGACTCTTGCCGAGTTCTGGGCCAAAATTTGGCTTTTGTCTGGGAGTTTAGGGATTTAAAAAGTCCGAAAAAGCCAAAGTAGAGCCAGACCTGACCTTCCTTGGCAAGAGTCTGGGTATTTTGGCCATAATTCGCCAAACAAGTGCCAAATTTAGTCTTCACTGCCTGGTAGTTCGGCTGTCATCTGGCATATTTGGGCCTAAATCGCCTAACAAATGCCAGAGTTAGGCTTACTGCCCGGTAGTTCGGCTAATATATGGAATTTTTGGGCCAAAATTGCCAAACGAATGCCAAAGTTAGGCTTCACTGTTTGATAGGTCGGCTCTCATCTGGCACCTTTGGGCCAAAATCGCCACAGATGTGCCAGAGTCAGGCTTAGTGGCTTGTAGTTCGGCTGACATCTGGCATCTTAGGGCCAAAATCGCCAAACAAGTGCCAAAGTTAGGCTTCACTTTCCGATAGTTCGGCAGTCATCTGGCACCTTTGGGCCAAAAATTGCCACAGATGTGCCAGAGTTAGGCTTACTTCCTTGTAGTTCAGCTGAGATCTGGCATTTTTGGGGCAAAATCGCCAAACAAGTGCCAAAGTTAGGCTTCATTTTCTGATAGTTCGACTCTCATCTGGCATATTTGGGCCGAAACCAGAGAAAAGCCAAACTTTGGCACGTCCCAAATACCCAAATTAGGCGTTGCTCTGGCAGTTATGGCTGAAGTATGGCACCAACTTTGGCGCTCCTCTGGCGGACCAGAGAAACGCCAAACCTTGGCTTGCCCCGAATTCCCAGATTAGGCGTTGCTCTGGCAGTTATGGCTGAGGTATGGCACCAACTTTGGCGCTCCTATGGCGGACCAGAGAAACGCCAAACCTTGGCATGCCCCGAATTCCCAGATTATGATTTACTATGGCAGTTATGGCTCAAGTACGGCACCAACTTTGTCACTCCTCTGGCGTACCAGAGAAGAGCCAAACTTTGGCATGCCCTAGGATCGCCCAACTAAGGCTATAGTTAGGCACCATACTTTGGCACTGATGAGTGTCATGGTGCAAAAACCTAACTGCGCCAAAGTTGGGTCCTTATGTTTGCCAGACCTTTGCCCAAGTTGGGCATTCCTCTGGCGTGCTACCTGGGTTTAGTTTGAAGAACCTTGGAGAATACAGCGACCTTTACCTAAAGACGGACTGCCTCCTACTGGCCGATGTTTTCCAAAACTTTTGACGCTGGACGCTGGAGACGTACGAAATTGAGGCTTTACATTTCGTATCGTTACCGTCCCTAAGCTTGTCGTGTGCGCTGAAACAGTCGAAAGTAAGACTGCAGCTAATTGACGATCCTGACACCTATCTTATGATAGAACAGGGTATTCGCGGAGGGATTACCCAATGCACAACCCGCCATGCTGTCGCAAATATTCCGGGAACGAATACGTTTAACCCGCAGCACGAACCGTCTCAGATTTCGGACTTGGACGTAAACGGTCTGTATGCGGCGACAATGAGAGAAGCCCTGCCCGTGTCGGACTTTGAGTGGATGACGAAAGACGAGATTGCCTGCCTGAACATTGATGACGTTCCAGATGACGCTCCGACGGGATACATTCTGGAGGTGAGCGACATCGTCAAGGAGTTATCTGAGATGCGAGGATCCTATCTCGCGTTGCTCCTGAGATGTCATTTCACAACTTCTTTGCCTCGGTTGTATCTTGAAACAGCTTGTGTGACATTTTTTTGTGTAAAGCGTTTCCAATGGTTTCTTTGTTGCGTAGAGTGAAAAGAAAAAAAAAATGAACACCGGATCTGCATTTAGTAGTGTGGTGTTTTTAGAGCGTACGAGAATAAAAATATGAAACACCATATCTGTCTCGTCTTTAGCGCGTATGGATGCGACCACGCTCCGGTCCATTTCCCACACTGCTCCGTTCAGCAGCTGCAGATGACGCTAAATTAGCGAGAGAAATCGCGAGCGCGCGCGCTAGAGTTGACGCCATCTACCAATCTGGCGCTAAAATTAGCGAGAGATTTCGCGTGATAATGGTAAAAGTTCACGTCAGCTGAAAGAGATTCAGGTTCGCGCCATCTACAAACGGAATCGGTAACTCATACGCACAAAGCCCGGACTTGCTCGCGCACAAAAAAATACGGATGAGCACGCCTTCGGAATACGATCAATTTAACTTTTCAGCAACAGATTTCGCAAGGTCACACCAACGCCGCCAGATATCGCTGATGCCCTAACAACAACGACGCTTAGCAACAAAAACGCGCACCATCTGTGAACGGAGGTGACAACTCATACGCCTAAATCCCGAATTTAAACTGTGTGCGCGCGAAAATCGAGAAGAGGAAACGCTAACTTCATCTCATTGAAGTTTAAAATAATCTTCGACCAGTTCAAAGTTTTTACACTAGGTGTCGGGTATACCACATTTGGCTGGGACTGTGCAAAGTGTTACGCGCTGGGCTCGAATTTTTATTAGGGACACTTCAGAGTTTTACGTGCTGGGGTCAGCTCCCAAAATATGGCAGTGCCACGTCAAAACTTTACGCTTTGGTCTCAACTTGGTACGGTTCGTGAGCTTCGAATTTTTACCGTCACCCCTCAAAATTAAGTGGATACAGCTGACCATGTGTGCTGAGCGCGCGAGAGGGCAACTTCAATGCTTTACGCTGGGACAAGAGGTAGCACGGCCTGCGAACTTCAGTTTTACCGTCCCTCCAGCAAAAAAAAAAAAATCTTTATCGGTATCCAGCTGGTGCTAAGAGAATCTTCAGATGACGCCCCAAATTTAGCGGGTCGAAGCTTTCACCACCAGATGTCAGCAATTTTTGGCGATGAGCACTTCAAAGTTCTACCGAGAGATGGTGTTTATTCGAAAACAAATCACAGGGTCCAGCACGGTCTGTGAGTTTCAAGACTTTGCCCCAACGTTTAGCAGGTCCACTTCAAAGCTTTACGCTGGACCAAGATTTAACACGGTCCACCAGCTTCAAAGTTTCAGCGTCACCTCACCCCCAAATTAGCGGGACCGCGACTGTTGCCAATTGGAGCGTCACATGACGTCCAAAGTTTATATCGGCTCGAAGCTTTTACCATCAGGTGGCACCCAATTTGAACGAGGACCACTTCACACTCTGAACACTAGATGGCGCCTATTCCCGAAATTCGCTGGGTCTTTGCAAAGTTTTTGCGAGCTGGCCCCAAATTTTAACAGGGCCACTTTAAAGCTTTACGCAGGATCAACATTAATCACGGTCCGCGAGCTTCAAAACTCTACAGTCACCTCAAGCCCAATGTAGCGGGACCCAGCTGCTGCTATTGGGGACCGTCACATGACGCCAAAATCCAGCGGCTCGAAGACCCCAAATGCAACAGCTAAGGGGGCGCCACGAGGCTACGAGTCCGCGCGAACACCTCTTGAATCGCGCGCGCGCGCGAAATCACGTGATAGGAAGACGAGCAACGTCACACGACCATGGTCACATGACCTGCCTCAATGAATCATCCTGTTTTTAACCGCATTACGAATGTCAGACCGACCTCCGACGCACGAGTGACGTTCCGAGCCCCCACGCGACAGCTGAATAAACAAAAGCGACCGAGCGGAGCGTCGAAACAATGTATTTCATTCGCCTATGAAAAAAAGAAAATAACATTCCGATCTCTCGAGACATATACGAGACCTGTCTAGATTTCTTCCTGCATGACGGAATTGTATAGATAGGCTTCGTCACATGACCTGGAGCAATGACGCGTTCAAATTTTGTGTAGGGTTGTTTGTTTGTTTGTTTTTTCACCCAGATTACGAAAGCCATTCCCGAGGTGACGAGTCCGTCAGACCCACGACGCAAGATGTCACTCATGCCCTAACAACAAAGACGCTTAGCAACAAAAGACACGCGCCATCTATGAACCGAGGTGTCAACTGCGCAGCGATTCAAATACCAGGTGACGTTGGTCACATGACCCACCGGGAAAACACGCGACAATGCATTTCTCGTCACTAATCTCACGGCGACATATCTGTGTCGTCATCGTGACAGTGCATTTTCCCGCCTGACAGATGACTCAATAATCCTGAACTCTTCCGTCATCCCTGTAGCGCCCTCCGGTGAATGACTCAGCAATTCCGTTACAAAATCCAAGCGTTGCGACAGCTCTAACACGTGATCTGAATTGTGCGCTCGACGTACGAACTACTAGGACGAATGAAGTCGTCCAAGAAGCATTGTGCTCATAGCTCAGGGGATAGCGCGTCGGGCTTCTGAGCAGAAGGTCTCGCGGTCGATTCCCCGCGCGGCCCGCGAAGCCTTTTTTATCGAATAAAAGGGGCATTTACCGCGCCTCAATTCAAATTCAAAACACGTGACCGTCATGTGACCGGAGTGCAGCGCCCTCCCTCGGATGCAGCACGAACCCTGTGTGTCATCATGGAGCGCCCTCTTTCGGATGCAGCACAAACCTGTGCGACATGACGTGAGCGCCCTCTGTCGAACGAAGCTCGGACCCTGTGTGACATCATTTGGTTGTTATCAGATGATGACCGCAGCTATCAACACCTGGTCAAGCAGGTTTGTGGTTTGCGGTCTGAGGTCTGTGGTTTGCGGTTTGAGGTGTGTGGTTTGCGGTTTGAGGTACGTGACCTCACCCGAGCGAGATCCGATTGGTCACTGGTCAACGCCCATGCACTGTCATTGGTCCCTGAGATGCGAGAGAGGGAAGAGGTCCCGCCCTGCGTCCCTGTGAATGGTCGATACCCGATTGAGCCGGAAGTAAACAAGGGGGGCTGGCCCCGCCCCCCTTGCTTACATTCTGTTCAATCGTGTATCAACTAATACTACTGTATTTGTCTTCTGTAAAAGTGACAGACGCGTCAGATTAAGCCTGAGATATGTCTTCCGTAAAATTGGTCAAATAGAATGAAAGGGCGCAGGAGAAGTACCTCGGTAAGTTTGACTGAAGTCTAGCGATAGGCAGGATTTTATGAGTTTGTGTGAGTTAATCGATTGGAACAGATTCACTTTGTAAATTTCGGCGTCGCAAGCAACTAAACGTAAATCTATTCTCGACATCAACAATCCTGGACTCGGGTGTTTTTTATGTAGGCGGGAACACAGATAGTCTCCTTAACCGGACTATGCTTGACACCTTCCTATCATAAATGCACGATATAAATATACGCGCTTCTTATTGTGAATGTCCCGCCACTATTGGTAAAAAAAATCTCTGTTGTCATAATGAATTCACCTTTGGACTCTCGTACATAATCAATGTGGCTCAGTGCAAAACCTGATTCCTCTGCCTCATCCTCACACGCTTTAGTTACACCGATGGTGAAAAAAGCCAAATCGTGCTACGAAGTGAACAGCAGAAATTGTGCACGTCATGATGTAATGCAATTAAGTTGTAGACGTCAGTATTGGGTTAGATCTTACAAAGCAAGGCAAGAAAGCGCGGTGACAGGAGACGAAAAACACGAATACTTCGCACCCGCCAAGGAGCGAAGGGGATAACAGAACAAGTTGAAGCAACCTAATGGCAGCCCCGTCACAGGACTCCACGATGGTAGCAACCTTGCGACGGAGGATGAGGAAGTCTATAGATGGCGGGGCGGCAGTTCCAAGATAGCAGAAGAGACTGGGAATGATTCTCCAGGATTTCCGGAGTGCCTGCCTGCTCGCTGACACTGGTCAGTGAGCTAAAAATAATCTATTTGTCTACAAATGCAAAGCTTTTGTATACACTTCCCGAATTCGCCCCTGTTCACGTCCAGCGTTTCCGCATCCGACTTCTGCGCAACTTGTTCTCGGTACAGTACGCTACGAAAAATCTCTTTCTCCAGCAGCCTCTACCACAGAGAGCGTCGAGCTCTTCGTGTCACACATCATGACAGCCCTTCCTTTGACTCTGGCTGTGTGCCTCAGGCGACTTCAAAAGGCATCAAGCTTCAGATGCGGAATACTCTGCCCTTAAGGTCTACTGTGCCACAAATTTGCCAAGAAGGAATCGGTTCTCTCTGAACATGACACGCTACTGGGACCACTGTGGCGACCTCTCCATTTTCGAAAACCTGCTGCTCAAGGGTGAGCAGCAGGTTTTCTACTAATACTACTCAAAAACTACTCAATACTACTCAAATCAACTAATACTACTAAATACCAGATTTAATTTGACGGGGCGGCCACTTATAACATATCGTGAGTAAAAAAATGTGCATATAAGAATAATTTATTTTGTAAAGCCAATATTGGGAAATGCTGCCAATAATTACTTTAGTAGGGCTGATCATTTAAATCTTTTTCTATTTGGCCTAGATCGCACTGTCGAAATAATGCTCGAGCACGTATTTTTAAAAGAAAAGAACTAAAACAGGCCGAGACGATATTACTTGTTTAGAAAAATTAACTTCGTCATTATACGAAACATTTTTTTAGTCTGCGAAGTTCACTAAAATTTGGCTGTCTTTGAAAACAAAAGAGTGAGTCGTAAACTCGTCAGCTCTTCTGTCCTGTTCGATTCAACACATTGCTAATGAAGCTGTCGATGATCTTCACATAGACGTGTTAGTCTCTTCATTACTTTGTGTTTTTGGAAACTAGTGTCATCGGGTATGACCATAGACGATTGTAATGTTTCCTGTATATCAGTTCAGGCGTTTGGCAACCGGCCATAATTAGATACATCACAAGAGCTCGTAAAAAAACCCAGCGATTTAGACTCAAAAACAGCTCCTAGTCCTTAAAGTGGCTCATTACCACTGTTTGATTATCTCTATGCTACAATGGAAACAAGTTTATCACTAAATTAAGCATGAACTACATAAAACAGTAATAGACGCGTGCACGTTGAAACCGAAACCAACCAAATTGAAGCAACCTAATGGTGCCGAGTACGTCAACGCCCTCTACCCGACGGTCAGGCAACTACTGAGATGAAAAGGTCTCTATATAGTGCGTTAGTGAATACTCTCCGACATCGCCATACAAGGGTAGCCAGGAACATCCCGAGAAGGTTAAGATGGAAGCGTGTAGGACCGACGAGTTGTTCGCCCCTGGGTTGGTCTAGCTAGACAGGACATCAGGAGCGAGGGACAACATAACCGTCCGCGCCGAAAGTCCACCTAGAAGCGGAGGGGGTAGCCGTTACACGTCTACAATGACATACAGGCCGGACGCTTGTGACGATTTCACGGAGTGTAGGGCCTTAGACGTTTCGTGTTGGAGCGACAAACGGACGCGACATGTCCTTCTTTGCGGCAACGGTTACACATCGCTCTCCTGGCTTGACACTCGGAACGTGGGTGCGGTGCGTTGCCGCAGTAGTCGCACGATGTCTTCGACCCACGCGGATGGATGTCCCCTGCCGTGATCCCGGTATCGAGAAGATTCACAATCTTTGGAGGCAGCCGTTACCTTGGCTGGCTTCCTGGACGCAGCGTCAACGTTGAGGGGGGTTGGGAAGCCGTAGCTTGACGTTTTCGCCTCGTTTCTCGCTTCCTCGTGCTGTCGAGTTAGCAAGAGCGCTTCTTGAAGCACTCATGCTAACTCGAGAAAGTTTCTGTTGTGACCATGCGCGATTGCAGCAACGATTGTAGCCCACATTAACATGGCCCGCAATGGACGCTCCAGTTTACCCTATCGTAAAAACGAGCATAGGTGGTGTCATTCTATTCCGCAGCACTCACTTTCTACATTCAATACTAGTCGCGTTAAGCGGGTAATAATCGAAACACTTTGCTCGCCATGAAACGCCGGAAGTTGAGAGCTTGTGACGCGTGCCCTTTGAATGGCATTACAAGTACATACCTCGGACACGCAAGCACGCAGAAGAAATTACTAGCTCGTCTTTGGATAATGAGCTGTGATGATCAATTTCTAGGTAACAAACCGATAATGTCCGGACATTATGAGCCGATGTACTTTTCAGCATTTCAAACCTTGTAGAATTTGCATTTAAAAATAGAAAATTGAATTTGGACATGGTGCGAAATCGCGAGATTTCTTATTATATTATTCAAATTGGAATTACCAATCCGAAAACGTCAAATTATTAATCTGTAAAGGTAAAGTTATAGGTTCTAAGGCAGGTTCCTTGGCGCGGCCCTGCAGTCCCTTTTCCTGGCACCGAAGCTATTACACTTTGTCGGCGATTTCATGCTCTTATAGCAGGGAACGGAGATTTGTGTCAGATATACGCGACGTCTCTTCTGACAGCGTAGTGGTGCTGTTGTGTACTTCGAAGCAGACAGAAATATAGCTTGATTATTGCACCTAGCAAAAATTATATATATTTTAAGGCCTCATCAGAGAAATACGCTTCCCATGCATCTCTTAGAAAATGAAAGCAAATAAGTTGTATGTTTTTTTTGTTTTTTTTTTGTAGTGTTGCGATTTTATTTACGCTTGATCTCGCGATTGATGTCTACAGCTCCACTTCGTGCCACCAAGCACTTTGTGCGACCACCACTGGACTTAGCAGAATCACTGCTTTGTAGATAGTTTTCTAATATTTTTGCAAGTGTTTATGTTTTTATAACGTCAGCTTTATGCTTCATTTGCCGGCAACATAATGCAGTCTCTGTAGCTGTCAAGAACCATTTTTTTATGTTTAGGAATTAGCAGCAGCTAATTTTTAGGAATTAACAGCCACTCCGGGTGTGAAAATGGGCCAAGTGTCTTCATTCCTACGAGTTGAAATTAATAGAATTATCGGAAATTCTAACTCTCCGTAAAAAAGTTGAAACAAAGAAGAGGTGCATTTCAGCCTCTAATGATGATACTAAAAACCTCAATAATTTTTTTTTAACCAACTCAGGCAACAAGATGTGTTAGTGTGTCGTAGCGCCCTTACAAAGATGCAACCTCAGTGGTAAAACGCCGTATAATGTCTTTTGCTACTGAAATTGTATGGCGATAAAAGCATTGCTCCAATCGCCCTTCTCACTAGTTGCTATGCTGATAGGACGCCCACTGATTAGCGTTCCGGGTGATTCGCTATGTACAATGTGTCCGCCCAAAAGATTACGTGGTTTTTTGTTGGCTGAACGCAAAAATAGACTACGCATCGCCGAATGGTCATTCACTGCCATAATGTAGCGCTAGCGGTCTGAAACAAATGCCAAAGTTTTAGAACCAGCCGTTAGATTATTAAAAAGTTTGAAGTCATTTTCTAAAAATTTCAAGAGAAAAATGGCGGCCGACGGAGCACTCGAATATACAGACTTGAATGGCGTCAGTTACGAAAAAAAAAAAACCGGTCATTTTTATCAATAAAATTTTTATGAAATCACACAACGTTTTTGAATAAGATAACGGCTAGCTAGTACTGAAACTTCAGCATCTGGTTCTAGCCACTAGTGCTGCATTTGGGTGTAGGCAGAGCCAGCAATATGTCGTTTATTTTTACGGCAAAAAAATATTTTTTTGAGGAGGGTGGGGGATAGCTCGCTGTAGAATACGTTGAGAAACTTGCAATGTCGGCCAGTGATTGTGCGACAAAATGCACAACGCCAATGTGAAATTCTTTCGCAGATGGTGCCGTGTCGAATCTGGGCGCAATGGACGGAATTGACATGTGGCAATATTTAACCGTGGGCTTTGGGTCTCCTCGGAAGGAAGTGCTCCTCACCATTGATCTAAGGGACAACCTCGCGGCACTGCGCTACAATAACTACAAACTCGTGGTGGGTGAAGGGTTTGACGAAGAACTGGATGGCCGCTATTCTGTCCCCGGCGGCTTGCACCCCACAAATGACGTCCCCCAGCTGAGAAAGGACTCGAGAGTGGCACGGGTGCTCAAGGTGTTCTACAGGAAACAGAATCGGAATTGGTATCCTCTGGAGTGGAGCAAGAACCCCGTCGTTGACTGCCGCGAACGCTGGCTGACCAGCAACTTCGTGGCTCGAAAGCCACCGTACCTGTTCGATCATGCGCGAGATCCCTGCGAGCTCTACAATTTGGCAGGATCTAAACGAATTGTAAGTGTGCCTGGTGAAAATGCATGTGCGCCTACTTTGCGTTTGTAAACCCACGGTATCGACAAAAAAAAAAAAAAGAAAACTCAACCACAGTGGAGTGCAGGCAGATTACTATCCCACAAAACACTTCCTTCTCTTGAAAACAGAGCAAGTAAAGCGTCGTACTCAGGCTCGCAGTCCATAGTTCGATGTTCCGAAAATCCGTCTTTACATCTTCGTCATTTTCAAAACTCTACAGGATATCCCAAGACGTAGTGAGTTTTTTTTTTTTTTTTTTCTGCAACGCTAAACTAAATTTTGCAAAGTCGAACTCTAAATTTACGCCCAAATGTTGCACTAGTGGTCCGGACCATATTCCAAAGTTCAAGATAGAAGTTCTGGATACAACTTCGGCATATGGAAAGATAGGGCCCTTTTACGATATCCGTCGTCATTCACCTCCATGTAATAGGGCGTTCTGTCGAACGCCATTTTCCCATTAAAAATCTGAAAATCGGTTATCACGTTTCAACCAGATGACCGGAAGGAACCATACTTTGGCATCTGGTGCGCAGTTTATTTCTGCGATGAACCAAAAAAGTGTGTACTTTTGTTCAAGGATACCCTGTGGATAACAGTAATTAATTTTTCTACTGATTTTAGAGATAACACGAGCACAGGTGCTTTTAAAGCAAGAGGTTTTGCCTCTCTCGAAGCCGGTGCAGATTGTATCAATGGGATCGGGCACTGCCTGGACGTCATGATAAGCTCTGCTTACTTTCAAAGGATAGAAATGATTCAGTATATTCATCTTCTGCGGGCCTATATGTGCCAAATACTCTCTGAAGTGCACCACAACGTATGGCTTTGAGGTGTCCTTATTCCCAGGACACCTAGAGAGCTGATTACAGAAAGTGAGTGAAAGGAACTAGAAACTGAAAATCAGGCAACGTTTCTCTCTCTTAAAAGAGAGCTGTCGTCTTTCCTTGTTCTACGCGTTTTTATTCCTTCAACTAAAATATTTCCGTCTTCTTGTAATAGACTATTTTCAAAAGTTGTGGGGATTTGGATAAGTAGATTACTTAGGGGACGAAGCGGTGGGCACGCGAGGAGCGAGCGCATGGTCATGGTACGGGACACGAGGCGCGTCGACACCATGCTTCAGCCATGGCCGAACACCGGAACATCGGCTCAATAAATGCTACACTGATGGTTTGATCACCTTTCTACGGACAAGCGGTGGGCGAGAGTACTACACTTGGCGTCGCAACGTGGGGCTCACCGCCTGTCTGGGGCTGGGTAGAGCAGAGTCACGATGGACATTAAGAGACTGCTGGACGAGAACATCACCCCGCGACGGACGCTTGCTCGGATGCCACTCCCGGGCTAGAAGCAAGTTCTGGGGGCCCCTGTTGGAGAAGGCCTATGCCAAGTACCTGGGCTGCAACAAGCAGCTGGAGATGTGCAGCCCATCGGCCACCTTTTTGGACCTTACGGGGGGTGGGTGGTTGGTCGGCCGAGTCGAGATCTTTGCGTTGTCCGCGGGCGACTTTGCGAGGAACCCCGGACTGCGGGACGCCCTGATCGCCAAGATGGCAACCCCTGGGGGACATCCCCTCGCTGCTCTGCTGCGCCATCCCGGTGGAGCTAGCTCAAAATTAATGCCGAGCAAATCGAAAACGTCGAGGCATATTTGACAGGGCCGAGAGCCAGTTGGAGAACATCGAAGGTATCACGTACTTCGTCAAAGTATTCTCTTTTAACGTTCGGCGGCTGTCTGTGCTCCCGCCTTGCTCCTGCTGTGCTCTTTGCAGCGCATCGGCCAAGGACTTCGCCAGAGTGGATATACTTGAATGCAAGCCTTGTCATCTGTGTTTATGTTTGTTTTAAGCAAAAGCATGCCCGCTGTTCTGATCGTTATCTCTTCAGACGAACTAGTCGATGGAGATAGCTGGAAATATTTAAACGTTAGCGGCGCTATTGATGCTCAGTTGAGGAGAGAGACCGGTACGAATCTAGCATTCGTTTGTTATTGTCACATATTTTTTCGTAGTTTTATATCAGTGTTTATTCTAAATCGATTGTGTCCGGTGTTCAGTTCGTACTCTCTTTTTAGTCAAGCTTGTCATGACGCTAGACGGAAGACTTTTTGAAGTTTAGCCGCGAAATCGATGATGTTCGGTTGGAGGGGCAGATTGCTGGAAAAGCAGACACGTGTATTGTTATTCTGACTTTTGATGCGTTAACCTTAGAACTCTCGTTTTCACAGAAACCCGCCGGTATCAGTCCGTGCGTCCGTTTGTCCAAGTCATGCATGACGTCGCGAGGAGAGTGGGGTGGTGAGGAGGTACAGTGTTTACAGATTCAATGTCTCACCACGGTGGCGGGGAGAGAGGGAAATGATGACGCGTGCTGACGACAGCGCTTCGGACTAAAACGAGCGTCTCAGAGCTGGCGCGGAGCAAGAGATGAACAGCCGCCGTGTCGGTTTGGAATGCGTCCCAGCTCAGTTGCCGCACAAGTGATGTTTGTGGTTCTTTCGACGAGTGATATGACTGGCCGTATCCAAGAGCGACGACGAAAGAAAGCCGACGCAACGCGTCGGCGACGTCTGGCTGAGACAGAGGAAGAGTGCAAGCGGGCCGTTTGGCTGCTGCCGCAGAGGCAAGGCAAATGAATGCGTGCAGCGGGAAGCGAAGAGTAAAGGCGTTAATAAACGACAGGAAAGCGCTGATAAAGGAATGGCAAGGGGTCTTACACAAATGAAAAGGGGTCAGAGGGGTCGAGAAAGAGCCAATGCTAACTCATTTCCTTCATATGAATCCCATTGATCATCTGACAATTGTTTTCTTAATTTTAAGATGGTGACCCAGTTATTGGTTACGTGAAGTTAATTTTTGTGATATTTTCTGCCCCGCAGAGGAGAGTTGGGGCAAACGTCTGCAGTAAGAGTACCTTCTGGTTTTGTGTGACATGACCAACCTAAAAGGGAGGGGGAGGGGGATATGGGGATTTGGACACGTAGATGACTTGGGTGACCAGGCAGTGGGCGCGGAAGGAGCGAGGGCGGGGCGTGTGGGCTCGAGACTTCAGCCATTGTGGGAATAAGCCGCCGAACACCCCAAACATCTGCTTAATTTGCGACGTCCTGAGAAGCGTAATTATTAATTCGAAATTGAGGTCTTGAGTAGGATAAGGTCAGCTCTCATCGACGTAAACAAGAGCGATTTCAGTCATTCACCCCGGACGGTGTTGATTGAGGAGCGTGCTTGCTGGGCTTCCACCTCACTTTTCACCCACCATCGAAATTGTCTCTCGCTACTAACAATCTCGGCTGTGACGTCAGGGATAGGAACCATTAGAGGGTGGCACCGAAACATCTCGTCGCCCATAAGTGCTACAGTGAGGAGCTGAGCCCGTTTCTCCCACCAAGCAATGAGCGAGAATCAGAGATGGCAGTAATGACATTATTGTAATGGAATTACAGTAATTAAATTACTTTTTCTAGTAATGAGTAATGTAATGAATTACTTTTCTAGGCTAGTAATTTAGTAATGGAATGAATTACTTTCAGGCAGTAATTTCGAGAAAATTACTCATTACTTTTGAAATTACTTTTGTCCTAAATTAGAAAATTCGTTTGCAAGCTTTAAGACAGAGAAAAATGATTTCGCATGGTGAAATGTTGTGAAAGAGAATCAGAGGAAATAATCGACGGCCACCTGAGCGCAAAGCGTCGTACGAAGAGCTGAACAGGCGCACAAAGGACGGCTGGAATGGCGAAGGAAAAAAGCTTCCGTGTAGACATCAAAATTAAAAGAATTGAAAAGATTGACCGAGAATAGGTCAGGCACGCGTTCCCTCTCCCATTTTGAGCGCTGAATAAAGCTCTGCGCGGGCTCTCCTCCTCTTACTGCATTGCCAAAAAAAAGTTGTCGCCGAGCATATTGAGTGCTTTTGGGAGAATAGAATTAGATTGATCTGAGGTGGAAGGGAAACATTTCACGTGACGACTCCTTGTAAGAATGAGCTGTCATTGCCCGACTTAACAAACTGACACGCACTACAACTTATAAATCAGGAAGACGGAATCATATCACCCTTTTAGTAACAACCTTCTCGGTCGAATGAACAGCGAAACCGGTGAGTCGACTGCTTTTCTGAGTCGCATCTAAAAAGCTATCTATAGTCATCATGTTTAACACTTATGTCGTGTGCGCCAGCAAAACCTCTTTTAGTATGGTTCACTTTGAGGCGCATAAGGTTGTTGCGGTGTAAACAGGAAGATCCGAGTTTCAGTACACATGGACCACCTCAGCTCTTTGACGTCACATCACTGCGTTGGCGCTGCTGGCGGCACTGCGCATGCGCAGCGCCTCGGTTCTACCCGCCCTGGTTCCTGCACACGCGCTGTGTGGTCAAACGAGGGGTTGTTTTGTAAACACTGCGTTGCTGTATAGTATATACGGTAAATAAAATGAGCGCGAATTACTGCCTCAAGGTCTTCAAAATTAATGTCAAAGTAATTGCAAAGTAATTTCATTACTTTTGGAAAGTAATTGTAATGTAATGTCATTACCTTTAGTCTGCGGTAATTTGTAATGTAATTTAATTACATTTTTGCAGTTTTCAGAAAAGTAATTAGATATGTAATTTAATTACTTTTTGAAAGTAATGTTGCCATCTCTGGCGAGAATACCGCAAAGGTCATCGAGCAACATTGGTGGTTGCGGTTTCTTGGGTACGAAGCGTCTGATTGGATCCGAGTCCTTGCCGAACGCTGACGCAACCCTCGTGCCCAATACCTGCTAAGAACATGTGAACAAAACAATGGCGGACTAGGATCATGGGCGTAGCAGCGACTAGATGGCGTGTACTTTTGAAAAGGGTTTATTGTCAATTCGTTAATGGGCGTGCTCTAAGTGACATTGGAAACGGTTGACTTTGAAATGCTCGTCCACCACAAAACTTTAATGTCATCTGAATTTCTGATGCAGATACTTCGCTTCATGATGTACAAGTTGGCTGCCTACAACGCTACCGCGGTTCCACCTCGTTTCCGAGCCGAGGGTCCCAGGGGGTATCCCGTGTATCACGGCGACGTCTGGTCTCCCTGGCTAGATTGAGGAATGCTAGCAGAAAAATAGACAAAATAAATTGGGCTTTCGTTTTTTATTTGGCCTTATTCTTGCTGTTCCTCATCTATTCTTCACAGTGCACTCTATGATGAAGAGCGTTGGGAGTGAACTGGACAAACAAACCTAAAAGCATGCCATCGCCTAACCGAGTGGAGTAGGTCGCCACTATTGTGCGTTGTAACAAGTGCTTCTCAGCAGCTCTTGACCGTCTTGTATAACATTGAGACAGCAAGCCATTGAAATAGTAGCAAACCCGGAGTCCACATTACGTTCTTTAAATCTTCTACTCTAGTGTTTCTAAACTATGTTTGTATATCTTGCCTTTGTGGCACACGAGGGTTTTTTTATTTCACAGGGAAACAGTTTAACACACTTCCTGACTAAACTCCCCCCTCCCTCTCCGGCGAAGATAACTTAGTTGTATAATATATAATTTCAAATGTACTCCGAGGTAAAACCGACGTCTTATTCGTCCTTCGACTTTTCTCGTTCGGACACATTTCTATTTGCACTTTTTCGCTTGGACCTTTTTAAAACATCCGAACAGGATGTTAGGTATATCGCTTCATTCTTACTTGGAACCAATTGCAATCAAATGGCATTATTTACGAATGTCTGTGTCATACGGGGGAAAGTCAGTAAGTCACGAAGTGAAATAAGGCACACTAGTTTCCAAATATGTCAATAGGCGGCAAGAAAATTCGGCTTCATGATATTCACTGCGCAATAGCTATGTGGCAGTCGCGCGCATGTGCAGCTCAGTTTAAAAATGGCGACTGTGCTCGACGAGTGACCATTAGAAGATCAGCGTGCTGTTGAGTGTTTTTGTGGGTAAAAGGGCTCCTTCAAATGTAATCGCAAAGCAATATTTTTTGTTTACGGTGAGAAATATTTATCGTGTAAAGCGGTGCGCAGTTGGTTGAAAAGGTTTTCCAAGGGCGCTCACATGTTGTCGACGAGGAGCGAACTGGTTGTCCTGTTGAAATTGCGACAGAAACAACAGTGCGGCTGGTGCAAGGAATGGTTCGAGTAGACCTGGAAGTAACAAAAGATAGCATAGCAACTTAAATAGGCTGCTCTTATGGTTTAGCATACACCAAATTCATAATCTCTAAACTTTCGAAAACTGTGCTCACGGTGGGTGAAAATGTAGAACGTGAGGTGCGCACGTGGCTGGGACGGCAACAGCAAAGCATTTACGGAGCAGATATAGGGCACTACTAAAAAAAATATCGCATAAACGTGCTTAGTTGGGGTAGGGCAGAGTTAGAGGAGAATAACGTAGAGGGCGAAAACCAGACGACACATGTGCAGCTCAGTTTAAAAATGGCGACCGTGCTCAACGAGTATACGCTAGAAGATCAGCGTGCTGTTGTGCTTTTTTGTGGGTAAAAGGTAACACCGTAACTTACCCAGCACGCTCGATTTCCACGAGGGTATTGCATGTCGAGAAATAAAAAGGGCTTTCAATTTATTATCCCGCCATATATTTCTAATAGCCTTTGGTGACCCATTGACTTTCCCTCGTATATCGGCTATCTTTTGTTCAATACTCGACGTAAGAATAGGTATCCTTGGCAACATAATATATATTTTTTTCTTCTTGAATTTATTTGTTTTACAAGAATAGGATACCATGCCACCTGTTTTAAAAGGAACTGATAAAAAACAGATTTTTACAGATGGAATGTTGTATGTTCTAAAAAAAACGAATTGGTTTTATAACTTACATAAAAAAGCACTTGTGAAGGAGATTAACTAAAGCGCGTGAAGCGGGTTCTGACCAGTCTTGTAGGCTGACTGTCCCTTAAATTGCGCGTGAGTGTGCTCGCGAAGCAGCCTTCCAAGAGCTTTTTTTTTACTTACAGTCCGAGCTAAAAGGCTCTTCATAGCACATCGACTAATGAGCAGAACGTAAGGGCGCAAGTGAGCTGGTGTATATTAAACATTTTCGTGAAAAACCCGAGACTGAGGTAAACAGACGACGACGAAGAAGAAAAGGAGAATGTCTCAAACACAGCTAAACCTTTATCGAGGAAAGAACCTTTATATTGGTTAAAAAAAGAAGGAAGAAAAACGAACCCTTCTTCACATCACCTCTCTTCACAAAAGACACGACACCACCTCTTTCCACAAACGACACGACCCCGGACCTCTAACAATGTTGTCAAACCAACAAAAGAACATGGCAGCACCAAAAATGACACATCATTAAAAAAAACACGCTGAGAAAACTACAGATAGCATTGGACCTTTCACTGAGAAAATCAGCTATAAGACTACACACACACACACACAAAAAGGAAATAATGTTAACAATACTATTAGAGATTTAGAAATCGCTTCCATTCCGCATCTAAAGACAAAGAAGGCTTGTTCACTGAATTCCCATGCTTCGTTATTGCGATTGACTCTATCAGCAGGCACTTGTGGTCATTTTTTTTCTGTTACAATTGTGGTTGTCGAGTTCCATAAAGGCACGCCATTCCTACACTCCTGAATATGCTTGGATACCTCGGAATATGGATCCTCGTTTTTGACACATCGTTTATGTTCGCCTAGTCTATCATTAAGACAACGCTTCGTTTGACCTATATAACAGAAACCACAATCAAAAGGTATCTTGTAGACTATACCTGAAATACATGTAACACACTTTTCCCTGCGTTTTTTTAAACAACCTTTCTAGGCGGAAGCGAACGGAGTTAACCGTTTCAAACTGCTATCTGTGCTAAACGCCATGCGTAGACCAAACTTATCACCGACTGATTTTAAATTGTGTGAAATCTTATGAAAAAACGGTACGACTACAAACTTTTTGTGCTCGGGCGTTTTCCTAATTTGTTGGTCTTTTGCAACAATGTACGAAAGCTGCTTGGAAATAAAACCTTGAGGATACTTT
Organism: Ixodes persulcatus; assembly: GCA_013358835.2. Taxonomy (NCBI): domain Eukaryota; kingdom Metazoa; phylum Arthropoda; class Arachnida; order Ixodida; family Ixodidae; genus Ixodes; species Ixodes persulcatus. The sequence goes on from JABSTQ010009081.1 coordinate 90,295, forward strand.
GCAACATTTAGCCGGGAAAACACAACTTGAATCGACGTCAGAAAGGAGTGTCATCATGACTTTTGAACCGCGTTGTTAATCTTGTTTCGAACCAATCCTGTCTTGACATGCTTTAAATGGCAACTATCAAAGGGAAGTACTGGTTTAGCCTTTTCTTTGCCATACGACCAACATAAACCGGGAACCAATATGAGCGGAAGGTCTAATTACTGAAGTACGTTGTTGGCTGGCTTTTCTATAGAAAACTGCAACTTCGGCGCCTCCCTGTACACGGTATTCTCGATGGAACCAGCAAGGGCTGAGTTACGGACACATACCAATATGTCATCCACGTATCTTCTCATAAGTACTGAGCTCGGGTGATAATGTTTGATCATCTCATGCAATTTTAGGTCTAAGCTCCGGAGGTATATTTCTGAAAGGGCCTGGGCGACAGCCGAACCAATACATGGGCCTTGACGTTGAATGTATTTCTGCTCATCATAATTTACCACTGTCGAATTTAGATACAGTTCAAGTATCCTTAGAAAATCATTGATCTCTATTCCAGACTGGGACTGAAACCGAACTAAATTCTCCTCCAGAAACAAGCGGACCCTAGAAAACAAAATGGCTGGTTGGAGTGAATTATACAAATCCTTGATATCCAGCGAAAAAATCGTGAAAACTTTACCATAAAACGGTTGATTATCTGATATCAAATCCATGGAAGAACCTAATTCTAATTGGCTTTTGAAATCCAGGCACGAAAGACTATTCTGAAGGAACGTGGAAACAGTTTTTTGCCGCATGCCATCTTCGTTGATAACTACTATCAGAGGAAGGTCAACCTTGTGGTCTTTGAAAAAGAACTTAATGGCAAATGTATCTTTGAAGTTACCATTCAGTCTGGCAGCCAAGGACGTAAAGTCACTGTTCTTAAAGTCCTTACTATTTCTCTCTTGTGTCGGCCCAGATCACCATCAAAAGAACGAAATAACCCGGAAACAGCGAGGTTACATTTCTCCTGAAACTTATTGGAAGGCAGCACAGCAAACTGCCCCGAATTGTCTGTTTCAACAAGCTTCACCTCTTTCTCTTCCAACCCTTTCTTAACCCGGGTTACCATCCTAAAGTTTCTAACATCTGTCCTGTACGAAGCATCTACTAAGGACGACATTCTCTTAAGAGCCGTCGACACAAGAGCACCTTTCTCAGCAGGTTGTGACACAGCGTTAGACATGACGTTAACTGCAGAACAAATATCCAAACGAGAGGGCTTCATATCCACGCAAAACTTGTACAGAGGTTGTACCACCAGGCTTGTTTTAAATAATAATGTCTCTAAGAAAATTGCAGTGCTTTCGTCAGTCAGGCAGGGATGTCCTCTTTCACCTTTACTATTTGCTCTGTACCTTGAACCCTTCTGTGTGAGCGTGATAGCTAGCAAGAATATCCGGGTTTTTTTTTTCAATAGTGTTGAAGTTAAAGTGTCCGCTTACGCTGACGATGTGGCTATTTTTTGTAAAGATGAAGAAAGCGTCATGGAAACTGTCGCGCTCACGAAAGAATATTGTAACGCCACTGGAGCGGCAGTGAACTGGGGGAAATGTTGTGGGGTGTGGCACGGGAGGTGGGCTTTAAAACCGCATTACTTTGCAGGCTTTAATTGGGAAGCGACGCCATGTACGTATCTTGGGGTGCCCTTGGAACATTACAAAGTTAGCACGCCGTACTGGACGGAGCTAGCAAAAGATTTAAAGACGAAGGCGGACACTTGGGTCAGTCGAAACTTGTCAATTTTTGCGCGCGCCACAGTGTGTAATATTTTTTTGGTTGCGAAGATCTGGTACATTATGCAAGTTTTGGCATGTACACGAATGAGTATCCAAAAGTTCCATAGGGTGTTCGCCACTCTCATCTGGAAGTCCGGGTGGGAAAGAATGAGAAGAGATAACCTTTTCCGGAGCGTCGAGTCGGGAGGCCTTGGCCTCTCGCACCTTTTCGTCCGTAAGATTGTTTCGCGCTTCTTGTTTCTGCGCGACCAGAATCACCCTTTCCTACGTGCAATTATCCAGGTGAGACTGGCGAACTCCTTGCCGGCAGTGTTGGTGACTAGTGAATGTACTGAACCCCCTTGTTTGTCTGGTTATTTAAACGAAGTGAAAGAGGCTGTATTGTTTTTGCGAGCGCGTTTTTCGATGGACTACCTGGGTAGTGTCACTAGAAAGAAGCTCAGTCGTGACCTGATTGAGCTCCTCTTCCCTGCGCCACTGTATCGATCGTTGTACAGCCAATGTCCGGGTCAAGATGTGCTCCGGCGTGTGAAAAAGATGTGTGTTCCACCAGTGGTTAAGTCCTTTTTCTTTAAATTGCACAGCGAAACATTGCCAGTCAAGCCATGGCTAAGAGATAAGGGGATCTTTGTTCCTTGGTCGGTGGACTGTCTCCTGTGTAAGACACCAGAAACCATCGAACAAGTTTTTATATACTGTTGGGATGCTGCGTTTTTTTGGGACATTCTTCAAAGGACCCTGAAAAAAGATTTTATGTTGTCCCCGGAGACCATTATGTATTTACCTGTAGAAAAAAGTGACACTGTGCCCTACGACCTTTTTGTGATACTTGGCTTGTTTAGTATCTGGAAAACAAGAATGGAATTTCGACATGCAAACCCAAAAATTAAGTCTGTCCAGAAGCATTTCATCGATATTGTAAACGAGGTCCAAACGGTGTATTGCAGAACACCAGAAACTACGCCTGAGTGGGCACACTTGTTCAGTGAAATTAGGAACATGAGAGAACTTTAGTTAGCCCACAAGTCGCTGGGCGTGAGCTCCTTGTAATGACATGGCATTTTGTGCTGCAATGTTGAGTTCAATAAAGAAAAAAAAAATTCACGCAAAACTTCGGACCATTGGCTAGACAATTCTCAGTTAACTTGGTGAGCTGTACGCCGCAGAGATTTACAAGGGCAGTTTTCATCGTGGTAACCGTTGACATGAACCCAGGTTTCGGTGACTTGCTTGTTCTTATCTTCTGCCTCAGGGACCTCAGCTTGCCAGTGTGTATATTGTCACGAATGACAAGTGATGAGGCGATAATAACTGAGTAAACTGAACGTTTAATGGGGCGAACTTGTGCCCAAAAAATAAAAGGGAAAAGAAAGATAACAAGAGAGCGTCGCGGGCGTCGAAGGCGGCGAAGCAGCAAGATCGAACGCTGAGGCGAAACTGACTTTGGCTCGCCACGCGAAATTCCTTATGTACACGCGTGGGCTTCTGGAATAATCGGCGTAGAAGGTTCGACACGTAGAACAATCGGACCTCGAACAAGCACCAGGATTCTCGAATTTTCAAGAACACTAAATTGCAGGGATAAACAAAATAGACGTCGCTCCCAGGAATCGAACCCTGGCCTTTCGCGTGGGGGGCAGGCACGATAACCGATAGGCCACGAGCGCGCTGCCTGCTTGGTCAACTGCGTTCGCGGCATTACTCCCCCCTTTAAAAAGTGCATCGCCCCGATGCAACACAACACAAAACAAAGCAAATAAAAAAGGACGGTAAACTAAAGAGTCATTTGGAGCACATGACGTCCACAGTCCTATCGAGCGTAGTACGGCTTCAGGCGCACGACGTGGACGACTTCAGGCCGTGGTGGGCGGCGAGACGACGTTCTTGTTCCGTCGGGCATCACCTCGTAGTTCAGATCTCCAAGTTGACGAAGTACTGTACCTTGTAGGGTCCGAAGTACCGTTTTAGGAGTTTCTCGCTGAGACCACGGCGGCGAATCGGTGTCCAGACCCATACCCTGTCTCCGGGCTGGAAGTGGACGTCCCGACGACGAAGGTCGTACCGGGTAGCGTCGACACGTTGTTGATCTTGAATTCGGAGTCGGGCGAGCTGGCGAACTTCTTCGGCTCGTTGAGCAACCACCTGGGCGTCGGGGCTCCCATCGTCGGCTGGTTCATGAGGTAGCATCGCGTCGAGCATGGTCGCTACTTTCCTGCCATGCACCAGCTGAAACGGGGTTACTCCAGTGGTCTCTTGCGCTGCCGTGTTGTAGGCAAATGTAACGTAAGGCAACACCTCGTCCCATGTCTTGTGCTCCACGTCAACGTACATGGAGATCATGTCGGCGATGGTTTTGTTGAGTCTCTCTGTCAGCCCGTTGGTCTGCGGGTGGTACGCCGTGGTACGCCGATGGCTGGTGTGGCTGAGACGAAGGATTTCTTGCGTCAGCTGGGCCATGAACGATGATCCACGGTCGGTAATGAGGATTTCGGGGGCGCCATGCCGGAGGACAGTGGACTCGATGAAAAACTTGGCGACTTCCACAGCCGTACCTGATGGAAGGGCTTTCTTCTCGGCGTACCGTGTGAGATAATCTGTATCGACGATTATCCAGCGGTTTCCCGACGTTGACGGCGGGAAAGGGCCAAGTAAATCCATTCCGATCTGCTGGAACGGCGTAGACGGGGGAGCAATCGGATGCAAATGTCCTGACGGCTTCGTTGGCGGTTTCTTGCGTCGCTGACACTCGTGGCATGATCGAGTGTAGAGGTGAACGTTCTTCGGTAGCCTTGGCCTGTAGTATTTTTCTCGAATCCTGCCGAGCGTCCTGCTGTAGCCAAGAAGCCCAGCCGTTGGGTCGTCGTGGCAGGCTTGGAAGATCTCCTCTCTAAGGTCGGCAGAGATTACCAGTAGCCATGGCGAGCTGTTGGCTCCGAAGTTCTCCTTGTAAAGCACACCTTGTCGGAGGACGAAGGTCGGCAGGGCTCTCAAAAAGACACGGGGGATAGTATCCCCTCGTCCTTCGAGGTGCTCGATTAGGGCGCGCAACTCAGGATCGTCTCTTTGACGTCGCGCCATGTCGGTGGTGTTCACCGCGCCTAGGAAGCACTCGTCATCATCGTCGTCGCTGCCACCGGAGGATGTCTCGACAGGGGCTCTGGACAGGCAATCGGCGTCACTGTGCTTGCGGCCTGACTTGTAGACCACAGTCATGTTGAACTCCTGCAGTCGGAGGCTCCATCAAGCGAGACGTCCTGAAGGGTCCTTTAGGTTCGCAAGCCAGCAGAGCGAGTGGTGGTCTGTGACAACGCGGAAAGGGCTCCCGTATAAGTACGGGCGAAACTTCGTGATGGCCCAGACGACCGCCAGACATTCTTTTTCAGTCGTGGAGTAATTTCTCTCCGCTCTGGACAGTGTCCGACTGGCGTAGGCGATGACTCGCTCGGTGCCTTCTTGCACTTGAACCAGTGCGCGCCAAGGCCTTCGTTACTTGCGTCCGTATGAATCTCGGTTTCCGCATCTTGATCAAAGTGTCCAAGAACAGGAGGAGTCTGGAGTCATTGCTTCAGCTCGTCGAATGCGTGCAGTTGTTCCTCGGCCCATTCGAACTTCTCGGCGTCCTTCGTAAGTTTTGTGAGCGGTGCGGAAATTCTTGCGAAATCCCGAACGAAGCGTCGATAGTAGGCACAAAGTCCTAGGAATCTTCGCACGGCTTTCTTGTCTGAAGGCGCTGGAAATGCCGCAACGGTGCGAGTCTTCTCGGGGTCTGGGCGGACGCCGTCATTACTAACCACGTGGCCTAGGAACTTCAGTTCGTCATAGGCGAACCGGCACTTGGACGGCTTATGGGTGAGTCGTGCGGTCTGTATGGCTTGGAGTACCGCTCGGAGTCGTCGCAAGTGCTCGTCAAAGTCACTTGAAAACACAACGACGTCGTCAAGGTAGACAAGACAGCTCTGCCACTTCAGTCCTGCCATTACGGTGTCCATTGCACGCTGGAACGTTGCTGGCGCCGTGCACAGTCCGAAGGGCATCACCTTGAACTCGTACAGTCCATCCGGCGTGACGAAAGCTGTCTTCTCTCGGTCCCGTTCGTCGACTTCGATCTGCCAGTAACCGCTCTTCAGATCCATCGATGGAAAGTACCGGGAGTGGCGCAGCCGGTCTAGTGTGTCATCGATGCGGGGGAGTGGATAGACGTCTTTCTTGGTTACCGCGTTCAGCTGTCGGTAGTCCACGCAGAACCTAAGCGTTCCGTCGTTCTTCTTGACAAGCACGACTGGAGAGGCCCACGGACTGCTTGAAGGCTGGATGATGTCGTCGTTCAGCATTTCTTGCACTTGCTCTTGAATCACCTCCCTTTCTTTTACGGAGACTCTGTACGGCGATCGGTGCACAGGGAGGGCGTCGTCCTCGGTAACGATGCGATGCTTCGCAACGGCGGTTTGGCGCACCTTCGACGACTTCGCGAAGCAGTCGCTGTATTCGGCGGTGAGGTCAATCAGCTGTCGTCGTTTCGGGCCTGGAAGCTTTGGGTCGATGTCGAGCTGCGCTGGCGGCGCAATGTCTTGCTGAGGTGGCGATGATTCGTCAGCGATCACGGCGATTGCGGCGGAGTTTCGAAGTTCCTCGACGTGGCCCACAGCGGCACCTTTCGTGAGGTGTTGAGTTTCTTGCGAAAGTTCGTCACGAGGACCACGGTGCGTCCATCCTGAAGTTCAGCCACTCCTCTTGCAACGACCGATTCCTCTCCCCAGGAGCAATTGGAGGTTGCCTTTCAGGACAACTGCGCCGCAGGTAGCTGTATCGGTCACGACGGGTACGACAACACATGATCGCGGCGGCAGGTTCAAGTGGTCGGCGGCGACTCGGACGGCGGCTGACGCTGTTTGGGGTTTCTCTAAAGGCGGAACAGGCTTCCGCAGCGTCAATCTGTTTACCTTATGTACACATTGCCACGGTTGATCGCTGCCACGGTTGATGGCTGCCTCAAGCTAGCCCAGTGTCACAAGTTTGCCGAGGCAGCCATCAACCGTGGCAGCGACGTTGCCCTCGTGTTCAGCAAAAGGACCATCTGCAACCAGATGCGGACGGTGCTCAAGACCCGCTGTGAGATCCCCAACCCGCAGCACGTGGTGGACATCAAGTTCCTGTATGAGGCGGACTTCCTGACTAGCTACATCAGGGACATGGGCTGCATCCTGGTGGACCAGCAGTCCATTGTCGGCAACCCTCCCTGGGCAGCCAAGCCTCCGCTGGTGACGGCCGCAGCGCACGCCCAGCACAGGCCTGTGCCCGACGGACCCTCGTCCACTTCCGGGAAGTCTGTCCCACGGTTACCCCGAGGGTTACTACCCCGCACCTCCACCAAAATGTCACAAATGACAAGTGATGAGGCGATAATAACTGAGTAAACTGAACGTTTAATGGGGCGAACTTGTGCCCAAAAATAAAAGGGAAAAGAAAGATAACAAGAGAGCGTCGCGGGGGTAGAAGGCGGCGAAGCAGCAAGATCGAACGCCGAGGCGAAACTGACTTTGGCTCGCCACGCGAAATTCCTTATGTACACGCGTGGGCTTCTGGAATAATCGGCGTAGAAGGTTCGACGCGTAGAACATTCGGACCTCGAACAAGCAACAGGATTCTCGAATTTTCCAGAACACTAAATTGCAGGGATAAACAAAATAGACGTCTCTCCCAGGAATTGAACCCTGGCCTTTCGCGTGGGAGGCAGGCACGATAACCGATAGGCCACGATCGCGCTGCCTGCTTGGTCAGCTGCGCTCGCGGCAATATAAAGTCGATGCTTGACAATGTTCTCCAATAAAAGCGGTCCACAACTGATCCGCGAGTTGACTTACAGTTCGTAGATGATCTCTGGTGCATCGACAAAGGTTGTTTTTTTTTTCCGATTTTCGATCTTAACATTTCATGAATTTCTAGAAGCATTTCCCCATTGTCTGCTGTTTAAGGTAAATGTGTCACCTTAATGCACTCTCTATGTATCCCTTTGTTTTATTTTTGTTTTTAGAGCGCAGCTCTTACGCGCCCGTTTCCGGCTTGAGCAGCGTCGGCGTAGCCGTCGGCGATACCGCACGGTGCATCATGGGACGTTTCCCATGATGAAGTCACTCGTGACGTCACGTGTCACGTCACGAGGGTCACTAGTGGCGTCACTCGTGACGTTACCATGCTTTGCAATATGGGTAAATTTCACCGCTAAATTTAGCGGAAAAGTTTCGCCGCTACATTTAGCGAAACTATTTCCTCGCTAAATTTAGCGAGAAAATATCCCCGCTAAATTTAGCGAAAAAAATTTCCCGCACTATTTAGCTGAAAAAGTTCCCCGCTAAATTTGGCGAAACAAAATCCCCCGCTAATTTTAGCGGAAAATTTAGCGGAGAATTTGTTCCGCTAAATGTAGCAGAAAAAATACGGAGTTTCGTAGATGGTTTTCGGCGTCCCGCAACGCTCTCCGCATCCCGCTACGGTACCCCGAACCCTAGAGTCGAGGGCGTCGGCGCGCACGTGCAGTAGCTGCTTCTTCAATGCGGAGGGTTTAGCGGAGGTGGAAACGCCGTCTATGAAAACTCCCTATTACCCCGCTAAATTTAGCGAAAAAAAATTACCCGCTAATAGGGAGTTTTCGTAGATGGCTTTCGGCGTCCGCAACGCTCTCCGCAACCCACTACGATACCCCGAACTCTAGAGTCGAGGGCGTCGGCGCGCACGTGCAGTAGCGTCTTCTTCTTTGCGGAGGGCTTAGCGGAGGGGGAAACGCGGTCTACGAAAACTCCTATTACCCCGCTAATATAGGGGGAAAATACCCGCTAATAGTGAGTTTTCGTAGATGGTTTTCGGCGTCCCGCAACGCTCTCCGCAACCCACTACGATACCCGGAACTCTAGAGTCGAGGGCGTCGGCGCGCACGTGCAGTAGCGTCTTCTTTGCGGAGGGCTTAGCGGAGGGGGAAACGCGGTCTACGAAAACTCCCTATTACCCCTCTAAATATAGGGGGAAAAATACCCGCTGATAGGGAGTTTTCGTAGATGGTTTCGGCGTCCCGCAACGCTCTCCGCAACCCAGCTACGATACCCCGAACTCTAGAGTCGAGGGCGTCGGCGCGCACGTGCAGTAGCGTCTTCTTCTTTGCGGAGGGCTTAGCGGAGGGGGAAACGCGGTCTACGAAAACTCCCTATTACCCCACTTAATATAGGGGGGACAATTACCCGCTAATAGGGAGTTTTCGTAGATGGTTTTCGGTGTCCCGCTACGCTCTCCGCAACCCACTACGATACCCCGAACTCCAGAGTCGAGGGCGTCGGCGCGCACGTGCAGTAGCGTCTTCTTCTTTGCGGAGGGCTTAGCGGAGGGGAAAACACGGTCTACGAAAACTTCCTATTACCCCGCCTAATATAAGGGGAAAATTAACCGCTAATAGGGAGTTTTCTTAGACCGTTTTCGGCGTCCCGCAACGCTCTCCGCAACCCACTACGATACCCCGAACTCTAGAGTCGAGGGCGTCGGTGCGCACGTGCAGTAGCGTCTTCTTCTTTGCGGAGGGCTTAGCGGAGGAGGAAACGCGATCTACAAAAACTCCCTATTACCCCGCTAAATATAGGGGGGGAAATACCCGCTAATAGGGAGTTTTTGTATATGAATTCGGCGTCCCGCAACGCTCTCCGCAACCCGCTACGGTACCCGGAAGTCTAGAGTCGAGGCTATCGGCGCGCACGTGCAGTAGTGTCTTTTTCTTTGCGGACGGCTTAGCGGAGGGGGAAACGCGGTCTACAAAACTCCCTTCCCGTAAATTACCGCGAAAGTATCGCAAAAAAGTTCCCTAAGTTTAGGCGTCCCCCGCTTGCAACCGGTACCCGAATTAGTCGAGGCTCCTCACTAGAGTTAGCTCTTGCGAAGTTAGCGGAAACGCTCTCCTCCCTAAAATTTGGGAAATTTTCCCACTAAATTTAGCGGAAAGTTCATGCTAAGCAGAGAAAATTCCACTAGATTTAGCAGGAAGTGTTCCCCGCTAAATTTATCATAACAATTTTCCCGCTAAACTTATCAAAACAATTTTCCCACTAAATTCAGCGGAAAAAATTCCTCAGTAGATTTAGCAAAACATTTCCCCGGAATTTTAGCGGAAAACTTTTCCCGCAAAATTTAGCGGAAAATTTTCTCCGCTGCATTAAGCGAGAAAGAGAAATTTAGCGAAAATTTCCCGCTGAATGGGAGACGAGCAGGAGAGGAGGAGGGGAGGATACAGATGAGGAAGAGGGGCTTACCCTTCTCTTTGTACCTTCCCCTTCTTCTTCTCAAGAGCTGCGCTCTAATTCGGTGTTAGAGGGGATTGTAAACGTCTTTTATTTTTTTTTTCGATTTAATGCTCATTTAGGTATTTGACCTTTTGTATTCCCAATTCGTATTTTAAAGACGTAAGTTTCATTGTAATGCTCCTTTAACATCGTCAAATAGAGGCTACAATCCATAAATTACGTCTTGGAGTAGCTTTCACAGGAAAGTTCCTTCACGGATTCAAGAAAGCCACCAGTCTGAACCACCCAAAATACAACACCCCGGAAACTGTAGAACACTTCCTCGTTGTATGCACTCTTACACGCCACCAAAAGGCAAGTACTTGGGACGACACTCTCAAACATGGTTGGTATAGGCCATTTACCGTTGCGAAAGTGCAGGATGGCGGGGAGTCAATTCAATGCTCTGTTAAGGCAGCCGACGCCCTGAATGGTTTTTTGTGAGACAAAACTTGCACAGACCCTCTGAGAGGTGAGATAACGTCACTCTAATCACAGAATAATTGTCCATTTTTCCTCCCTCGTCTCATTTTATCTTGCCATATTTTTCCTCCCTATCCGTATTCTCCTAGTGTTAGAGTTGTCTGCTAGAGTCAAGCGCTACTGCTGATCTCTCAGTTTTAATATTCCTCTCACTTTCTCTCCTTTCATATGATTTAAAACAAAGTTTAGATCAAGAAAGACTCGTAATCAAAAGACTCAAAATACGACTTACAGCACACAATAACACCAGTGTGCTTCAAAACGAAAAATCAGATTTACAGTCATCCGGGAAACAAACAACGTAGTGCTTTCAAACTCTTTTGCACTAAGGACACATTCTTAGAGACGATGTTGACATTGCCGAGTGCCGAAGACCTCGGCGGGCGCTCTCGTGGTTTGAAGGCCTTGCGTGGTGTGTCACTAACGTGATGAAAACACTGAACAGTAGGGAGTGTAGGGTGAAGGTGGCTCCTTCGATCGCCGATAAAGTCTTCAGAAGTAGCGGGCATCATTTTATTTAATGGTAAAAATTAGTCTACAATAAACTTTGTTTTTAAAATAATCACACAAGACAAATCAAAGGCCATTTATTTACAAAGAACCAGTGAAAAAAATTATAACCGAACATTGGTCACGACATAGCTCATTGCGATGCTTCAGTTTTCAAAGATCTTTGAGGTTGATAGCTCTCGCTCCGCTTCGGCGTTCTGTTGTTTTTGTTTTTATTCAGAAAAAGGTTTATTCTCGATCGTAGAAATAACCCCAGAATATTTTGTACCCTTGATTGCAGCTGAGAATAAAATGGCAGTGCGCAACGTGCCACAAATCTTGCGTTAAACGGTAGGAAAAGAAAACTGCCGCACACGAACAGCTACAGATGCATTCTATGCAACGGAGCAGGGAGCCTCGCTCCTGTTCGGTCAAGTCGACGGATCTCGGCAGCCAGCCCCGCCGCGTGGGCTCGAGGGAAGTGTGTCAGTCACGTGTCAAACGCGATCCAATTGAAAAGCGAGGGAGAGGCAGCCGTAGCGAGAGAGAAGTGGCCAAGGAGGAACTCCCCCTTTTCTTGTCCAGGCAATAGGTTGCGCTGCCTTCAGTTAAGAGAATCTTAGTGCAAGCGACTAGTGTCCTGCATTTTGTAACAAAAAAGTCCGATTTCGCAAAGCTTTCGGCTGAGAGAAGAGACCGATTTTCGCTCAAAACAAGGAAACGGGGTAAGAGAGAGAAAGCGTAAAGCGACAATGCACAGAAAACGCCGAAATACACGCTTTAACCTTGGAAGTCTTTTAGAGCCATATCAAAGCGCAAACAATATTTTTAAAAATTCGTGCTTTCTTAGGACCATAATATAATGGAATTGCTTAGAAAAACACTGTTGATAGCCCTATTCCCTGTTGTATTTTTTTCGAGGTTGCAATGACCTGTGCTATTTTGTATCAGTGTTGTGCTGAAGACCCTTTTCAAAAATTCGGCAGAAACTTCCAGTGACATTCAGTGAACTTCCAGTGACATCTAATGAACGACGAATGATATGCGGTGAAAACTGGTCAAGTTTTCACCGAAACCAACGTAGTTTAGCAGTCTTTGCTGGAATATTTGCCGGAATTTTATCCGCAGCCACTTTGCTCGAAATTTTTACCGGACACGAATGACGCGTTTCCCCGTTTACCGAACTTCACTGGAAGCCTACGCGAGGGGAGGGGGAAGCCGGACAAGTCCCCACGCGCCCTCTCTCCCTCGCATTGGGTTCGTGGGGAAAATGTAAGAAAATATTTTTTTTAAGAAAACCGGCTTCTGGTCCGCCAACCAGCGACGGCCACGACGGACGCTCACTGTCGGCTTCCCGTTCCATGTGTGCGACCTGTATCTTCCAGAGCAGCTGGGTGTGCGGGTAAAAAGAAAATATATTTCAGTGACCTGTTTCTTACGCCTTTTTGTCCGCCCGGCTTCGGAAGCATCAAGTGAGCGAAAAAGACGCCGTAGACGCCGCGACAGCATCAGTGACGACACCATGACTGTGCCCGTGATTTGTCAACGACGGCGGATGTTCGTTCCGCACGTTCGTGGTTTTCGCCGAGCGTGCTACTGACAGTGTGTATGTGTCCGCGTGGTGCACCTGCGGCGACAGCATCAGAGACGACAACGTGAAGGCCGGTTCAGACACTTGCGTTTGAGTGCGTTTGACTGCGTTGCGGCGAGAACCGAAAGCGAGTCACCGGCACATCTGTGCTTCGTATGAAGCGTGCAATCCAATTCAAGGAATCTTCTTGGCACGCGATATAAGCAGCAGGGATGTCCTGGTGTCTCGCTGCCGCAACGCAGTCAAACGCAGTCAAACGCAACTGTGTGAACCGGGCTTGACTGTGCCCATGATTTATTCTCAACGGTGGCGGATGTTGGTGTACGTTCCTGGTTTTCGCTAAACGTGCTACTGACAGTAAAGAGTTTTAGCAGATCGTTTTTTCGTCCCGGTAACGACACCTCCTCTCCCCTCCGGCGACCTTGGGCATGCATCGTATCGTTATCGGGTGTCATTATTGGGGCGAAAAAACGATCTGCGAAAACTCTCTACTGTGTGTGTGTCTGAGTGTGGTGCACATGCTCGGTCTTATTAGTTGAACTACCGCACATCTACGAATTTACCCAGCGGCATTATGTGTACCTTGAAAGATATTTTTTTGTGACGAAAAACTCGGTTGTTCCTATTTGGTTTCAGCACTTTTGGCTACAGCTGTGCAAATTGTTTCACTGGTATCAACCCTGTGAAATAAAGACATGGAACTTTCAGGTCTATATAGACTAATCGTTCTAATTGTTACCGAGTCCTCCAGCATCTGGTAAATATACACCACCCACGGCACACAGGCTCCTTCTTAAGTGCCTTCCGTTGACGTCCAAAAAAAAATGGTACGTTCCTTTTGAATTGCAGGAAATCCGGTGACTTCCTGTAAATTCCGGCTTTACTGGAAGTGAAGAGTCCCATAATCCAGTAAAGTAGATTTGTTACTGAAAATGAAGTTCCGGTACAAAATCCGGAGACATTCCGGTAAAATATCCGGTGACATTCCGTTAAGAAATCTGGTGACATTTCAGTAAATTCCGGCTTTACCGGAAGTGAAAAAAGTCCCATAATCCAGTAAAGTAATTTTTTACCGGAAATAAAATTCCGGTAAAAAAAAATTCAATAGGGAAACGTGTGTGTTTGTGTCTCTGTCATCGCTTTTTTTTTGCACTCCTGCCTGGGCCTTAACGGAGCCTGCAGTATTGTGAAATAAATAATATATAATCGTGAACTCTGAGACAAAGAAGAAGATGAGGAAAATTGAGTTTCTATAAACAAGGTTAGTCGACATTGAAGGGAATGCAAAGCTAAAATTAGGTGCTTCTTCATATATGATATAACATATATTTTCGTTTAGTATTTTAAGTTTTAACCCATACATCGTTTGCTGTATAGCGTACAACGCTGTCAAAGTTATTGGAGTAAGAGCATGACATTATCCAGCGATTCATTCACAACCACTTTCGAGCAAATTAGACCCGAGATAAAGCCACGCACCCGCGGCAGAAGATTGTTTGACAGCGCTGTACGCGAGAGGATTTCCGGCCCGAGATTCGATTACTCTTAAAGCATGGCCAGAAGCAAAGTGCACGAATGATAATGTAGTGCACGCTTAAAAATAGGTAAAATAATTTACGAACGTCAGCGTGTTCTCTTTGTAATGAGTACGGGTCCTCAACTGCAACCCCTCTCTCCCCTCACATAAAAGTAGCAAACTGAGGGCTTGAACAACGCCCCCATAGTTTCACCGCAGATGTGCTCGGCCGAGCGCACGTGGTGTCCTCTTCCGCTCCAACCTCGATCCTCCTTAACACCGGATGCAATGAAGGAAGTGACCGACGAGGTGTATATAAGCATAAGGCTGACGCCGGTTTTGCTTCAAAGTGAATGGATGAGCAAGATACTGGTGTTGATGAGCCTTGGACTTCCGAGTCGTTTAGAGTACGATATCACAGTTTTTCTTTCTCATTTCTCGAACTGGGTAAGTAAAACAAATTACTGTATCACGTTTCTATACAGTGTGAGATACCCGGCCTATAGGTACTATTACCTTAAAGGACAACTCCGATCAAAGTTCAAATCAAAATAAGCAGCTAAAACCGAATAATAACATCAAAGTTAGGCCGAGAATCTGACCAAGACCGTCCTATAAGTTGTGTGCACATGACGTCATTGCCCCGTACTGGAGGCTATTTTGGGTCACTCATACGTGCTCTTGCCGAGGAAAACAAATTCAGTGCTCAGAAATGCATGCTGCAGTAGGTACGCGCTCAGCAGCGAAGCCACCAGAATGGCCGCTCATGTGACCCTAGTGGGAGTAATGCATTGACTTCCTAGCGAGCCGTCGGTGGGTCGGATGTGGCAAAAGCCATATAGAGCTTTCATGTGACGTCAGTGTAGCACGGTGATGGCCTCTTTTAGTTGGTTTCCCGAGATAAACAAACGTGGCACAGCAAAATATATGCGCCGCAGGAGGTACGAACGCTGCACCAAGGCCACCACGGAGGCAGCTGATGCGACGAACATTCACATCCCTTATACTATGAAGGGTTTCGTAATTTTTTGGCATACAGTGTTTTTGCACACTTGCCTGGCATACTGACAGGAGCTGCTTGATTGCGCTGGTGCACAGACAGTTTATTTATTGTGAAGATGATTCGAGTGGCTGTAGCTAGTGAAACCGGTTAACCCCCTGACTGGCTGAATAACAGCCACGTTAATGCCGTCGCCGCAGCCGATTGAGGCTAATCTCCGTTTTGCAAAAAGCACGAAAAAGCCATATTTGGAAACGATAGAAGGTTATAGACTGTAAAGGCAAATTATAGCTCACACTTTCGTGACATCAACTGCGCTAAAAGCCTCGAACAAACAAAATATAAAACTTCTGAATAGACGTGATTTTATTCAACGCACACTCCTAATATAATGTACTTTTTTAATATGGGGAGGCAAGGTTTTTTAAAGCCTTAAGGCTGAACTCCATGGGACGAATATGCTGCGAATAACCGACGAATTTTGCCCGGCGGCTTTTGCTCTGCGCGTGGAATCAACACAGTGACTGCTACGTCGCGCGCAAAGCGAGCGTGCCGTCGGGTGGCGTTCGCCAGTTATTCGTCACATAATTCGTTCCATGGAGTTCAGCCTTGATACAAATAGTCGAAAGGAAACTTTTTTGTGCTCAATTCAAGCGAAAATAGATTATTTAATTTGAAGTTTCTGTCTTAAGGGCGGAGTTTATAGCACATTTCGTGTCAAATCTGAATTGAGAAAACTAGGACCGAAATGCGTCTAGTATATTGAGATGGTATAATTTATATGCCCCTCTTGTGAACATATAACTTGAAAAAGATATTCTTTATTTAAACAACTCGGAGGGATGTATTTTGCTCATTGGTATATATATTTTTTTTTGCGCTAATGCCCATTTTGTTTAACGTTAGGCAGCAGTAACCACACACACACACACACACACACACACACACATATTATATATATATATATATATATATATATATATATATATATATATATATATATATATATATATATATATATATTATATTTATATTTATATATATATATATATATATATAAGTGAGAGATCCGTACTTGCGGAGTTGCTATGCTAGGAGTTTATTGTATGTATTACGACAGTTTCGCCGAGAGGCTCGGCTTCGTCAAGAGATGTATGCCATCTCCTGACGAAGCCGAGCCTCTCGGCGAAACTGTCGTAATACATACAATAAACTCCTAGCATAGCAACTCCGCAAGTACGGATCTCTCACTTATTACATTTTCCCGGTCCATTGTTCTCAAACTACTGTGCTTAACCTATATATATATATATATATATATATATATATATATATATATATATATATATATATATATATATATATATATATATATATATATATATATATAAACTGTAAGGTTCTGATTGCACGCATTTGTCGCCTCTCTAATTGAGCAGGAATTGGATTTTCGTAGCTATGAGATTCATAATATAAAGCTTCTGCGTATTTTTCTCATGAAAAGTAATAACATTAAATATTAGCAATGCGCAATTGCGCTGCATTTTTATGACAACAGTAATAACGTTGATATGTGGCAATTTCAGAATTATAATAGCCTAGCGCATTTATAATTATTTTAGTGTCACATGAATAATTTCAATATTTTAGGCAAAATCAGTCAACATGAGTGTGCAATATTATGCACTCCTAATTAGAACATCAAGTACGCCTCCCACCGGTGCGCAGGAAAAAAAATGAAGTTATTAGTGTATCTTTAGAAGAAAAACAAAAACTACAAAGAATAAGAAGCGTTCTTTCGAGTTGTTGTTTCGTTTACAAAAGACAGGGACGACGTTCGCCACCGAGAATGAACATAGATTGAGCTCTTGAATTACACAGAAAATTCACCGAGTGTACGATCATAACTGTCTACCGTCTCCGCCAGCACTCTAATGGCTTATTCACACGATTCATCTTTTCCACGCGCCACGGTTTGGCGAAGCCGATATTTCGCGAAATCGGCCTGTTCCCACGTAGAGTTTGACGCGCGAAACCTGCGACGTTTTTACTCAGGAGAATATCGCCAAACCTTGTCACCTGTACCGGGAATATGGAGCGTTTAGAATCAAAATGACATTAAGTACGCACAGTGTGAAGAGACATTCTGCGTTGTTAAAACCACTTCATAAGCTTCATCAGATTCGGCTCGCTGGGTCTACTAGGCCTGCCAAACCAAGGAAAGACGGCGAACGTCAAAAGAACAGGCGGAAGATCTCGAAATATTTCGGACATTGTTACACCGCTCAAAGAAAGCTGTCTCCAGTCATCATGGTTATATGTGGTGCTAGCACTCGTTGGGACTGTAGATGGATTTGCAGCGTGCCAACAACCCGTACTGCTAACACATACCGCCCGTACGCCCGTACGCACCGCTTCTCTGCCGGCCCTTGTCTCTCGCCGCCATGTTCGCTTTTTTTAGGGGCGAAGCTCCTTAGGATCTAGCCTTGTCCGTCCGTCCGTCCGTCCGTCCGTCCGTCCGTTTGGCGTCCGTGCTCACAAAAAAAGAAAACATGTTTGCGCAGTCGACAGGATTCGAACCTGTGCGGGGAGACCCCAATGGTTTTCTAGTCCATCGCTTTAACTACTCGGCCACGTCTGCGGGACGAGTAGGGGGCTTTGAGATGTGTAGTAACTCAAAAGTTGGGGATGTCATGGATGAAACGTTGCATGTAGCCGCTCAACGTCTATACAGGAGAGGGCGCTCCGGTCAAATGCGTATATAATCGCGTTAAACTTTGCATGCCTGGCTCTGCATTTCACCGACCATAAAGCAGTTATAACGAAGTCGAACCGCAACCCGGAACTCAGCACTACACTCTAAGAAAAAGGGGTGTACACGGGTACTCCCCTTGTCCCATATGTGACTCCCCAAAAATACATTTCGTCGTTGTGTCCACTGACGTCAAGCCGCAACCCGGAACTCAGCACTACCTATGAGCAATGAAAAAAATCAGCACCATCAGCACTACCTATGAACAACAAAATCAGTGTCATCAGCACCACCAGAGCTTCGCCCCAATCAACATCATTCACCACGTGGAGATGCGGTCATTTTTTTTTCGTTTCGGCTTTGGTTCGGATACGGAATTGGCCAAATATCTAACTTCTACCAAAGTTCGCTCCGACTTTAAAGTCAGACGTTATAGTGCAGTCAAGCGGCCATTGGCAACGTCCGCATTTCTCCTTCAGGTGATTGACACGAATCTGCGGGGTTTCAGCAAAATATTGCTCCAGAAGCGAGGAGTGCGCGCAACCTGTTTCGAAGGCGCGCCATATTTCTCGTCGCGTTCACACGGGTGATCTGTTTCCTGAAACCTAGTTTCGCGACATAAGATTCGCTAACAAGATGCATCGTGTGAATAGACCTTAGGAGTGTTCTCACGGACTACTTATCCAGCTATTCCTGATTCAAACCACTGTACTTAACCTGAGCGACTGTACTTAACCCTATACTTAACCTGAGCGAACCAAAATACGAGTTCTGTCGTACACATGCAATTTATTCACTTATAGTCACTTCCGACTTAAAAAGCGCAGGCCGGGGCGAGTTTCAAGCAACTTATCATCTCTCTGTACTCAACGACATCGAGGCATTAGATGATAAGAAAGCCGAATAGCCGAAGCCCGAGGTTTTATGATAATGTGTCACGCTCTGCGTTTCTGTAGATGTCAGTGACCGGCATGCCACACGACGTCCGACAATATCCAATCACCCTGTGACTATAATAACGTAAATACAACTGAAAGAATAAACATAGAAACGGACAGAAGATCACATCGAAAAATTTGCTATTTTTGCTGTCCTATGTTTATTCTTTCAGGTTTATTTAACTTCAACGCGTTCACGTCTAACTAAACATGCTAACATGTTGAGTTCAAGAATGTTGAGTTTTGCAATTCTTGGGCACACCGCAGAACAAGATAGATATATGTAGGGGTACACTGAGCTGCGATCCACTCAATACTCTAATAATAGTTATCTCATTCAATAGATCGGTTAATATAAAGCCGATCGATGTTACGCTCGTTAGACATACATTTTTTTTTATTTCGTTAAAAAATCAATGCTCTACTCAATGTCCTTCCTGTACATCAAAACACACAAAGCATTGTATAAATATTTTTTTAACGTTCATTATTAAGAAAGACGACACAAACATGGCGCGTTCATAAGCCCTGTTTTTTTTTTTTTATTTGGGAGTGCGGAGGAGGAGGCTAAAGTTCTCAAGCTGCAAGAGACAGGCGGTATAAATATTCTAGAGCGCCCACCTACACATTCGGCAAACAGACATAAAAAAGGTTTGTGTGTCGAGTGATTCCTAGAAGCATTATTCATGGAACTACTAAAGATAAAGTGGCACGTGTCGAAAAACTCGGCGTTTTCCTTCCGACCTTGCTCCAAATTTCCGGCGGATGTAATACCATCGAACAATCTCGTTGTTTACGTCATTAGACTCATAACCCAAAATTCCAGGTGGTAAGCTAAAATGAAACAGGGCACGTCATTATTCGGTATGATGAAAGACCGTCTGAACGAAGATTAATATTACTACCCGAGAACGGAAGTTCTTTACATGAGGCTCTGGTTAATCTGGTTCATTTTGTTTTTTGGTTTTCAGGATGATGTTGCACGTCCTGTTATTTCTGACCGCCGTACTACAATGCCACGCAAAGCGTCCCCACATAGTGATGATCCTGGTCGATGATTTGGTAATGCTGCACATTTTTTAGCATTTGTACGACAATGTTCTGCTTTCAGACTTGTACACAAGTAAAAACAAAACACACATTTTATGTTTGTAGTAACAGAAGCTGTAATGCGATAGCCTTTCGGATTCTTCAGACATCTTTAAACGAATAAGTCCGTCTACACAGGTGCTTAGAGTCTGACTCAGTACGGCACGGTTTTCATGCCTAATGTTTCTAAATTAAATTGGAGAAAATCTGCCGCGTCCGTCAATCGCCGATTCAATTTTTCTCGTTATACCCAAAGGAGGAATTTGAATTGGTTTAAAATTACATAACAACTCAGGTTAACCAGCCGAATTTAGCTTTCGAACGGCGATTGAAGGACGCGGCAGATTTCATGGTTAGGTAGCCCTAGAAATGCTAGCAAAAAAAAAAAAAAAGGATACAGCTTTGTTACTGAGTGCCAGGAAAAATAATTCGTGAATAGTCTATTAAATACTTTAGTCTGAAAAGTATCTGATTGGGTTACTATATAATTAAACAAGTAACTCGTTAATTTTAAGATAATCTCAAGTTAAAATTTGTTATTGTATATAAGAGCGACACCGATATTTGTGTGAGAGAAAAAAGTGTCATTGTTCTTTCCCGTTTCCTCTCAAATTTCTTCTTTTTGAAAAAGAAACTTCTGATCGCTGTCGAACTTTACGTCATTGTAGCTGTTTTTGCCCACTTAGATGGGCATCGCTTCTATCTTGGCTTGTGGACAGCTTAAATCCGCGTGCTCTTCTTCTTTGAATCATGGTTGAGAGAGCAGCGTTTTGGGCCAGCGCTTAGACACAAATGAACGGCCACGCGATCTTCTTCGATGTCCTGCCCTGAAAAGAGCCTCGATTCCGCTGACCGCACAGGGCGGAACCTACTTCCGCGGTTTTCCCTTTCAGCACTGGAAATGAGGCTTCCCAAGACAGACTAAAAGCTTAAATAGCAGGTCGCGCCCCCCAAAAAAAGAGAGAAGTTATTTTGTAATTGTTTTAAACTTTCCCACTCCCGAAAAAAATGGGCACGCAATTTGAAAGTACCTGAAAAAGTATGTATAGATTAGTCGCCTAAAATATTTATGTTAAAGAGGTTTACTACGGTTGATCGAACGCCATTTCATCAAAACACGTTTTAGAGCACGGGACCGCTTGTGGGAAAGCGTAGCCTCCATTTAGAGCAATGCTAATCATTGAAAAGGTGACGCTACTTAAAAAAAAGCTCCCCTACTTCGCGTGTGTATCACTGAAACGCGTGCCCCGCCCCCCCGTTTACGCCGCTGCGCGGCGAGTCTGCAGCAGCTCATTACAAAAATAACCCACCTGGCCCACTCGTATACGCCTCTTTACGGTAGCCGAATTCGCCAAAAAGAAGGCTCATCGCCATTTTCTCTAAACTGAGCTCTACAAGGCGATTCGATAAATGGGGATCGGTAAAACGGCATTTCCTAAAACGAGCTTCTCTAAACCGCATGCCTCCGATGTTAGAGTTCTATACTCTTTCTCACCTGAAAAATTAAAAGTGTTGCGCATTGTGCGTTAGCTGCACGAAATTTTTTTCACAAGATTTGGTTATCGGAGGAAGAAGCCACGCTTTTAGAGATTGAAACGTGTACGTTTTGATTGGATAACATAAAAACTATTATTAACCCACATGTATTATACTCCTCTACACATAAAGCTGGAAATTAGTAATTCTTCGCGAGGAGCCGGACTTTTTGTTTTTACTACGGTTCTTGAGGTAAGAACGAGTATAGACACTAATTTCTGAAAGGGTTTGCAAGCTACCACGTTAGAGTAGTAATTACTAATTTTAGAAATATTTGCAAGAAGTCAAGATAGAGTATTAAATACTAATTTGTGAAAGTATCTGCAACATGCCACATAAATTTAAGATAGGGTTACTTAGGTAGAGCATTTAGTTTAAGCACAAACTGGACTTTGGTAGAAGTCTAGCCCCTTGTATCAGGTTTACGATAGGGAGTGTTCATAATAAAAAGATGACAGAATGGACATTCATGAATGTTCAAATTCCAAGGCGAGTTTTGCAACATTCTCGTACTGTCTTTTCTAATCAAGTTATATCAATTAGCCCTATTACCCTGATATAATTCTTGTATAACAGCCCAGTGCAACAGATATTAGCGTTTTTAATTTAAATTTTAGAGCATTTTACTTGTTTCTGACTAATTGGTTATCTCGTTGTTTCTGCGTAATTATTGCATTTGTTGTTCATAAGCACGCGAAATAACAAATAAAATTAATAAATGAATGAATGAATGACGAATGAATGAATAAATGAATGAATGAATGAAGGAATGACTATGGTATCTACATCAGATTGTATTTTAATCAGTCGCGCATGAACAGAAAAATTAGCGAGAGGTTACGGACACCTCCCGACGTCCACCGCCTGCTGTCACGCTATATCGAATAATTCATTGCCCTTCCCCTATTTGATTCTTTTGAAATTAATCTTCGTCACGACTGGTCGCTTGAATCAACGTCAGAGTTCAGTTCAGTTCAGTTCAGTTCAGTTCAGTTTATTATTCCTCAAAGGCATTTCAGATGAAATGCATTACATGAGGGGGGATCAAATGACATGTACAGATAGCAGAAGAGTGACGACAAGGTAAATAATAGGAAAACGAAAAAAAAACTTCAAACTAATAGGACAGATATTAAAACATAACATGTAGAAAAAGTAATTAACAGATAAACATATTAAAGATTAACACTTTTCAGGTGTGCCTTGCAGAGATAACCGAATGTCTTAGGGTTAGATTCACGTACTATGGTTTCAGGAAGGGAATTCCAGTTAGTAATAGCGAAGAAAGTGGGGAATTTTGGAAGTTATTAGTTCTGGCGAATAGAGGTTTAATTTTTAGGCTGTGGTCGTGACGCAAGGAGATGTGAGGTGGTGGGTGACAGTTGGTGTTTCAAAAATCAGAAAAGGAATAGTAAGTTTTGTGAAAAAGGACAAGACGAGCAAGTTGAGTTCTTTGAGATAGAGGGCATAGGTCGAGGTTGAATTTTAGTGCAGTTACGCTTGACGTTCGTGAGTAGTCATGTGTTAAAAAAACGTGATGCCAATTGTTTTGCACCGATTCGAGTTTAGTAATGAGATACGAATGATGAGGCCACCAAATAAAGTTGGCGTAGTCCACTTTGATCGGACGAAAGTCTTATAGGCAGTTAGTTTAACACAACGGGGAGTTGGGTATAGGTTACGTTTTATGTATCCTAGAGATCTGCATGCACTAGCCACTACATTGTCAATATGAGTATTCCAAGTTAGGTCTTCAGAAAATGTTACGCCTAAATATTTGTAAGTTAGTACTTTTTCGAGAGGCAGTGTTAGTAAGGTGTAGTTACGTACAAGCAGGGGTATATCTGGGCCATCAAAATTAAGCTTGATCCGCATTGTCCGTTTGGGCACAGCTACCTTTTCAGCCATCCGTGGGGTCCATGCATTGAGGGCGAGAGACGCTCATTGAAAGTCCAAGCTGTTTTTCCTGATTAATGCCCGGCGTCCAATAACGTGATCTGGAGCACCGGAATATACGATATCCGCACAGAAAATGAACTATATTTCAGAAACAAATCCTAGTAAAATTCGGACCTATAGATGGCCCACACAGCGCGGAATATGAACTTTTTAACATGCATAGTCCGTGAACTATAGTTCAGAAACAAAAAACGGCAAGTAGAGCAGCCAAACATCTTGCGAAAACAATAGAAAAAATCGCGTTCTTGAAGACGTATTGATTCCGCAAAACCTGGGTGTTCTCTTCGTCCATGTGTTTTTTTTTAATATATGTTTAGCCGTGAGGAGGGTTATCAGAGTAACTGATTAACCTTCCGACTAATCAAAGAATCTGTCAACTGCTGTCTTATCATCGCTGCACAGCCGACATAGCGACGTTTGCCGGTAATAAGGCCAAAAACGAATCACGAAGCTTGATGCGTGATCCTAATGGCGCCCTGCTTTCTTTTCTCAAGATGCGTTTCTAAAGTTTATTAAAAAAAACAGTTTTTTGTTTGTTTTGTTTTCTTAGAAGCATCTGTCGGCTATTTATCTCCCTCAGTCCCTCTGAGTTTCTAACGTTGTAGATGTGATGTCCCACATCACGCCGTTCCATTCTTCCACCACTCCACTCACTATGTTTTCACTTGATATTCAAAATATACGGTTCAACCTAGATTCAAAGATTCTTCTGGAACCAAAATCTAATGCTATTCGTGAACATAAAATTTGTGAAATTTAAAATGACTCTGGAATCTTGGTTGATGGCTTTGTCGAGCTTGTTGCTCTTTACCTACAGCCTACTCTTGCAGAATATAGTGGAAAAATCTTCGGACAAAAGGAAGGAGTTTGTATTGGGTTTTGTTTAGCGCCCATACTCAGTAAAGTTTCCCTCTCGCTCGTAAACAGAGCCACAAAAAAGCGACTTCACAACGCTTCCGTGAGATGCCATGATTTTAGGTTCGTGGACGATGATCTAATCATCCACCTGAGCTTGGACTCGTCTGAGGGTGTTGTTGAGACATTCACGCAATGCTCTTCTGGACTCACTTTCACCAAAGAAGACCCACTACTGGGGGCTTTGCAGTACTTGAAGCTCCGTCTTCATGTTAATTTTTTGGGTCTGTGCTGGACATTTTAACAGAGGACAAGAAAACCGACTCTTTCGTTCTCAGGTGCTCACTCTAAACCAGTCAAACACGGCATTATCAAGTCCCTTTCCTCTTCCTCCTTATCGAAGTAATGTAATAACCTATCAAAAAAAAAAAAAAAGTTTATATGCTCAACACCAGAGAATAGTCAATGAGGAATTTCCTTTGAATCTTCTCGGGAACACTTTAGAGGGATTCATTTTTGGTCATGCCCGCCCAAGACTAGCCCCAAAAGTAAGAAGTTGGGTCGTTTTCCCGTCATCCCGTATGTACACAATTCAGCGCACCGTTTGAAGGCTATTGCCTCTCAATACAACACAAACGTTGTGTTTCCCGCAGAATGCGTCTAAAACAGCTCTGTAAAAAAGTCGACAACGACAAGAAGCCGCTGAAATGCGATGTCAAGAACGCAATCAAATTTGTTACATGCGAAGAGAAGAACGTTTATCGTATTCCATTAGGTTGCGTGGACCAATATATTGGGCGAATGGGAAGGTGCGTCGACCACCGATTTCGGGAACATCATGGTCTTTACACGGGCCTCAACTAACACGTATCACTCCATCGTTGTTCATTCTCGT
This sequence comes from Ixodes persulcatus, assembly GCA_013358835.2. Lineage (NCBI taxonomy): Eukaryota > Metazoa > Arthropoda > Arachnida > Ixodida > Ixodidae > Ixodes > Ixodes persulcatus. The sequence continues at coordinate 115,488 of JABSTQ010009081.1, forward strand.
TAGTGCAATGGTTGTATTCCATGTTTCGAGCGAACCAGCATCCTAGGAGGGCTCCGTAGCAGGTTCGGCAGAGAGACAATATAAATCAATCACCATGAACAAAGCCAAGGACAATGTTTCTGATCTGTCAATCGTTTTAATTAGAGATACGATTGTGTTCTTGTCTCCGAAATTGACATAGCCGTTGCGTTATAATTTTAGGAAGTAATGCAGTTTTTAACGCCAAGACATCCTTTCTTTTAATATTTTAAACTTATTAATTTTTAAAGATATTCTCTCCTTTTATTCCCCCCCCCCCCCCCCCGCTTTTCATGTCTCTTTCTCTCTTTGTTTTTCTTTACTGCGTGTGTGATTCCGAAAAAAAAAAATCGCTGTGACCTTCCTGTACTGTTGCTTGTTGAACAAAATTGTAAGCCGTACCTCGTTCCACCTCTGTCTTACTCTTTCGGTGTTCTCGAAGCAGCACGCTAGGCGTCTTTTATAAGCGTGAACATTTCAGGAATGTGTCAAACCAGAACACACGGTGACAATCGAGAACAAGCTGGAACCGTCCAGCAGTAGGGTAAAAATTATTAAAGAAGGAACCGAGACGCGTGGGGTTCGAGCCCCGCTTGTTCGCGGGGCTGCAGCGTACGTTGCCAACTCCTCCACACACGCGCAATAGATTACGCGCATTCGGAAATTTCCGAGAAGGTGTAGTAGGTCCACATTTGTGGAATACAAAGGTTCATAAAAATCAAAATCAAATACGCGTAGGCAGAGCACGTGTCCGGATTATGTCTGTAGAAAAAAACCAAAACTGGTGACAGGGACGCAAAAGAACGAACTATATAACACTTTTTTTCTATAATTACTTATTTAGGCGACCCATGTGCGTAAACGGAAATTATTTTGTATATTTGTTTAACGGGCTGTTATCTTCCAACCTTCCGCTTTTTATATACGCGTCGGGTACGCTGTCAGAAAAGGAAGCAGCTGCTTTCAACGAGGTTCAAAAAAGAGTACCTCGACAGAATCAACGTACTTTCGGCGTGTGCGCTCGTGGCTTAAACTCACATCACAACACATGTGAAATAAAATGTTTCTGATTTTTTGAGAGCTTTTGTACTCAGTTTCAGATAAAGTGCCACCGAAGTCAACGTTACGACCCGATGTAGCCAATCATGAAACGCCAAAAGAGCATCAACTGCGCTCGTCGTATTTCTTTTTTTCATTTATTTTTTTTTCCCCTAAACATATTTTCAGCCTTAATATTCTCCAAGCTGCCTCCGTAGATTGCAGCGATGGACACTCTCAAGTGTTTGGCGTGAAAGTATAGACGCTAGAGTATCATATGCGCTTTGTTGTTTTAAAGCAACAAAGACATCGTGAAGATAAAGAAAACGTGCGAGCAAGGATAGCCAGTTAAAACTAAATATGTTCCACAAGAGACCAAGTAGTGATTTTTTTACACTTAGGTAATAAACAATTATAAAGTCATGTATTCATAATATAAACTAAAAAAGAAATATATGTTCGTAAAAGAACTCTTAGGGGTTCTTCGGCTTGTCCACATTTTTCACCCTGAGAAGGTTATATTAAGCACACCCTAAAAGGGTTTTTCATGAAAAACATCTAAGGGGTTTCTGCAAGCTCTCTTTTGTTGATGCGAAAGAGTTCTTCGTCACGTAGTTGCCTTTCTAGTGCGCCAGGAAGTGATATTGCTTGAGTCAAAACCGTCTTAACGAGCTGAAATAGCTCTCGGGCGTCCAAGAGCCTTCCAAGAAGGAACGCTTTTTTGAGTCTGCAATCAATCAATCAATCAATCAATCAATCAATCAATCAATCAATCAATCAATCAATCAATCAATCAATCAATCAATCAATCAATCAATCAATCAATCAATCAATCAATCAATCAATCAATCAATCACCTACTCAATCAATCAACCAATCAATTACTATTTTTCAGGCTAACCAACAGCTCGAAAACATGTTGGGTTAAGCACACTTGGAATACACAATAAATAACACGCGTAAACAATTGGGGCTCTAACCGCAAATTCGCATATAAAATATCACTGTAGAGAGTTGCGCAAAACACGAAAGCACACAAACATGCATATATACATATATATATACAAATTAAAGTGTGCATAAAAATTATTTTTCCCCAAAAGACAGGTTTGTACCAAAAATGTTGATGTCAGTAAATTGGGTGATTCAAACATGTTAGATACGCGAGACCGGTGATGCATATCGAGTGAGGCCTGGGCGAAATACTCTCAGATTTCTAGAGTTGGTTCAAAGTGGAATGCGAAAGTAAACATAGGTAAGGAGAGCAGGGCTGTCTATTGCATATGAGTTAGCCTACGTAAAAACTGAACATCCCGAACAGACCTTCTTTTACATAACGTGCGCAATGTTAGTTTGCCTAAAATCGAATTATATTCATAAAATCATTTCTACCACAATGTCTCTCGTAAATAATGCGCACAAATTGCTTTTGAATATGCTTTATACTATAACTTGCCGATGAGGTTATTTCTGTTTCTTGTTTGCTGAGAAACTGACCCCAGGAATTTCCAAAGCAAAATTGATCGGCGCGTATAATTGAGCTGGTGAAAGGCTGAGTAAATTTACGAAGTGCAGGGAACAAGAAAACTCTATTCTATTCTATTACATTATATTACGTTATATTTTTATAGTCGGTGTCAGCACAAGAAAAGTATGTCGTGGCATATTACGTTCACGCCCATTGCTCCGTGATACGTCCTTCGGCGCACTTGTCGGTTAATGCAGCAGTTTCATTGGCTGCGGATCGAAAATACGACGCTCGAGGTCCGTCCACGCCCTGATGCCATTTAAGCTGTTGGTTACCATAGCACGTCAGAGTAAGGGAAACAAAAAGCTTTATTTTCTTTGAGATAGTTCAAAGATAGAAGATAGAAGAAAGAGTATCTGGAAAGCTTACTTCCGCCACGAAGTCTGAAAAAAAGTACGTGAGCTCACTTTTATGCAGAACAAGGAAACAACAGATTACGGTGAAAAATAGAACGCTCCCTGCGAATGACTAGCTCGGAATAGGATTGGGCCCTCTTGAAGTTAGATACGCTCAGGGACAATGAGATTGACGTAACACTTCTACATCGCCCCAGCGCCGATCGCATTTTTGATTTGTAATCGTATTTTGTGCATGGTAGCTACAGTTTAGTGATTCTCGTCACCATACTCAACTGGCCACAAGCACTGCCCTGAATGTTTGCCGAAAGGTCTATCATTATGAACCGCCTGGAGGAAAAGTCGTCGTGCCCAATATGTGACCCACAGTAGGCTGTTGCGTTAAGGAAACCGTTTAGAGTCAATCAGATGACGATGGTCTCAAAGCCTCAAAGAAAGTAACATTTAGCCCTCCACTTCAGTTAAAATTAAAAATCGAAAATCCTTTCTTTCTCCTTACCCTCATGAGCTGTAGTTAATCTCATCATACTAAACAATACGCACTTAGTGACAATTGACTACCAAATTAAATGTCATTTTTTTTTTACATCAAGAATATTGTTGAAGAAGTTTAAGCAAATTCCACAAACATTTTCACGCGACCTTTAAAGGAACCACGACGTTATTTGTTAGCGCTAGCTGAGTATTTTTAAGAGTTTATTTTTGTGTTCGTAACGTATAAAGTGAGTGATAGTCGCACCAAGCGCTTCTTTTTGCAAAGCACATTAGATATATTCAAGTAACAAAATAACCTCCTCTACTTCCTACCGGGGCAAGCTGTGACATATCCTGTCAGCGGTTTGTGCCATGGAAAGTTTTAACCAAAACCAAGCTTCTGGGTCTCGCAGTTTATAAAGGGCTTACTGGAGCTCCTCTTAGTTATCTACAACATCGGAGATAAAAGCATTTGCCAATAAAGTGACTGCTATATTTGGTCACGTGCATAGGCGCCACGTCAAACCAGGTACGCAAATAATACTGCCGACGAAGTTTTCAAAATGAACCCTTTCAGAGTCACAAACCGCCAGAGATCCACACAGCGTACACTGCTCACAGACCTGTCAAATACACCTGTATTAATATGACAAGAAATAAGCGTTGTCAAATCAGTCGTAATTGATTAAAGAATCTCCGATGATTGATGTATGATAGGTATCGCGGCTTGCTATGCGAAATATCAGTAGAAGACACGACTCAAATTTAATCCGATAACTCCAGGTAGCACAGTTCTTCGGGCGAAAATGTGGTTCTTTTCTGGGAATTTGGGGCCTTGAAAAACTACGCAAAGATAGAGTCAAACTTGATCTTCTTTGGCAAGAGTCAGTTTATCCTATCCTTAATTCACCAAACAAGTGACGAAGTTCGGCTTCACTGTTGGTGGTTTGGTTGTCATCTGGCATCCTTGAGCCTAAACCGCCAAACAACACCACCGTAAAGCCGTAAAGCCGTAACACCACCGTAACGCGAGCCACCACGAGATTCGTGCTTCGAATGCCACGTGGTAATAAGTCCAAGGAGAAACTTGGCACTCGTCATTTGAACCAAGGATATTGAGGTGACTCGTGTTTGCAGACTGCATTTTGTTTGTTGCATTAGCAGTGGGACCCCCGCTTTAGGCTTCACTTCTGGTTCGGTTTTCGTCTAGTAACTTTGGACCTAAATTGCCAAACAAGTGCAAGAATTAGGCTTCATAGCTGATTCTTAGGTTCATGTGTGACATCTTTGGCTCGAGCCTGGTTCTTCAGTAATTATGTTGCCAGGCGAAAAAAAAAAAATCCTACAAACGCCAAAGAAAATTACTTTGACACAATCTAATGCCTTGGAGTAAAACCGTATGAAACCCAACTTAGCACCCTAGGATTGCCAAGCGTGTGTCAAGCCAGGGGTTTCCATAGCGTGCAACCTGTGAAATACTTCCTGGGGATTATGAGTTCACGCATAATTCGTCTTTACTCCTTTCTCCCTTCAGCTGAGACCAGTTGTTCCGCCTTCAACGGGAGCTCGCTGGATTCCGTAGCGCTTTGGTGGCGCGTGCCTGCGCGTTCACACTTGTGTTAGTAAGGGCAGAAAGCTCGCGCGGAAGGTGGAGCCTCTAGTCTCAGCTTAAGGGTGAAGTTAGTATAGTGCACAGCCGCGTGGGTGCCCGAGCTGGCCGCGTGGGCAGCACACTTGGCTCGCACGGGGCAAACAGGGTTCGCTCCATTCCAAAGGCTTCTTTCTATTTTTTACCCTTCTCACGGCGGTAGCCGTTATTGCCGAAAATTCGCAGCGGATCCTTTGCTTGTGTTTCCGTTACGTACGTCGTAACAAGGTAAATAAAGCGGGAAAACGTCTCCTTCATAGTTATTGGGAAATCAGTGCCGCGACATTGACGTCATGTTCACGTCCTATCGAATAGTGTTGTGTCCAGGAGCCGCGTGACGTCAAAGTGTCATATGACCCACCGTGCATATGACTTCGTCCGCTAAGCTTGCAGGACATAACTGAATTTAATCACGGCAATGTAACTGTGTGCGGCTGTCGCCACAGTTCATTTGCAGCACACGGGAGGAACCAAGACTTCCTTTTTAGCCTCCCTGGAACGATTTGTTCCGCACTCTTGTTCAGAACATTCCCGACAACAAAGTTGGCCTAATAGGAACCCTAATCGGCAGCGTGCGGTGAATTCCGTGCTAGCGTTCTATCCTGCTGCCTCACCGACATCGACGTCCACGACTAATTAAGGCTGGCTCACACCCTCGCGACTGCTTACGACCGTGTCCTTAAAACCTCTTAAAATATCATACGACGAATGGATGGATGAATCCGGCTGAGCCCTTTGAATCGGGCGGTAGGTAACACCACCTGGCCATTTTGTCTTACCATTTAAGCTTAGAATATTTAAATGTGAAAACTATATTCACTCCGCACTGAAAAGAAAGTGAGGCTATAAAACCCCCTTGCCATGAATTAATAAGAGAATACCTAGTTTTCTCTCGCTTTCTGCCACCATTCACTTAATCTTTGCTTGGTAATCTCTACTGTCTTGAAATCCACTCTTCTCTTCGCTGTCTCTAAAACCGAATGACTTTATTAAAGCTATGTTGTCTTCGGTAGGCATAGGGTGAAGCCCTTTACAGTAGAGTATCAAGTGCTCAGCCGTCTCGTCCTTCTCTCCACAAGCAGCACACACTGTATCCATTTCGTGGTACTTCGCTCTGTATGTTCTGGTTCGCAAAACACCTGTCCTTCCCTCAAACAACAATGAGCTTCCCCTAGAATTGTCATAAATGCTTTCTTGGGCAATAACTGTTTTGTTTAATCTATAGCTTTCCAGAGCCGTCTTTGTCTGAATTCCCTCTAGCCACCGATCTCTTTCTGTGGCCTTAACTTTCTTCTTAACTGAGACCTGCTCTTCCGTAACCCGACTATAGCCTAAAACCTTTCCTATTAATTTCCTAGTGCGCTGTCTCCACTTTGTGTCTATACTCCTCATGTATAAATAGCTGAAGACCTTTCGTGCCCATTACTCCCCATCCATTTGCCTCAACCGATCCTCAAATTCTCTCTTGCTCCCAGCTTCCCTGCCCTCAAATGACGCCCATCCCATGTCTCCTTGTACTCCCTGATTTGGCGTTTTGCAATGTGCCCCCAAAGCCAGCCTACCTACTCCGCGCTGTTTTATTTCTAGTCTTGCATGCACTTCGGATCTTCATGCAGAGCACTGCGTTTCCAAAAGTCAAGCCAGGCACCATGACCCCTTTCCAAATCTCTCTCACCACCTCATTCCTGTTGTAATTCCAAAGTGCTCTATTTTTCATTACAGCTCCATTTCTGTTGCCCTTACCTATTATATACTTTTCATGCTCACTGAGATATTCTGCACCATCACATATCCATACTCCTAGATACTTGTATTTACTAGCTCTCTCAACTGTAATATTCTGTATCTTCAGCCTCTCACCTTCATCATTGTTAAAAATCATGACTGCTGATTTTTTACTACTGAATTCTAAACTTAATTCCTCTCCTTCCCTATCACAGATGTTCATTAATTCCTGCAAATCTATCCTGTTAGCCATTAGTACGATATCATCCGCATACATCAATCCCGGTAAGGATTGCTGAATTTTTTGGCCTAGCTTACTGTACGAAAGGTCGAATCCAAGCCCACTCTTCTCTAGTCTATCCTCCAATCCTCTCAGATACATCATAAATAGCAAAGGCGATAACGGGCACCCCTCCCTAAGGCTTTCGTCCTATCTCTATTTTTCCCGTTGCCTTTCCTTCCCATCTTATAATCACCTTATTATTCTTATTACCTTATTATCACGAGAGAATACATTGTGCGCCATCTATCGAGTAACCAAGAAACACAGGACATACCGTATATTTCCTAGTTTTCTCGAGTTATTTTTCGTGAATCGTTATTTTTTTTTTTTTGCTCGAGACATTTTGACAATGTTGTAAACGATTATTTTTTATTGATAGTACGCACAAACGGTCTCGCAAATACCGCAGAACATTTGCTTTAGTGAAAAAAAAAATTGCATGGTCCCCTCATAGATGGCGCTAGCGTGCCAACGTGTCATCTCGTACTAAAAGATCACAAGAACCTGATTATAAGCAAACGAAAGCGTGTGAACGGGCCTTAGTTTTATTCTCTTTCGTTTTAGGCGTAAGTTCTCCCTAAAAACAAGTTTCTTCCTACATTATTTCGACATTCCTGGTAATATATGAGCCTGTAATATAAACTTTGGGAATTAATTCTTGTTTTTGTACTTTTTGTGTATTTCAGGGATGGGGAGACATCAGTTTCCATGGATCCACCCAAATACCGACACCAAATATCGACGTTCTGGCGGGAGATGGTGTCATTCTCAACAACTACTACTCGCTGTCGCTCTGCACTCCATCCAGATCAGCCCTGATGACGGGGTTTTATCCAATTCACACGGGTACAGTCAATGTCTTCGATTTGCGTAGCCGCGGGAGCGTGGCTCCCAGGACACGGGACGTTTCTTTTCCTGGAAAACGGAAGAAACAATATTTTGTTTATTGGCGTTGTGATAATGTCGGTTTTAATTTAAAGCGATAGCTTCGCACGAGAACCTTGCACGGACCTTTTCTCGCTCGTGTTGGAGTTGGTCGCACCGCAGCGAGGCCACGGGAAAGAGGGTCAGTAGCGAAGTGCAGCTGTTGTTTTGATGCAGACTTGTACGTCACGCATTAGAAGTAATCAAATTACTTGTAATCGATTACTTTATGGAGTAATTTTGCAATCACTTGATTACATATATTAGGAGGTAATCGTAACAGTAATCTTATCACTTTTGGAAGTACTCAAATTGTTTGTAACCCTTACTATGTTTCCCTTCCTCTTTCTAATGGCGCCCTCTATTTCATCTGGTTTTGTAGAAACTTGTAGAAGGGTAAGGCGAAGGTAGGGCGAGGGGAAGGGACGGCGGGGGGAGGGGGGGGGGGAGGAAACAGATATAACGCTGGAGAGAGAAGTTTTCCCCCTCTTCTCTCCAGCGTTCCACCTGCTTCCTGCTCCACGGTCTTCCTCTCCCTCGCCCTACCTTCTTGAGTTGCGACGGACTATAACACTTTTTCTGTCCCCTCATCCTCTGCTTGGTAGGAATGGCGAACGTAGTCGGGTAGCAGCTGCGTATATACAGGATAATCCCTTCGACGCAGAGGCATTTCAAATTGCTGCTCGTTAAAGGACACGTCAAGTGCCACAGCACGTTCACTGCATGCATTTGACGGAATGCCCAAGCCAGAAGAGTTTTTATTAAGCTGCGTTCGGGCAGCGAGTCATAAAGCTACCGGACGAGGGAAATAAGTGAGCCCCTCATTTTCCAGCTACTTAATAACCTCAGTTTCGTTCGTGCTGTGCCGTCTGCGGGCAGTGAAGCGAGTCTTGAAACGACGCTGTCACGTACTCTATCAAAAAATCCCCGGTACATATGCCATACCGAGATGCGCTCGAAACGACAAGTAGATTTCAACTCGTTTTATTTAGCTTAGCCAATGAAGATAGCCAACAGAGAAATAGACATGCAAATTGTAGCACAGTTTTTTTAGGCGCAAAATAATATATGGAAGGATACAGTTTTGCCCTCGAGGCGTCGTGAAGCCGCGGACATACATCCAGTATGTCCTTCAAAAGACAGTCTGCAGATGCTGTCTGAGTCGTGTTTCTTCCTTGTATGAGGGCCCTGTCACATCAGTAATACAAGAACCGTCTGCAGACATGTTGGAAGCATGTTCGAAGCGAATACCCTTAATTCAAAGATGCTTGAGATGCCAGATAACTGTGTTATCAAATCTGCAGTACACACCGAGTCTTCTCGGTGACGCGTGAGCAGCGTGACCGCTGCTTAAGGATTCCGAGGAGGACGCATCTCGCCCATATAACCGGTTCGTCGCATTGAACGTAGAAATGGGCCTCTAAACTCGTCAAACGCAAAGTTGAGGCCAAAGTTGAAGGAGTCGCCCCGATTGGCCAATCCCGACGATGACTTCGCGCTTTTTTTCGCCGACGTCCAATCGGCGCGCTCCGCGAACTTTCGGCTCCAACTTTGTGTGTGACGAGTTTAGGGCCCCTGTGGTTCGTGTACCGAGCACATCGCGAGACAGTTTCACTGGTGGATCTTTGATCGTGTATTAAGCCGTGCAGAACAACTGCCCGCCAGTAGACCTATTGCTAAATTATCCAAACATCAAGGAGTATGTAGGGATTTGTGTTTCACGGGCCGCACGCGAACGCATTCCCCGCATAAAATATTCGAAGTAAATAACCAAAATAAAACGTCAACGAACGCGCGTGCAAGATGCAATTTGTTTCAGGCATGTGCTTTTGAAACGTTACTACTGCTGAGGCCAGCACGTGCGGTGCGTGGAACACCAATCCCTGCATTCTCCTTGATGCTTGGGTAATTTAGCAAAGGGTCTGCTGGATCCGCCCCTTCCGTTGCAAAGCTTTCCTGAGCAAGTTTGATAAAGATCGCAACGGGAACTTAGAAATGTACATTATTTGTATCAATAAAGCGAATGTATTTGAAAAAGAGAAAAGAATTGGCCGCGACCTTAACTTTCTAAGTTATATATTGCATGAAATGCATTATGGGGAATTGGCGAGGGAATGGGTGTGTCACGTGACTTATATTTCCCCGCTAAATTTAGCGTGGAAACTGGATTGGTGTCTAGGTTACAGGACGTGAATTTTCCCGCTAGTTTAGCGGCTAACTGAATTGGTGAATATGCCACGTGACGTCAATTTACCGCTAAATATAGCAGGGAAACTGAATTGATGCTTTGGCCACGAGAGGTAAATATTCCCGCTAAATTTAGCCGGGAGACTAAGCTGACGTATAGGTCACGTGCTATAAATTTCCCCAAGGTGTATACGCCACGTGACGTAAGGTGATGTCACGTGACGACAATTTCTCCGCTTAATGTAGCTTAAAATGCACGGACGGACGGACTGACAAACTTTTGAGATCGGGGGTGGCGTTAAAAAGCATTTCATACTTTAATAAAATACATGGATTCATTCAACAGAAGTTACTTTTTCGGATTCTTTCAGGCATGCAGGCTGAGGTTATCCGGGACGCTGCGCCCTGGGGCCTGCCGCTGGAGTTGAAGATCATGCCGCAGCATTTCAAAGATTTAGGCTACCAAGTGAACATGATTGGCAAGGTAATACGGAGTAATAATCAGTATTTTCTTCTTTGTGAGTGACTTCCTGCGCGCTTGAAAGCTTCGGTCTAGGCTAAAAATGGCAAAAAAAAGTCCATATTATTTGAATCGCGAGTTAAATTACCAATATATCACACGGATCGTCACAGTCCTTTTGTCGATTGGATCTAATCTTTTCTAGAAAATAAAAACATTAAAATAACGTTCATTAGTATTGGTACCTTCTGTCACGAGATACTTTTCATAAAAAGCATTATTTCTCAATTAATGGGAAGAATATAACCAGTCGGAAAGAGTTTCTCGTGGTGAGGGAGGAAAGGGGCCCCACTTCGCGGTAAAAACAAATGGTAATGCTGAGCTAACTTTTTTTTTATTTTTATGTACTTATTTCAATATTGTTGTACGATAAATAATAAACTCGAAAGGTGGAACGTTGAAAAAATTAAAGCTTCATGTTTGATCCTTCATTCTGCCAAATGCGTGTAAAGGCGTCAGCTTTATAGGGGGGGGGGGGGGGGGGGGTGCTCTTAGTTCGGGTGGTGATTAGAGGAGGGTTTTGTATGGAGACAAATTACGTCACACCATTGTCTCTTTGTTACGCACCGCGCGCTTCTATTCAGCACCACCTGGATTCAAAGCCTTGCGCTGAATTTTTCATGTCGCCAAGAGTGGGGAAAGCGCGATTTCCTGCCCTTTTCACCCTTTGTTCCGCGCGCTCTTTCTACACCAGCTTTTCTGCTCCTTTTTTTTTTTTTTGCCAATTCACCCCTCTTTTTTCCGCACGCTTTCTCACACCACCTGCTTCTGCTCCTCCCGTTCCTGCGCGCTCGGTCCGTAGCTCCTCCACAAAGAAAAAAAAAATCTTTAGCTCAGCTAGCAGAGTACTCGGCTTGCATGCCGGTGACCGGTGATCGATCCCCAAGCAGCACGGATTTTGGGCAAGCATTGGCCAATGGCTGGCGATGGTCTTTTGGCTAATGGCTAAAGAGTGGCCATTTACCGGACAATGCTTGGCACTCAACAAGAATTAAAAAAAAACACAAGAAACATTTAATGAAATTAAGGTCAGTGGGCAGGCGAGCTGTTGGAAGTTTATCACAATGATTTCAAGCCGAGGCCGAAGGAGGTGACGGCTGTAGTCCTGTATTTAAAAATGTTCGTTGAAAAAAAAAATCATTATCTGAGTTTGAAACGCTGTCTGTCGCTGTCACTTTCTCTTACACTGTAAAAAAAAAAAAAAAAAGATTGCTCCTTTTGTTGTAGATTTGGGTCAAAATCGTTATTGTAAACGAAACATTTTGCTGAATATTCATATTTTGGCCATTGCAAGTGTCAATTCAACTTTTTTTTTTTTTTACGTGACCAAACCTCTCGTGTGAAATATCTTTAGGAGTCTGATTTTTGATTTGCGCCTACGCTCTTCTAAAGCTCGATACACTTTAAATACAGTTAGACTACTATAAGAAATGTAATCGTTGACGTTCAAACATTTCTTTTCAATCACCATCCAATTTGAGTTGAACAAGGGAATTCGCGTAAGCACTGAATAAGAAATAATAATAATAGATGCACAATGATTTTAATAAAAGTATGGAGGAAGTCATGGGAAATAATTCGATAGAAAACGAATAGTCATGAATAATTGTTTTTTTTCAGTGGCACCTGGGATTTTTTCAGACACCATACACGCCCCCCAAAAGAGGGTTCGACAGCTTCTTCGGCTATTATACGGGTGAAAATGATTACTACAACCACACCACTGGAACTGTAAGTAAACATGAAGAGCAAAACATGCGAATAAAAATGAGCTAACTAAATATATAACCGACCAATAACAATCTGACTGCATGAATGAATTCTCCTGAAGGACTCAGGTTTGTAGCTGAATAGATCCCCATTATACAGGCCCCAAAAACAAACAAAAACGATGTGTATTAGCGAAATATTTGACACAAACCTAGGGCCTTTTGGAGGCTTTTCCATGTACTTATAGTTGCCGACATTTCTATATTATAGCCAATAACGCAAGAACAGTGAAAAACGAATCGCTCCACAATTTTGTTGTTAGCGATGTAGGTAGAAAAACAAAATAGAGGCAATCGTGTGCATGGATTCATCGGCCCACCTGTTACTGCTTCACCGCGATTCAGTTTTTAGCCTTCTTATCGGCTAATGCCAGTCTCATCGGCTTAGGAGCAATATTAATGCCGCGTGCATTCCCCAAAAGGAACGCTTCTTTATACTTCTAGGAGGCTCGAGTTTTCTCTCACCCTGAGTGTAAAAGATAAGGAAGCCAACATGACCTTTACGAGGCAGTCTCTCCCTAGCTCAATACCTACCGTTCTATAGCACGTGAACTAACGCTTTCAAGGAATTTGAGACGGCGCGCAAACATCGGTTTCTCAACGTATCGCGCTGCGATTTACTAGAGAGGTGTAACCATGCGGTGGAAGCATGGGGTGAAAATGTGAACGAATAAGCTTACCTTGTGCAAAAAAGAAACAAGAAAAACCGGTTTCGGGCTGTCTCCCACGGCATTTCCAGACGACGTCTTGACAGGGCTTGCCTAGTTGTATGTGCTACAGGAAGATAGCGCAACATGAGACACGAAAGCTGCACGAAAGTATGCAGCACCTCCACCGCCTCCACCGCCTCGACCGCCGACAGATGTCGGAAGCGTCGAGTGCGCCAGCGCCGACCTGAGGACGTGAGCTTCGAAAACTTTTCACTGTGCCGGTGCGCGTCTCTCTAATGTTAAATTATAATTGTGAGATACTTTATTCACTTAAACACGTTTTTTTTTTTTTAACAAGGTAGGCTTATTTGTTAATATGTTCTCTCCATACGTTCACAACCTAGCTTCACCTCTGTTATAAATCGCAGCGTAATACGTTGAGAAACCGATTCTTCGCAGACCGTCTGAAATGGGTCAGAAGCGGTAGTTTACATGCTGTACGTCGAATATTTCACATACTAAGTGCAGTGGATAAGGAGCCGACCGTGGCTTTGCCAACTCACTCTCGCGGTCGCCAGGTGTCACGCCGCCACAACGTCGCTCGCTTGCTGCCTGCCGTTGACGGTCGTGGCTGCTGTTTCTACGCTCATTCTTTCTTTAATTTCTGGCCCGAGTTGGCCGATTAAACATTTATTTATTTCCAGTTTACGCTCTTGGAGCCTTTCCTATTCGTGACAATATTGTGCTTCGGACTCGAAACGTGCTGTATTTCTTAACCTGTCAGTGACCATAGCAGCTTCTCCTTCTCCGAATTTGGTCAGGCAAACCGACAACGAGAATATACCCTGACTTCGAAACCCCTTTTTTTATTATTTTCAGGACCACATTGGACTCGACTTCAGAGACAACGCAACACCGGTGTTCAATGAGACCGGGCATTACAGTACCGATCTCTTCACCGAGAGATTCGATTATCTTGTTGCAAACCGCGACAAATCGAAGGTATTCCTTTTCGTCTGTATTTAAGGTGTCAAAATGAACACTCTCAAGCCCTATCATGCATATACAGTATATGTATACCACGATCGACGCACTAGGAACAGACTTCATTGTTCATGTTTGAGTAATATTTGCCAACTTGAAGCCGACTACATTTTCCCTCTTAATAATCTTGCTGTCTCGGTGAAAAAAAAAAAAAAAAAAATTCGAGCGCACCCCAAGAAGGAACAACAATTTATTGGCGATTAGAGCCGTTTTGTGTTCTGTTTGTGTTTGCTTGTCTCCGTCGTTTCATCATTATCCCAAGGTGCACTCGTCAAACTGCACCTTGAGATTATATTTTATTTATCGCAAAACGAGTAAGCTACCTCCGTCGGGAACTCAAAATATTAAACTAAAGAGAATCTTGCCGGTACACGTGACAGCGGTTCGTCTTACTAATGCCCCTGTTTGACAGACAACTAAACGCCTACAGAACTAATGGAGTTAAAGGATCGACGAACGAGCTTGCGAAATCGGTCAGGGGCGGATTTAAGGTGTAGGGTTGCTTTCTAAGGGAACGTTTTAATGGAATAAAACAACACGCACCGTTTTTTTGTTTCGGATGAGTTGTTTAGTTTTGGGTGAAACGTGAAGTACTAGGTTAACAAAATAGGTACTTGTACAACATCCCCCTTAACGTAACATCCGTCCTCTTGACGTCAGTTTTTTTCTGTAAATTCCCCCCCCCCCACACACACACACACACAAACAAACACCCCAAAGCCTGACTCACAAGTACGCCCCGTTTCCCGGCTCTGCGCCCACTTCCGGTGTGCGGTGCTTCTCTGATCGAAGTGGGCCGTGTGCTAATTTGGCTTTGGATTCGATGTGAAATAGGGGTATTGGGCAGCACAGTCATCGGAGTTATAAAGCAGTCCAGGGGCGAATTTATGGGTCAGGCCCGGGGGGGGGGGGGGGGGGGGGGGCGGTAGGCCTTCGGCGGGGGGGGGGGGGGGGGGGGAAGTCGGGAGTCTGCTGAGATATGACACGGTCCAAACGTTGCCCAGGTCTATTTTGTTGACCAAATATTTGCGATGTCGCCAAAAACTAAACTTCTGGCTGGTGTATATCAATGATTTTATTTTTAAAAAAGTTGACCTTGGGGAGCTCAGGGGAAGCGGTCGCCCCCCCCCCCCCGCCCCCCCCCCTAATTCCGCCCCTGTCAAAAAGCACACATCAGTTCTCACTTCCTTAACCTAATTAAGGAGGATGAGTATCGGTGCTGCATGTGCGCCGCAGTGCAGTGTGCTGTCAGCGACCCAAGCGAATTCACAGTGTGTGTCCGGCGCGTGACGAGGCCTCGGAAACGCATTGCTTCGAAAGCGGAGGCGGCGCAGGGACGATGAACATCAGGTTTTGTGATGCCCTGGGCAGATCGCATTTTAAACGCAGAAATGCTCAAATATGAAAAGTTTTTGAAGAGTTAAAGTGGCCGTACATTTTTTTTTAAACTTAGGTCTTATAAAAGGGTGCTTTCAGATTCTGTAGGGACATGGCAATTCGCTCGATCTTTTTATACAATTCTACGAAGTGCCTTTTTTGGTTTTGTGTAAAATAAATCAACAAAAACGAAACTGACGTTTGGCTTTCCTGCCATACAAGCTTTCCTAAAACAAAAGGGACGTCAGCAATGAACCGTTGGTTTCGGTAAAATTTAGTGTTTATGAGCCCAGCTAGCGCGGTGAGCTCTAGTGGCGATTTTGGTGTCAGAGCGTAGTACCGCTTCGAGACTGCGAGTAACCAGGACATGCGTGCGTTGTATGCAGCTTGCCAAGCTACTTCTTTAATTGGTTGCCACGAATTCACACGAAGCACGGATGACCCGGTGACTTGCCGTGTCACGGGGTCATCCCTGCTTCATGTGGCCATTTGTAGACGCAACGCAGTCACATGCATTCAAACGCAACTGTGTGTATATACCTTATTTTGAGTCAACATCACGTATCGCTCATCGCGTTGCGAGCGGCGCTATTGCATTACGAAGAACAATATTCGGTATACGTTGCTGTTGTGAACGACAGAACATCGTGGTAGGCTTAACGCGGACGCCATCAGCTTTACTAACCCAAGACATGACACAAATATATACTCCCTTCACTCTTAAAGGGGTACTCTGCAGGTTTTTACATTGTGTTCGATTTGCTGGAAATTTCGCTAAACTCACCAACAGATATCGCTAAAATAATGTCCCAAATATTAGGTCAAATTAGTGTTTTTTCGCGAAGTTATTGATTTTACAGTTTTGGTCCTCACCGTGTTTTTTTCAAACTGAAAGTTTCTACTGGCAACAACGAAAAAGTGACCTTAGTGGAAGGCAGGTTTTCACTTTTTGGAGTGTAGAATTTGTTCCCAACTGATTCGAAGCCGTTTTATGGTGTCAAATGAAAGCTTTGGAAGCTCCCTCCAGTACCCGCGCTCCAGCACGGAACGAATGATTGGCATGTTCTATTTTCCAGACTGCTTGCTCGACTGGCAAGCCTACCTGCCACTGACGTCGCGGCACTGAAAAAGAGGGGGGGGGGGGGGGGTATATTTGAATGTTGGTCTTTGCATCATTTTCATTTGCCAATTTCACAATAACTATTATGAATTTCGTGATATTAAATAGCATGCTGGAAAAAATCAAGGCCGGGGAGTCAGAAAATATAGTTAGTTGAGGTAGCTCAAAACACCTGTGGAGTACTCATATTTAAGCTGAGACTGCAAACAATGCCAGAAGCACCAGAGCTTAAGGTCGCTGCTTTTAAGCATTCTTCCGCAGAACGTACACTCGCGCTAGAAATGCACGTCTCAAATCCAGGAGCGTGGGCTAACTCGCGTTTGTAGCTTTGGCTCTAGTCTCAGCTTAAAGGGATAATGACGCGATATCGGTTCGGAATGTTCATGACTTTGCAGAGGCATACTGGTCTTAGCCTGGCCCAAATGTGCTCGCACAGACCGCCATTGATTCAGAAGATTCTTTTTCGCGGTGAAATGCGCGAGGATAAAAGGAGACTATTTCTTTCAGTCCTGCCTTTGCAAAGCTTGATGACGTAATGTGGGATAGAAATCACCCCGACAATCAAGCTGCGGCTGATGTATTGGGCACGAGAACTGCGTGAGCACTCGACTTTGGCTCGTAACAATCAATGCCTCGGCGGACACTCTGGCAGTGGCTCGTTTCCAACCACTGCGTTGATGAGAATAGCCGAACTCTATCAATCTCTGGAGCTAAGCACGCGTCTTCTACTTTGCCCATTCCAGCGCATGGCTATGATTAACGTTGGCGGCATAGGATAGGCACCAGGCCACGTGGCCGCTAGTTCTGGCTCCGAGTTGAGGGGATGAACGATGCTCATAGTTTTGAATTCTTTTGTCGACTGTCACTGCAGAAAAAAAAAAAAACAATTAAGGCAACTGTATTCGGTTATTAACGTCAGGGAGTGGTTCTAAGTAGTTTTTTAGCTGAAGTAGAAAAATCGTTTCCGGACCCTTTAAGGGTGAACGGAGTATAGGTCCTGCTCGATGAGGCTCGCCGCAAGAACGACAGAGTCTTTGGATCTCGCAAAGGGTTTCAGAATTCCTCGTTCCCTCGTGTTCGCGTCCAGTGCACCGCAGGCGCAGAAAGTTCTCGTTGCGTGAAAGGCTGAATGCATGCGCAGAAATGATTGCGGTGCGCGAGACTAAAGTCTGATAGGAGCTTTTTGACATGAACCGGAGGAGCACCGGAAATGAGCGCGTCAGCCTGGAGCAGGTCCCGCAGCTCCCTTCACGCATGGAACCAAGAATCACACGGCAAAACAGACAAAACACAATGATGCGTCTATTGTTTTCATTCATCCTCCCCTCCCCACCCCAAAACAAAAGAAAAAAAAGAAAAGAAAGAAAAAGATTTTATCTTGGTGCTACACTAAACCGTTGAAAATTGGGCGAGTTGGTTATATGCATAGTTACGAAGGGGGAAACAGCACCAAAAGTACGGAGGGCAAAGAACGAGGAACACACAGACCGAGAGCTGTCTGTGTGTTCCTCGCTCTTTGCCCTCCGTACTTTTGCCGCTGTTTCCCTCTTTGTAGCTACACTAAACGCGTTTCGAGTCAGTCTCCGCCCGATGTTCACGATGACAAAAAATATAATTTTCGTTGTTATTAAATTTAAAATAACTATTTTTTTAATCATATCACGATTGAAAATGAAGGTGAGTGGACTCCGTTCACTTCCACGAATCGTCTGACAAGCTTCAATGGATATCACGCTTTACTATAGCCTCCTTTATACTGACAAAGCCTGGCAGATCATCACGTGACACGGCCGCCGAAAGTAAAAATTACACCATCTTCCCGAGGGGAACCATGGGGTGATGCGGAGCATCGTGTTGGTTCCGAGGAAAGAGTCAGTTGCGTGCTGACGTCGAGAGATGGCGCCACCGACTGCCCTAGCGTTACCCCCTACGCGAGCCTTCGTCGCGGCTCGCGGCAGAGAAACTTAGAACGCTCGCCGCTCGCCGTTTATTTTTTTTCACACTTGAAGGAGAGGAGACTAGAGGAGGAGAGTTGCGCGTGCGCGCGCGGTGTGAGGAGAAGCGAACGCACGCGCAGTACACGCAGCTGGTAGAGAGAGAGAGCGGAGAGAGTAACGCGCAGCTGTTGGAGAGAGGGAAGGAGGAGAGTTGCGCGTGCGTAGTTCGAGTGCCGACTACAACGCCGACGCCGCGGGACATAGACCCGAGCAAGAGATGCTCCGCATCTAAAAGGTAGAGCGGCAGACAAGAGTCATGTAACGGGCGCCGCGCTGCGGCGAGACACCAAAACACACTTGTCCCGAGCGATGAAATGTCCGCTCGTGCTGTCCCAATACTACCTAGAATACAAGGCCTGCGCATGACGTTTCGTTAGTAGATCCCCGACCCGCCCCAAGCGGCAAACAGGCTGAAGCTTGACGAGAGTATGGGCCGCGTCGCAACTACGTCGCATTCACCTGCGGCCACAGATGTGTGCGTGACTGCTGAGCGCGAGCTGATTGCGAGCTTCCAGTTCATTTGCAACGCGCACGCGAACACTCCCTCGGCCACAAGCGCGAGCTAGCACGGGCTCCTTCCTTTGAGACGAGCATTTCTAGCGCGCGCGCTCGTTCTGCGGAAGAACGCTTCAAAGCAGCGACCCGGAGTATAAACAGCGCCCTCGAAAATGGCGTCCAGTGCCAGCGTCCAGCATCCAGCGAAGGGCTTTGCAGCCCTTCGCACACCAGTAAGGCATTTTCACTCATGCATTTGACGCTCCACGTGAACGTCTAACTTCATCGTATGCTATAGCAACAGACACTCGGCGTGAGCATCTGTTTCATTATCTGCTACACAAACCACTGAAGCAGGCGATGGAGCAGACGATGTCGCAGAGGATGTAGCAGACGACGGTGCTCATCCGGGCTACCTAGGAGGCGCTGAGGGGATCTACTAGTGATGACGTTTAGAGGAGGAAACGCGCAGGCCTTCTGTTCTAGGTGGTATTGGCTGTCCGCGTTCCTCGGGCTACCGCTTCTTTTTTCGTCGGGTTTGAAAACCATGTTTTGGGTCCTCGCCGCTGCAAAAGCTGTGCGCTGAATACCGGACACCCCGAGAGTGCTCCGCGCTACCAGATCCCCGCGCTCCAAATCTGCGACCGGGCACTCTATGGCTCCGTCATCGAACTGCCAGGCTTGGTGAGTATAAAGGAGGTTATGACTCTACGTACATCAGAAGCTGGACTTCTTTTTCTTTTTTTGCAGTCTCGGGTGTTGCAGTTATCGGTGCCG
This sequence comes from Ixodes persulcatus, assembly GCA_013358835.2. Lineage (NCBI taxonomy): Eukaryota > Metazoa > Arthropoda > Arachnida > Ixodida > Ixodidae > Ixodes > Ixodes persulcatus. The sequence goes on from JABSTQ010009081.1 coordinate 135,418, forward strand.
GCGTCATAATTGCTGCCTCTGTTAAATTATTTCGCACGTCGCGCAAGCACAGCTTCGGGCTACAACTTCGCAAACATTATCTGGAACACACCTGACATCTATTTAAATCGTTTAAATTAAACTTCCAAATAGTTTTCATGGTCCCTTTTAAAAATGCGATGCAACGAATTTTTTGCATTTTGCTCAAATACCGCTTAGGACGATCCCTGACTTTAATGACCTGTGAAACACCCGTTCGTTTTTCACCACACGCAGTAAGAAGTCGCACAAAACAAATTTAAGAAAAACGAGCAAGGTTCACCCCGTCTTCTTGCAACTAGAACAAGCGGCCACGTCATCTGGAGTCGAATATATGCTGCCAATGTTGATCATAGCCACGCGCTAGGGTTTGCAAGGCACAGGATACGCGCCGAGCTCCAGACATTGTCCTGGTTCGGCTATTGTTGTCTTTGCAGCGATTGTACACGGCACCAACCGATAGCTTCTCGAGCTATCGATTACCACGCGCCCAAATTAAGTTCCCACGCAATGCTCGGGTCCAGTATATGGGCCGCATTAAAATATCGTCACCGGATGTACTGCGATCCCCAGCTACGTCATCCAGTTTTCGCGAAGGAGAAATTGAATGACAACGCTCGCTTTTGCCCTTGAAATCTCACTGTAACAAAGGAGTGTCTTAGCCAGTGGCGTTGCGGGCCAGTATCCTTAAGTCCCACTAATGCCAGTAAGGTCGTGTAAAGTAAAAAACATTCCAAATGAATATTGTTGCCCCGCCGCTTTAAAAGTTAGGAATCAATCATGTTTCCTTGCGCAGAGAAGTAGGTTTCACAAGTATACAAACAGTCCACATGTATGAATGCGGCCAGAATTAAATTTTGTGCTAGCAGTATTTGGATCTCCCCAGACCGACCAGGCAGTGATGTATGAACCAAAGTATGAACTAGAGTAACTGTATAGTCTCTCGTATAAACTAAGAGCGCCATCTCATGAGGACTTCTTGCAGCCTTCAGGCGGTTCTCGGTTTAGAGCTCGAATGTGTGAGTGCCTTGACGACTTGTGACGCATGTCCTGTCCAAAGCCGCCCTTCTCAGCCTGCAGCATCACCCTCCAGCGGCCGGCGAAGGCGCCTCCTGCTTACTGCGCTGGGGCTATAGTCAATGATAGAATACAAATAAAAAGGCTGAGATGAGATGTTTCTCTTCCGAAACATCTCATTAGAGCTCTCCAGCCGTTGAGATTGCGGTGTCAACCTATAAAAACATCGAAAAACAAATTCCGAGGCAAGACGTGTAAAAGAAATAGGCGACGCCCTGGGTGTATTAGGCTGTTGGTCACTATACCTATTACCTATACTCCGCGACAACTTTTCTTGGCAATGCAGTAGAAGACACAGGCCTGCTTTCCCTCTCCCATTTTGAGTCTGCACGGGTTCTCCTCCTCTCCCCGGAAATGGGGAGAGGAGGAGAGCCCGCGCACTGCTTTGCTGCGCTCAAAATGAGAGAGGAAACGCGTGCCTGTACCTTCCACTGCATTGCCAAGAAAAGTTGTCCCGAAGTATAGCTGCAGTTTCTATAAAGCTACTACAGTACCCTGAGAAGCACCTTCCTGTATGCGTATACTGTACAGCGATGTACTTGAAATACAAATCAATGGTTTATTTTTTTTTGATAGAAACCAATGAAACGTTTGATTGGTATCATCCACCAGTGGTAACACAAGGTAAATGACGAATAGAGGCGTACACATTTGTTTTTACTCAGACCCCACGACTTATGATTCTCCTCGCTTTGCACATTGAATGAATTGATACAAGGAGGACTGCAGTGATTGGTAATGTGGCTGAATTTGGGCCAGAACACATGCAGAAGCTCCTGATAATACATACATATTTGCTTAGACAGATCTACAGGGATGTAAGTCTATCTAAGTTTGTGATCATTATGCTGTCAAGCACCAATGACTTTAAGTATTCGATAAGCTTGCTGGACAGCGTGCTATTATTCGCGAAGCTATACAACACCAGATAGTCATTTTTTTTCCATTAAGATCAAAGTGGCCAAAACGTCTTGCATTTGCATTAGATAAGCGCGTTAAAAAAATACCAGAGATTAATATCCTTTGTGCGTAGTGGGGCAGGCTACGCACAGTAGCTTATGAGAACGTATTTCTATTTTAATCCACACTCCTTAAAAGTGGAATTTGACGTGTCTAACTCACGTGGTTCATGCCAACATAGAAGAAGTTGCAAAAAACTGGTTATTCGACGTTCGCGGGAAAAGATGATTCAGGGTTTAAAACCCTTTGCTAATAAGTTCTGCTCAATTTGTATTCGCAGCCCTTCTTTTGCTACTTCAGTTACCAGGCAGTGCATGCTGCATTGATGAACGTACCTTTCCAAGCACCTGAACGCAACGTACTCAAGTTTCCTTATATTGGAGAGACAAACAGGACTCTTTACGCCGGTGAGATGGAAATAAATATTTTGGTTCAGGCTTGGTTGGAGGCAAGGCTATTTGATTAGCGTAAAGACTAATTTGAGTAATGTACTAAGTGTGGTTTACGGAGGTTAGGAGTGTGGCTGTTTGCCAGCTGCTTTTTAATATATATTCTGGCGATGCTCTCTAGAAAACAAAAATAATAAAAAGCTCGCAGTAAAAAAAGGTTATTCGAATGCATTATATCATTTAGTAAAAAAAATTAAGCTATGTATTAGGATTACGCACTCTCATACCTCTATGAGTGCATATTACATCGCAATTCAATCGGAGCCCCGGGGGATCGGTGGCCGAGTGGGCTAGCGCACACCAGCTCGGAGCACGTGGAGCGAAAGCTCGCCCTGCAGAGCCCAGGGTTCCTGGGTTCAATCCCCACCCCTGCCCGTTTCGATCTGGATGAGCATCGTACCGGCGTGCGGTCGTATATTACTACCGCGTGGTGCACGTTAAAGACCCCAGACTTGAGGTAGCACTGAACTGGCTAAATAGCTCATCTACAGCGAGTGACTCATCGCAACTTTAAAAATCGCTGACCTACTGCGCGATGTATAAATATACACACAACCCCAATTAATTACTCGGAGCCCCAAATAATAATGTGAAATTCAGCGGGGATTATGTGAGAATTTCTAAGGGTACTGTCGCCTTGCATAATGTTTTCGAGTGCCAGTTGCACGGCTCCTGCGAACTCCAGCCCAAGTAGGATATTGTTTAAAGGATCAGCCAGGTTCACTTACTTACGGGGCACGTGGCGAGCGAATCACGGCGAATGTAAGCGAGAGGAAGAAAGGAGTGCGAAAACAAATTCTGCCCTTGAGTGCATCATGAGCATGTGTTTTACATGATGCATGTAGTCGCTGACAGTTTTAGAAATGCAACGCGTGGCAAGCCTTGAGCACCCTACTATTCCTGCGCAGCCATTGAGAATACGGCATTAGGCGACAAGAACGCCAAAGATGGACTAAATATATTTGAGCATGATACACTCTCAGAAATTGGGGGTGTAGTACTTACACCCCTTGTTCTATATATAACACATCACATCTATATTTCGACGTTCAATCCACCGACGTCGAACTGCGCGATAACAACTTTTACGAGCGGCTAGATAGCCGTGTGATATAAACTAATAAATACCTAATGTGCGTATCAAAGACTACAAAAAACAAACTGTGGTTTTACAGCAGGGCCAATAAAATCTTGAGAGTTTCTTTGTGGCCGTTATTCTGTACATTAGCTATTTTAATGAGTTGTATTACTCGACTAGTAAGTCGCTCGTAAAAGTTGGCATCGTCGGTTCAACGTCAGTGAACTGAAAGTGTAATTGTAGTTCTTATGGTGTTATATATGGTACAAGGAGTGTAAGTATTACACCCTATATCTTTTATATTGTAAACCACGCCCAGCATTTCTTAAGCAATGAAAGACTATAGGTGGTGACGCTGGCTGCGAAATGGGGCGTAGCGGATGCTTCGATCCTTAAAATAAAAATTTCTTACGCCATCTCATTGACCCAACTGCTTCGTTTAACAAGCGCGTTTAATTACGTTTATCAACGTGTTTATAAACGCTCATGCGTCTGCACTTATACTTACGTTTGTTGGCCGCAACCCCAGTTTGTTAAGCTGACAGTGAACCCAAGTGTGTCTACTCTTGTTACTGAACATCTTTTTTTTTTTTTTATAGAGTTGTTTTAATAACCTAGAGGAAATAATGACCTAGAGGAACCCAGGGTGTCCAATGCACTCCGTCAGCTTTCAAATGGCGGGACATAGGCGCGAGCAATGGTGGTCCCTTTGGGTGGTTCTGATGGGCTCATATCACTGACGGCGCCTTAATATATACAAATAGGCAGCAAAGCATCACCTGAAAGTCTGTGGCTTGTTGTTTTTTTCTCGCTTATTTTGCAGAAAACTTTGGCTTCGCGCATTGTATAAGAATAAAGTTGAGAAGCACTCGAACAACTTTAACTCATTGCGGCAAAACAAACACGCTTTAACCCACATTTGTCCTTTTTCTCTTCTTCTCTGTTGCTCTCTTTCTCAATATTTATTAAGAAACCACCAATGGCAGAGCTCAGGATTGGCCGCGTTCTACTCCAGTGATGTATCATATGCGTAGTGTATAATTTGTATTCTTTGAGTGGTGTATCAGTTGTCGTGAATTTTTTGCAACATTCAGGAATGCTAGATTCCCTTGACGAATCCATCGGAAGAGTCGTGGAGGTCCTGGGCAACGCTGGCATGCTCGAGGACACCATCATCGCATTCAGTTCTGACAACGGCGGATTACCTTTCGGTGCCTACTCCAATCGGGGCTTCAACTGGCCGCTGCGGGGAGCAAAGGGAACTCTCTGGGAAGGCGGCGTCCGAGTCCCGGCATTTGTTTGGAGCTCAAAGTTCCTGAAGAAGCCCCGCGTCTCCGACCAGCTCATGCACATCAGCGACTGGCTTCCGACGCTCTACTCAGCTGCAGGTAAGGGTTTTTATTTTAAAACCATTGGATCCCCTTCTTGCATTCTATAAAATGTCTTTGAGTTCACTTTTCTGCGGGACACGGAGACTGCCAATCACGGCCACAACGGAAGGATTCAAGCGAGAGCCGAAGGTTGGAGTGTGATTAAAACTGAAAAATGTAATGTGTGCAGAGACAATGAACAAGTAAAACGCCATGCTCACTGACCCGGCAGACAGCCTATTTTTTAGATCTAATTGCATTGTAAATGTTGTCACTCGGCCGCAACCCCTCTATTGTTCGTTCACCGTGATTGGGTGTCCCAGTGCACCGCAGATAAGTGCACTTACATAATTTTGGAAGTGTGACAGAGCGACAAAGGCGAAGCCAGGAATCACCATCATCACCCTCATCATCATTATCATCATCACTTATTACATGTTGAAAGAACTAAGGGGCCGACACGGAAAAAAACCTAACGGGCGCTGATTTTCTAAAGTACCAAAGCTAAAGGCGAATAATTGGTCTACTACACTCATCCTTCTTTCTCAGCCCCTCCCCCTTAATATATATTACAGTTGTTATTCAACTGTCGGCGGTGTGCTTGAAAGCACCGGAGAAAAAAAGGGACGTCCGGCTCAAAGCTTAGACAAAAGGCAGATACTCTCTTACTTCTCGCGGCTCCCGAGGCCACGCGGCAGCGTGAGCTGGCGCGCTCACCGGCACCGTACTCGGCGCTGTGGAGCCTCGGTTGTTTTTAGTATGGAAGTACATTCACTCGGGTGTCTTCAGCAACCCCTTTTTTTTGTGGCACCTGTCGGCTCTGCTACAGAATACCCCCCCCCCCCCCCCCCTTGCGTCGTGGAGCAACTCGTGTGGTTGTGGCCCTAGTCACGGTCCTTTGGGAAGTCAGTGATTTGGGGGAAACTTTTACTTGAGTAGCTGTGACGGCTGATGGATGGTGCAAAAGGACAGGAACCGTCAGAGAAGAGTCCAAGTAGCGGGTTTCACTCGATCGAGTGTGACAACGTCATGATGACCATTGATGTTTACCGTACAAGTTTTGTCGGTGCGTGAGATGACTTCGAATGGTCCGTCGTACGGGGGAATGAGAGGTGCGTGTACCGTATCCCTTCTCACGAATAAAGATCTTCACTTTTAAAAATCTGCCTTTGTGTTGGTTGTCTTGGTGGGACCGGCCGTAGAGGAGAGAAGAATTTTCTCATCTCTTCAAGGTATGAAGGGGCGTCAGGTTGTACGGATGGTGTGCACCTAAAGAAATCTCCTGGTAACCGAAGTGTAGTACCGTAAACCAGTTCGGCTGAGGTGCAAGTTAAATCCGTCTTGACAGTGCCGTGAATTCTAAGAAGAACAAGAGGAAGATGGTTAACCCGATGGTTTCGATCTTCTCTAGTCATGAGTGCCGTCTTGAGCTGGCGATGTAGGCACTCAACCATAAAATTTGCGGCAGGATAGTACGATGTCGTGTGTATGTGGAGCGCGCCCAAGATGTTGGTGAGGGCCTTAATAACGCGCATTGAAATTGTCGGCCATGGTCAGTCGTGATGATAGATGGGCAACCGAACTTTGAGATCCAGGCGGTTATAAACGTGTGGGCGACAGTCTCTGCTGTGATGTCCGCGAGTGGAACAACTTCACGCCATCGCGTGAATCTGCCTACACATGTCAAAATGTAGCGAAATTCGTTGAATTATGGTAGTGGGCCCACGATGTCTATATATACATGATTGAATCTGGCATCCGGCATTCGAAATGGGTGGAGTGGTGTCATTATGTGCCGAAACACCTTTGAGCCCTGGCATTCGCTGCAAGTCTTTGCCCACAGATGGATGTCTGCGTCAATCCGGTGCCAGCTGTATCTTGATGTAACTAGGCGTTGCGTGGCGCGAATTCCCGGATGACAGATCATGCAGAGCGTGGAAAATGGCCTGACCAAATTTTTTTGAGCAATGTAGGGTCTGGGTGTGCCAGTGGACATATCGCAAATAATCTCGCAAGTGGTGAGTGGCAATGTAATGAACTGCAGCATGAGAGATGTTGATGACGTGCATAGCTTTTGCCGTTGGGTGTCTTCCTGTTGGGCCAAGGCCAATTCCGAAAAATTGACAATTGGAGACGGAGATACCTTTCCACTGCAAGATAGTACGTTTGTTGGCATGTTGGCAATACCGGTGACATGGCGTAGATCTGTAGTATAGTCTGCGATGTAAGCAAGGTTCCAAATTTCTCTTGCAGAATGGGAGTTGTGGTTCCCGGCGAATGAGTAGGTGAGAAGCTTGTGGTCGGTCAGCACGTGAAACACTCGGCCTTCCAAGAAGTAGTGGAAGTGGCGAATTGTTGAGTAAACCGCAAAGAGTTCGCGTCCGAACGCGCTATACCGTTTCTCCGCTGGGGTGAGTTTCTGAGAGAAAAATTCCAGTGGGAGCCACTCGTTGTTGTTTTGTTGTTGCAACACTGCTTCTACTGCAACTTCCGAAGCATCAACCAAGATGCGCGCTGGAGCGTCATTTCGAGAGTGCACCAAAAGTGTGGCGTCGGCAAGGGCATGTTTTACAGCGGTGAAAGCCTTTAGTGCGCTGTCTGTCCATGGTATTTCCGTGGAGGATTTCTGTTGGCCACGTAGCAAGTCTGTCAGAGCAGTGTGGAATAAATCGTCGATGAAAGTTTGAGTCCAAGAAACTCTCGCCACTTCCGTAAAGATTTTGGTTGGGGGAAATCTCGGATAACTTGTACCTTGGACTGAAGAGGTTCGATGCCAGCGGGTATGATGGGGTGTCCGAGAAACTCCATAACCTTTGCCCAAAGGTACATTTTGCCCCATTGATGGTGAGTTCGTAGTGGCGGAATCGTTCGAACGCAAGACGTAGATGTTCGTTGTGCTCTTCGGGTGACGCGCTCGCAATCAAGAGGTCATCTACGTAAACGAAGATGAAAGGAAGTTTATGAAGGACTTCGCGGATGAACCTCTGAAAAGTTTGCGCGTAGTTGCGCAACCCGAAGGGCATACAGATATACTCAAAGAGGCCGAAGGAAGTGGTGATTGCCGTCTTCGGCATTTCCTCAGGTTCAATTTGGATGTGGTGATACGCCTTCACCAAATCTATCTTGCTGTAGATAGATGTGCCATTCAAGTGCTGAGTGAAGTTGTGAATATGAGGAAATCGGTACCGATCGGACTGTGTTTATTGTTCAGCGCTCGGTAGTCCCCACGTGGCCTCCAGTCTCCCGGATCTTTCTTGGCGACCATGTGGAGGAGTGTGGCCCAGGAACGTTTCGGTGGTCGGATGATGACGAGCTCCTTGCATGTGCTCGAACTCTAGGCGGGCTACGCGGAGGCGTTCGCCCGATAGATGACGAGGGCGATCAAAAGTGGGTGGGCCAGAAGTGACGATATGATGGGTCACGCCGTGGGGCGGTAGCTCGAATATGTTGATGTTTTCGTGATCTCTGGAAATTCTTTTAGGATATCGGCAAAACTGGAAGCAAACATGATGTTTCGAATGACAAATGAAGTTAAGTTGGTAAAGGCTTCATTGGCCACAAGGCGAGTTCTGTTGTCAATCAGGCGACGGTGGTGCATACTGACATCCAAATCAATTTGGGAAAGGAAATCACAACCCAAGAGGGGGTAGGTCACATCAGCGATAACCAAAATCCATCGGAAGACTCAGCGCAATCCCAAGTCTAGGGTCACCGAGCGTATTCGGTTTGTTGGAATGTAGGATCCGTTTGCCGCAACGAGGTGTGGTCCGGGCTGTGGGTGTCGTCTTTCCGCTAGTGTTGGAGCCTGGAGGAAGGGCGGTCATTTCAGCTCCGGTGTTGACCAAGTAGCGGCGGCCTGAAATACGTTCTGTAATGAAAAACAAACAGCAGCTTGCCTTGGTCACTTTCCGCCTTTAGTTACGGGATCGAGCGTTTTCCTGCCAGTTGCATGGTTGTTCGCATTTGCGTGCCCTGCTGCCGAATATCTGGTGGTACCAACAGGTATCGCCTTCTCGTCATTGCGATGAACTGCGACGCCGAAATGATCTGCGCCTTCTTGGTTCACGCGGTTTGCTTCTCGTGCTAAGGACCGCGACGGTCGCTGTTAAAGCATCAATGCAGGCTTCGAGGCCTCGGGTGGAGGAGCACTGGTGTGAAGTGTCCGCGACGCTCGACAGGCTAGGTGTAGCATCTTGGTGACGCGATCGGCCATCTCCGCGAGGCGGTTAAGAGTTAAGTCTGCAGCTGAGGCGAGGGCCATGCGCATCTCTCGGGGCAAGCGATGGAGGAACAATTCTCATAAAATGAGATAGTTCGCGTCAGACACTTGCTCACCCAGCAATTGCCGCATGCGGTGAAGCAGCTGTGATGGTCTACGGTGGACCAGCGCTTCGGTGTTCAAGAGCTGCTGAAGCCGCGATGCGTCTGACTCCGTCTTCCTGGCGAGCATTGCGCGCTTGAGGTGGTCGAAAGTGGCGTCTGGAGGTGGCAACGCCAGTATGTCGTCCAGTTCATCAGCCAGTTTTGGGGAAGGGCCGACACGACATGATAGTAGCGTGGTAACTGGGCGGTGATGTGCCGCAAGTGGAACTGTGCTTCCACTTGGGAAAATAAGGCCCGTGGATTTTTCGCCCAGAACACTGGAAGGCGGAGCTGGGCGGTGGTGTTCAAGCCTGCGTCATTGGTGGAGTTGCCTGCGCTCTGGTTCAATGTAGTCGGACGTCCGGGTCGTCAATTTGTCAGCGGTGTGTTCGAAAGCACCGGTGAAGAAAAGGGACGTCTGGCTCAGAGCTTAGACAAAAGGCATATATTCTCTTATTTCTCGCGGCTCCCGAGGCGACGCGGTAGCATGAGCTGGCGCGCTCACCGACACCGCACTCGTCCAGCACCTTCTAGACAGCAAAGCCTGCGCCTTACGTCACACGACGTCACGTCCCGGAGGCCTGCACGGGCGCTGATTGGATGCGAGTTCCGCGTCAACGTTCGCGTGGGGCTCGTTTTCTATCATAGTCCCACGCAAACGCTGACGCGGCTCTCGCATGCAATCAGCGCCCGTGCGGGCCTCCCGGACGTGACGTCATGTGACGTAACACGCAGGCTTTAAAGGGGCACTGACAACCCAAAGGTCGTATTTTTTTTATTGTCTAAAACGATGCAACTTGTAGTCATAGACACGCGAAAAAAAACGCATCGCGAAAAAACATTTTCCCGCGCGCGCGCGCGCCTTTTTAGTTTTGGCGTTTATATTTCCCGCCGCTCACCTCCTCGCTTCTTTTGATCGGTGACGTCAAAAATCAGGAAATTTAGAAGCTTTGTAGGTGACATTTCTATAACATTTAATAACGGCAATCGTAAAACATGTTTTTAACACAATTCCGAACACACTACGGCCCCTTTTTTTGAAATACCAAAAGTCAGAGTTCGGTGTGATGTTGCTTCCTAGATTTGTACCCTCCCTCGGAAAACTTGGCGGCGCTCGTCGGCGAGTCGGGGAAGAAACCGGTTTTTTCCCGCGCCGGCGCCCTTCTATCCCGCCTGCTCACCTCCTCCTCGCTTGGGGTCGCCGTGGCAACGGCGCTAATTGCTTCGTAGCGTGGAGCGGAGGTCGGGAAGAAAGTCGAGTCGCAGGAGACCGCAAAATTTGACTCACTGCACTGGCGCGGATCGCGCGGGAACTTCAAATTCGGCATTTGGAAATTGTTTTTTCTTAATTCACCAATACTGAATTTTCAAGTTTCGAATTTTGAGGGTAATGTCCCGGCATCGTTTTCAATCGTTTCGGATAATAAAAAAAATAATGACTTTGATGTGTCAGTGCCCCTTGAAAGCTGTCTAGGAGGTGCTGACTCGGTGTAGAGGAGCCTCGTTTGTTTTAGTTTGGAAGTACATTCAGTCGGGTGTTTTCTAGAACCCGTGTAATTGCGGCACCTGCCGGCTCTGCTATAAGACTATATTAATCACTAGGTTATTTTTTTTAATTCGAGGCAAATGTGTTGCTTTCTTCTATATTCGGAAATAAAGAAATTCCTACATGAGCTATTGTTGAAGATGATTTTACGAAACGTAAAAGTGACCCGCTCGCACCTCATGAACATTTCAGTTGATGCGAGGAAAATTACGCACCGGAAAATGAGAACTCATATATACTTTGATTTTATTTGAAAGCAATGCACGAATCTCTTTGGATACAGGCACATATGACTAGTTGAGGCCGAGGTAATGATTTTTGGACGCAGAAGCCCGGTCTGCGTGTGCCGAAAAATGCGTGCCTCTTTTTTACGCGGCCGAACCGGATGTTCTAAGCTTGTTGATCACTAAGAATCGTGTTTCCTCAGAGAAAATAGTTTCCATGATATATTATTTAGGCAGATTGAAAGTACTGGGAAATTTTAAAGGAAGCGTTCTTTAATAAGCCATTAGCTTAAGGAAAACTGTCTTCAGCAGTTTTGCGGAGTTTCCTCTTTGGAGTCGGAATGATTTCGGTATCATTCCGTACTTCCGCGATCCCGGAATCGGGTGGGAACGAAAGTGCAGCGGTGTTGAAGGGAATAGAATTGGAATGGCATTGGATGCATTTTGCCCAGAATGAAGCGGAAATGGAGTGGGCTTGGTTCTTGGCGAGCTGTGTTGACCTTCAGCTATGTCTTTCGACCTGCCGGCGCAACGCCAGCGCAGGGTCAAAGTGGCTCTAGAAACAGCATCGTTGCACTTAAGCTGATAGACGGCTTGACTGTCTGACCGGCTCACGCTCCTCCGAGGATAGAAGTGGCGTTCTTAGTGAAGCAACGAAAACTGAAAATTAGTAGACGGATAAAATATTGCTCGTGGCGCCACGAGACGCCACGAAGCGGCTCATGTGATCATCTGTGATTACAGCGACGGTGATAGGCAACCTTAGGATGGTCTGCAGCGGACGCTTTAGTTCATCTTGGTGAAATGTAGTGTAGGTGTCGTCATTATATTCTGCAGAACCGCTGCATTTAGCACTGCCGTGTCCTGCTCTTCCACTACATTCTATCTCATTCGCTTTCAGCGGGCAACAAGCATGGCACATCAGTCGTCGTAAAATGCCAAAAACTGAGGGCTCGCGAAGTGTACTTTGAATGGCATTGCAGGTACATACCTCGGACATACACGTAAAAACAATTACTAGCTCTTGTCCAAATAATAAGTTGCGATTATACATTTCCAGCTAATAAACCGATAATGTCCGGCCATTATGAGCCCATGTACCTTTTAGCATTGGAAACCCTTTAAAAATCTGTGGTAAAAAAAAAATGGCAGTTTGATATGGTAAGTAATCGCTAGATTTTTTACCATACCCAAATTCGAATTGCCAATTCGATAAAGTAAAATCACAAATCCGCAACCGTAAAATTATAGGTTTTTTGACAGGTTCCACGGCACGGCCCTGCAGTCCTTTGTGCTAGCACCGAAACGATTGCACTGTGTCGGCGCTTTTGTGCTTTTATAGCAGTGCATGAAGATTTAGGGCAGGTATTCGCGACGACGCTTTTACAGCATAGTACTTGTGGTGCTGTTGTGTTTTTCGACGCAGATATCAAGATAGCTTCTGATTGCGCAAAGCAAGACTTTTACATTTTTAAGTCTTTATCAAACGGGCACGCTTCCCATACGCCTGCTAGAAGTGGGGCACAAACAATCTGAGAAAAAAAATTCCTTTTTTTTAATTTTTGACGTGTGTTCTGCTTCGTTTCGTCGCGCGATCGATGTCTGCAGTGCCACTATGTGCCACCAAGGAATTTGTGCAACCACCTCTAGACTTAGTAGAATTGCTGTTTTTATTTGCGTTACGAATATTTTTGCAGGTTTTTATGCTTTTAATAACGCCAGTTTTATGCCTCTTTTGCCGGGAACACATTGAAGTCTATGTAGCTGTCTAGAATCATTTTTTATCCTGAAGGATTGGGGGAACATACTGTAATGGTGCAACCATTTTAGAATTGATAATGGCCCATTGTCAACATTCCTAGGAGTTGATATGAATGGAATTATCACAAATTCTTATTCCCCGAAATGAAGTTGGGAGAGAAAAGACGCACTCATTCAGCAGCACTGGCCTCTAATGATGGCACTCAACACTTCAGCAACTGAGGTTTCTTTAACCGCTTCAGGCAACAAAATGTGATAGTGTCATAGCGCTCTTATAGATATGCAAATTCAGCGCTAAAGAGTCGTCAATTTCTTTTGCCACCGAAAGTGAATGACGATTAAAGCATGGTTCCAATATCCCTTGTCACTGGTTGACATGCTTAGAGGACACCGTCCGATTAGTGCTCCGTGTGAATAGTACAAAGTGTTCCTCCCCCAAAAAGTACAGGTTTTTTACTTATTGCAAAAATAGACTACGAATCTCCGAATGATCATTATCCACCCAAATGTAGCGTTAGCGCTCAGAACCAGATGCCAACATGTTACAACTAACGGTCATCTTATTGAAATGTTAGACGTGCGTTTCTGAAATATTCAATGAGAAAATGGTGGCCAACCAAGCGTTCGAATACGTGGACTTGAATAGCACCAGTTACAAAGAACGGGCCCCATTTTCCCAATGAAATATTCATAAAATCACTTATAACCTTTGAATAAGATAACAGTCAGTTCTGAAATTTTGCCATCTGGGTCGGACTGCTTGCGATACATTTGGGTAGACGCTGAGCTTTCGGCGATCCGTCGTTGTGCTTTTTCTTATCAGTAAGAAAAACCTTGTATCTTTTTTTTTTTTTTTGCTGGTGGAAAGGGGGGGGGGGGGTTGGACATCCAAGGGTGTGTATGTCATCCAGTGATCGCACCCGAAAATATACAACGAGTCTGTGAAACGTTTTTACAGGTGGTCACGTGTCAAATCTGGGCTCAATGGACGGAGTCGACATGTGGCGATATTTGACTCTGGGCGTCGGGTCTGCTCGGAAGGAGGTTCTCCTCACCATTGAACCAATGTACAACCTCGCAGGACTGCGCTACAAGAACTACAAACTCGTGGTGGGTGAAGGGTTTGACGAAGAACTGGATGAACACTATTCTTTCCCCGGCGGCTTGCGCCCCACAAATGACGTCCCCCAGCTCAGGAAGGACTCGAGAGTTGCACGGGTGCTGAAGACATTCTACGGGAAACAGAATCGGAATTGGTCGCCTCTGGACTGGAGCAAGAACCCCGTCGTAGACTGCCGTGAACGCTGGCTGACCAACAACTTCGTGGCTCGACGACCACCGTACCTGTTTGATCTTGAGCGAGATCCCTGCGAGCTCAACAATTTGGCAGGATCTAAACGAATTGTAAGTGTGCCTCGTAAAAATGCATGTGCGCTTACTCTTTTTTACAGCGGAGCTGTTAAGGGCTTGTTTCCCCAGGATCGTGTCTGCCGGAGTAGAATTGATTACACCGAACTCTAGACAGCTACCGCCATCTATGAACGACACCGGCAACCAGACAACTGGTTGCCACCGTCGCTCACAGATGGCGGCAACCTTTCTTCGGAGGAAGAGGGGGAGCGGAACGAGCGGTGATGTGCGCAGCAGCGCGAATTGGTTCCGCAGCCGCCGCGAAGCCGCTATCGCCTAAAGTTCCACTGCGTCGAGCGCTTCAGATTCCCTAGCGAAAAAAGAGCAGATCGCTCGCCTGGAAAGCCACCACCGAGAACAGAAGCTACAGTTCCGCTGCTTTTTCTTCTTCTCCAGAGTGGAAAGGCTGAAATTTTTTTGTTCTTTTTTGTGATCCTATTTCATTGACTGAATGAAGCCCAGCTAGAGTGCAGGTCAAATGGATGAGAGCCCCACATAACACCTTCTGCTCTTGAACACGGATCAAGTGAAACGGCATACTTAGGTTCACACTCCAGGTTTTAATGTTCGGGGAATGCGTTTTACGTCCTCGTCATTGGCAAAACCGTACAAAATAACGAAAAAACAACTTTTGTTTTCACATTAAAGATATCTAGCGCGCTTCCGAACGCCCAGTTATCACCCAAACGCAGCCCTAGCCGTCTGTGTATTAATTAAAAGCTTGTGAAGTAAGCCAACAAGCCAATTTTGGCACGCTGAATGGCGCGCTTTAATGGACGTAACATCGCCTGGTTTCTGTGGGAGAAACAGAAGGGGAGTGGGCGTCTCGAGGATTAGGTACTTACGTCTCAGTGATTCGCGTGCTACCCTTTAGATGGCTGCCATATTTGCAAGAAAACCTTGGAGCCAGATAAACGCTAGCGCGAGAAATAATTATGGCGCATTGACACTTGTTGTTCCGCTGCGTTTGCGAAGCGGTTGCAGATGCGGTTCACGAGCGACCCCGTTCAGACACACCGATGCGCGGTTGTCGGTTTCTCGACGATCACGCGTGGTCTTTTAAATCCTGCGTTTGGCAACCTTGTTTTACCATCCAAAATCCAGATTAATCCACAATCTAAAGCCACAATTTCGCTATTTCGGTACATAAGGTTTTCCTTGAGGACGTCCTCACGCATCACAAGTTTAGGCAGCAAAAAGAAGGCACGGACTCGCAAAACCAGCCTGCGATTCTCTCGACATCGAACAGCAAGCGAAGCCCAGCTAGGTGCGCCTTCCCTGACTCACAAGAGGATTCCCCGACCCTCTCTTCGAAGCGGACCCTTCCCGCAGAAATGGCTGACCTTGTTTTCGGGATAGAGGGCCAGTTTCACCCCCCCCCCCCCCCGCATTTTTCGCTGTTATTATTTTCATAATAGTGAGCGTCTCTGGTGGACCTTGGTACAAGGTATGTGCTCGATGCTAGCCGGTCGTAGCATCGTTGGCGGCGAACTCTCCTCCTTTCACTCACACGTCGGTCGAGTTTGCTGTTTGTTCGACATTGAGCTCCTATAAACGCTATTTGGATTACCTATGCATCGTCTGGTACGTACATTTTATTTCTTGAGTAGGTTCCCTTTATTTCTTTTGGTAGTATACAGGTCGAGCTAGGGCAGGTACCCTGCCAGCTCCGCGGTAGTATCTTGGCTACGCAATCAGGCTCACAACGTCTCTATCGGCCTTCGAGGTGGGCATGCACGCTGTCGAAAGCTTTCAGTGGTTCACGTGACTGTCTCAGTGGGTACAAAAGTTGTCATTTCGGTCAGTCAGGGGCGGGTTCCGTCGTTCTACGGGCAAAGACTAACAAGGCAGCGAGCAACGGGCTTTGGCAGCCCGAATAATAAACAAACTCTACTCGTACCAGATCACCGGTCCTGTTAAGATTACGAGTCAATTATTTTCATGGCGGATTCAATTTGCGGACGTGAACATCACGTTTCTTCGTTTATTTGTCTGTTGCAGCGTTAGGGCCACAGTGCCTTGGACACTTAATCAGCGACCAATGCCATCTTGTTTCGAACACCACCATCAGCGTCGCGTTGCGATTGTTTGCCGCTTCGCGGTTCGCGAAAAAGGTTGGACCAAATTATTCCAAAGCGGTTGGCGAAAATGCGCCCCAACCGCTCCATTCCAGCCACTTTGCGGTTGAGAACGGACGTATCCGCTTCCAGTGTAAACGCGCCCTAAGATCTGTTTACCTAAGCTTCGGGCAACCCATCCTCTTTCTGCCCCCGTAACCAAACGATGTGACCTCCATCAAATCGCCCCAGTCAAAGTGATGAAATTGCAGTGTTGACTTACTCCACAAGCGTTTCCAAATACGGAGTGGTGCGGACCAGATGCCAAATCTTAGAGCCTGCCTTTATTTGCTTTTAAAAGTTGCAGCCAATTTGTGTAACTTTTTAATGATACGATAAGGTCTGGTTCGAGTATTTGACGTCATTCATCTTCACGTTTTCGTGGGCCACGTTTAAAAAAAATTAAATTCGCCTAAATCTATTTAACTATATAACTACAAGCTTTGCGTGTTTGAGATCTTGTCCGACTGCGCGTTGCGTCAAGACTGAGCGTTCGGTGATGCGTTGTTTACTTCTGCGGTAAAAAAAAAAAAAAAAGTAAACATTTTTTTTTTTTTCATACAAAGTTGAGATAAGAGAAATCATGTGTTCGAGCACTTTTAGAGATAGGACAAACACAAGTAGTTTAGTGCGACCCCAGAAAGAGGTTTCACTTGTCCCGAAGCCAGTGAAAATCCTATAATTGGGATCGGACACCGCTAAGGCCTCGTAATTAGATATGTGCACTCTCGATAGATAGGAAGGATTAAGTATAAATATAAATATTCTGCGAGCATTCGTGTAAGATATACTCTCGGAAGTATGCCGTAAGGAATTCCTATATAGTTTGCCTTAAAGACCGATCACTTCAAGAGCTTATTGCGGAGAGTCATAGTACGAAACTAGGAGCCAGAAAATCATGACATTGTTCCCTATTTAAAGAGAGCGGTTGTCTGCCCTTGTTCTCATGTCCTTATTTCTTAGACTATAGTATTTACCTCCTCTTGTACTATACCTTTTTAAGAAGTGTGCGCCATCTCGAATTCGCTGCGCGAAGTATTCGAGTCCGCCATTGCATGGGCACGTAGTACTCTGAACGTGTATATTGTTCATGAGAGCTGCGTCAACGTTTGACGTGAAATACACTCAGCTTGTATCAAAAGCGAGTACTACGTCAGCTCTGGGCGGCGACTTTGATCCAATGAAACTTCTCTCTGCCCCCGAAATGACGACTAAAAAGGTCTATTGTCGAGTCGCTAATGGATATCTGAGCGTGCTCTCTGTGGTTGTGGGAATGGTTGACATGAAAATGTGGGACAATTAAAAAGCTTAATATTTCTTTACTTTGTGATGCAGACACTTTTCTTGATGATGCTCAAGTTGGCTGCCTACAACGCCACCGCAGTGCCACCTCGTTTTCTGCCCGAGGATCCCAGGGCGTACCCAGAGTATCACGGCGGCGTCTGGTCTCCCTGGCTAGATTAAAGAATGCTAGCAGAAAAAGAGGCAAAATAAAGTGGGCTTGGGGTTCTTGAAGGGCTTCACTCCCGCTCTTTGGCATCTACTTTTTTCAGAGTGCACTCTCTGATAAAGATCGTGGGAAGAAATTGAGGCAAAGAACTCTCAAATAAATAAATAATCTCAATAAAGCATGATCAGGCTTACTTCATCGGCAACTACCTCTATAGGCCTACGGATTATAGTCTCAGACACACTTATTTCATAAAACCAAAAGTTTAGAACAAACTATGGAACTCAGGAACTTAATTACCAATTTTCTGAACTTCTTAATAAGCACCCAATAAACTTTAAATAGCACGCCAAAGTAAACAAATCCACATGTTCAAGAAAAGAGTGAAAGCCTATTTCTAGCCGCAGTGACATGAACTTGCAATTTGTTTCGCGAGTGCTAATGCCGCCTACCAGTGGCTAGCATATTTCAAAGGGGGCTTATAGTGCTTTTCATATGTTTCAATTAATGAGTCTACTGATAATTAGATTGCTAAAAATACAAATGTCACATGTATCTTTACATATATTTTTTTTTGTTCGAATAATGCGGAAGTGTAGTATTTTATATTCAAGTGTTTCGCAGACATTGCACGTTAATGAGTGTGATCTCAATGATGTCGATGTGAATGATTTTGATGTGAAACGTTTGATGACGTCGATTTTAAATATTGTAATTACGGTACTTGACTAATGTCAATTTTATTAATTTATATATTTGTTTTTATGTTAAGGGCTTAAATGGGGGTTAAATGACATGATGCTACGTGAAGTTGGGAAGCTCCGATTTTCGAATCTACGCTTCTCTGTAGACGTTTCCAGCGGGAGTTTCGAACGAAGCGATTTACAGCGAGCGTTCCTGGTTGTCAGAGTGTACGTCAGTGTTGCTCAATTGCGCTGGGATGTGGGTTTTCTCGTTATTGAGCAGCGGCTGCCTACGTAGGCGCAATTCCGGACGCAGGTGGCGCCAAAACTGTCGCCTTTTATTTTTTTATTTTGCGTTCTATGGTGAATTGAGTTTTAAGGGGTTTTTAAGAAAGCATTGTGCTGTTTTTGAGACCAAAAACAAAGAAATAAAAGTCCTTTTGGTGAGTCCGTGCGCGACAGAACAAATGCAACTGAAATGTTTGTTTCATTCTATGTTAATTCCTTTGCGGCACCATACACTCATTCGTGTCAATATACAAATGTCTTAACTCTCAAAAATATTTGATCACACAAGATAGAAGAAGAAGACGAAGGTTTTATGGCGGAAAAGCAACCAAGGCTATGATGTGACAAGAAATTAAACTACTACATAAAAAACTATTTAGGAGAAGAAAGAGCTTTAGTAGCTTGTAATGCGTGAAGTTGTGAACATGAAAAATGTATAACAAATGAGCAGGACCTTAAATTATATATAAGGCTACAATTTCCGTAACAGATCAATACTTTCTAAGAACTTAGAAAGCTGAGTGTGTGGGAGTAGTGGCTCATTTCCAAGTAACACATTATGACTGTGTTTCAAATCTTACCCAAATAGAACCGAGTTACTCCGGCGGGTCGTGTCACGTGACATCACAGATTGAAAAACGCTGGACGCAGATAGGTTTTGGAACGCCAAGGTACAAAATCCTTACCCTGGAGTAAGATCGAGTAAATTTTGGAACACGGCCATAGGTGTAAAGGGACGTGCTCTTTTTAGAGCTGGGAGAAGTAGTGGCGGCGTTTATTATCATAAGCAGGACATTCGAGAAGGATATGTAAGGCACTCAAAGGTTCCTGGAAATGTTCACATTCAGAAAGCTCCTCCCCACGTAAGAGGTGTCCATGTGTGAGCCGCACGTGCTCAATGCGTAGACGACAGAGGACTGCCTCATAAACCCTCTGTGTGCCTAGCGCTCTCCCGTTCACAAAGAAAGGACTTAATCATGAGCAGTTTGTTTGACACGTGTAGGTTCCATTCTGCTTGCCACTGACCTTTAACATGGTGTTTGATTAGGGCACAGTATATCTTTGAATGGGATACTACTAATGTCTACAGCACGGGTGCCACACATGCCCGCAGCACGATCTACCTCTTTATTCCCTGGGATTCCGACATGGCTCGGTACCCAGCAGAATAAAACATAACATCCTTTCCTCGTCGCTGCTACTATATGTAATAAAACAATAAGGGCGTTCTTTGGGGTTTCAAGTGACGTCAGAGCCCGTAAAGCACTTAGCGAATCTTTATATATAACTGACCGGGAGTTACTTGTTTGGATGATATGCTCTACCGCAAGCAGAAGGCCGCGCAGTCCAGGAGTGAAAACAGTCGCGGACAAATTTAGCCTACGAACACTTAAGTTCTTACTGAAGGGCCGATTATTGCGCAGCCAACGAATGATTTGTTTTTTGTGCCGTCTGTGTAGTTGGGGAATGAGAATCATATTCATTCTAGAGTTCATAAAATTCTTGTCGCATGACCTCAGTTGGGGTATCTTTCTTATTAAACCTTGTTAGAGAAAAACCGCAGCGTATGCAGTTAAAATCACTTGGTGCCAGCCCAAGCAGCACAGATTTGGCCAATTATTGGCCAATGGCTGGAAATGGTCCTATGGCCAGTGGAAAGACAGTGGCCAACCATTGGCTGATGACTGGCCTTTCTCTGGCCATTGGCCAATGGCCACAGGTCATCAGCCATCGGCCAAGCAATGGCCGTTGAATGGCCACCCTTTGGCCATTGGCCAAAAGACCATTGCCAGGCGTTGGCCAATGTTTGGCCAAATTCCGTGCTGCTTGGGAGCGTCCTTGGAACTGAAGCAACTGGACGCTTACTGTCTATCCCAACTGACTCCGCCGCATTCCTATTTCTCATCGTGAATAGAGGGATAATGCTGGGCATGTTTTCGAATGTCCTCTGGTATTTAGTGCCCTCCACTGCTTCCCGGGCTGGATGCTCATCGAATGATCGTATCCTCGATGAATACATAAATTCCAATGAGAATCGCCGTCTGTCAGGGGACATCTCATTTCCCTCAGCATAGAGACTGAGCAAAGGCGACGTTCTGAAGGCTCCTATTGTCAAGCAAAGTCCCTGATGATGGATGGGGTCCAGTGACTTAAGAGCGGATTGCCTAGCAGATCCATATACAAAACTACCGTAGTCCACACGTGAGCGAGTCACAGAGTGATACATTTGTAAAAGACAGACGCTCGGAGCACCATGTCTTGTGGGACAGAACTTTAAAGAGGTTCAGTAATTTTTTTACATTTTATCTTCAGATTGTTTATGTGAGATCTAAAAGACAGCTGACGGTCGAAAATAAGTCCCAAAAACTTACGTTTTTTTTTTTTTTGCAGGAAGGGGAACTTTTTGCATCCGTAAGGAAGGCTCCGCGGTGATTCCCCTTGTACGAGAGTAGCAGACACACACTGTCTTATCAGGAGAAAACCTAAAACCATTTTCGTCAGCCCACTTCAGGAGGTTGTTGATTTCAACTTGAAGTCTACGTTCACAGATGGAAAGATTGCATGATGACACAGAGATCTGAGGATCGTCCACATAGAAAGAATATTGCACAGACGGTGGTATGGACCGAAATACTGATTTCATCTTGACTATAAGGGAGTAACACTCAAGAGACCCCCTTGCGGAACTCTTGTCTCTTGAACAAATCCTCTGGAAAGAGCCGTACCCAACTTAAAAAAAATGCTCGTTCCGACAGATAGCTCTTTATAGTCGCGAGCATCCTCCCACGTACACCTACTTCATACAAGTCACGAAGAATTCCATAGCGCCATGCTGTATCATATGCCTTTTCCAAGCCGAAAAACACCAATAAGCAGTGTTGTTTATTAACAAAGGCTTCACAAATCGTAGTTTCAAGGCGCACCAAATGGTCAACTGTAGAACGGTAGAACCGGAATCCACATTGAGTTTTATCTCAAATGTTTGGTTTTTCTAAAGAGTACATAGGCCTTTTATTAACGATACGTTCGAATGTCTTGCTTAGACAACTGGTGAGGGCAATTGGGCGGTAGCTAGAAGCTGAAGAAGCATCCTTCCCTGATTTCAGAAGTGGTATGACTGTAGCTACCGTTTATGCCAATGGAAACGTGCCCTCTTGCCACACGAGATTGAAAGGTACAAAATAAACAGTAGTGTAGAGGGATGAAGGTGCGTAAGCATCCGGTAGTGTATACCATCATTTCTTGGAGCTGAACGCTTTGCTGAGCGAAGAACCATTTCGAGTTCGTGCTCCTTGAGAGGTTAATTGTAAGCCTCAAGGACACCACCTGAAGTCTTCATGGTATGCGCTTCCGCTCGCTCTCTGTATCTAAAAATCCGGAGGAAGAGTGTTCGGAACTTGATACACGAGCAAAGTGCTGACCAAGGAGTTTGACCTGCCCTCCTTGGCTCTCTGGAAAAACCCCATTGTGGGAGATAAGCGGGACTGAGAAAGCATGGTATCGCCCCTCGATCCAATGAACTTTATCCCAGACTTCTTTCAGTATTGCAGTGCTATTAATTGAAGAGGCGTACTCCTGGAAATTCTCTCGCTTGGACTGGCGGCGAATGAATTTTGCACGAGATATCATTTGTTTAAACGCGAGGAGATTACTCTCCGTGGGTTAACGTCGAAAAATACCCGATGCTCTGTTTTGTTTTCTTCGCGATTCAGAACACTCCTTGTTCCACCACGGCTTGGGTTTCCGTGGAAGATACGTGGACGTCATTGGAACAGCAAGAGATGCTGCATAAAGTATTCGCTCACTTAACAGTTCTCTAACTTGGGCCACCAAGAGTTTATCAAAGGATGTACATGCAAGCTGCGTCGTCTTAGTAAAAACAGGCCAATTCGCTTTCTCGATTCTCCAACGGGCAGTCCGCTCCGGAACGCACTTAAGGAAATGTTGTTTCTAACGAAAATCGGAAAGTGGTCGCTTCCATGCATGCTAGTGTCTGCGACCCATGTAAAAGAAGTGAAAAGGAAGCAATACCGATGTAAAGGTCACCATAAAAAAAAGTTTTGTTCTCCTGTGTTAAAAAGGCAAAGTGAATGAGACATTAAAATTGATTCAATCATTCGATTAGGGGGGGTCAACGTGGTCACTACCCCATAGACACTTTATGGGCATTAAAATAACTAAGTAAAAGAAAAGGTTCCGGGAGTTTCAGTGAAAGATCATTAAAATCACTTAAGGTAACACCAAAAGAAGGAGGTATGTACAAAGAGCACAGTGACCACTTTGGGAAGGAGGAGGCGCACTACTACTACTACTACAATCACTGCACCCCTCCCGCAGAAACAGACGCTCCATTTCTATCTTTTCTAAAAATGCAATACCGCCTAAGAAAATGTGTATGGCTTGCATTGAGATGAGGTACCTGCAGACATAGAGCTGGTGGCCGATGTTCCTTCAAAAGGAACTCCACGACGTCAAAGTTCCTCAGAAGACCACGACAGTTGCACTGAGTGATCGCAGTCATTCTTTATAGAAATGCACCTATTAAGGGGGGGGGGGGGGGGGGGGGGGTTCGAAGGAAAAAAAAGTAGGAATGGAATAATCGTATTTGAGGAACTACTGGTTTCTTCCCTTCTGTTTTCGATTTGGTGTCTGCCACTCCATGTCCCTAGTTCTGGAGAAAAAACGGGGCCAGCATCAGCAGTCACCTCTCCGTCCAAAGCCGTATTGGCAAGCCTGCCAGGAGCCTGAGAGCTATCAGACCACCGGGGGCAACCCCCGGCCTCTGCCTTGCCCTGCTGGAGGGGCGGTCGACGTACTGGGCCGACCCACTGCCACCTTTCGTATTCTCCACTGCACTTGAAACGTGCTGCTTCCTTGGTGAAGTCCTACTAAAAGAGGAGAAGCGAAGGGCTCGCTTTCCCTTTAGGGGGGACGACGCAGAGGGAAGGGACGATGGAGTTGCCACCATCGCCTCAGTAGCACCTGGGTCCTTGGTATCACGGGGTGTGTCAGCTGCTTTTGCATCTGAGAGTGAATGCCCAGGCAGAGCGATTTTCAGCCTGGGCGTGGGGGACTGCAGCGGTTTCCCACGATCTGGAAAAAACACCTGGGTCGCCACTGATGCCTTGGACGGTGCAGGTCCCCTGTTGGACATTGCCTCGGCAAAAGAGCCTCTCTGAAAAGCGGAGAGACGACGCCTCGGATCTTAAAAACTAATGGTCTCCTTCACTTTGAGCGCAAGAATTTTCTTTTTCTTGAAATGGGCACCAGCCCTTGAGTATGCGGGGTGGTCACCATCACAGTTGGCACACTTGTAGTCTGCTCTGCAAGCATCAGCAGGCTGGTCTTTGCCACTGCATCTGGCACAGGTCTCACGACCACGGCAAGCGCGTGAACAATGACCATAGCACTAGCAACGGAAGCAGCAGAGAGGATTTGGAATGTACGGCCGCGCTCTGCAATTGATGTAGCCGGCTTTCACTGAAGGCGGCAGCGTACTTCTCTCGAAGGTTAGAATTATGAGTCTAGTGGGTCGTTCCTTGCTATCTCATCGGATTTTGATTCGCTTTGCGGCGACAACACCTTGAGCCTGCAGGCCCTCCACAATTTCTTCTTCGGAGCTGTTTGCCAGATCATCCTCTGATATCACACCGCGGATGGTGTTGAGTGTGTGGTGAGGAGAAACAGTCACCTTCAGATAATGGACAGTTTGGATAATCAGCAGAGCTGTGGCCTAGAAATTTCGGAATACCTCCACAAGAAGCTCGCCTGAAAAGAGCTTCTTAGCTTCATATTTTGTTCCCAGTGTGCTTTAAAGAACTTTAGCAACAATGAAGGGAGACACCTTAGACAGTGGTTTAGAAGTGACCTCAGAGTGCAGTACAAACAACCTGGTAAGGTTGTCGTTGGTGTATGAGCTGTCTTCGCTCAGGAACGTTGAAAGGGCTTTGTTGCGGACTCTTTTAAGAGGCCGATAAGGTTGTTTTAGCTTAGAACCCATAGGGATGGGAAGGTGTTCGGAATCTGTGGCGCGCCGCCCACCACGAAGCCCAACGATTGAACAGGTAATGCCCCTATAACAAAAATGTATTTGCTGGAAGCACTACTCTATTAGCGCTAGTCAGAAACTATAACCAAGTGTGGATCTAGACTAGGGTATCTGTCACCACCCAAGGTTAGCCCTTGCCGCCAAACAAGGTGAAAAAAGAAGGGCAGAAAAAGAGAATACAAAGGTAGGAATGGAGAAGAAAGGCGACTGACTGAACCATCCTGGTCGGGCCAAACCAGGACACCCGTCTACGAGAAGCGGGGGCCGAAGTGGTTTATTGCCTCTCCCGGGGTGACCCGAAGGGCCCAAACATACCCCGGGCTCGGCTTAACTAGCTGGATGCCCTTTTTCCCGGAGACGGGAAGGCCACGCACAGCCAGACGTGGACGGGCGAACCCGCATGGCTCGGGGTTCGTGGTGACGCCACTCACCAAATACCTGCTTTCACAGGTGCCCCCTGCGGGGACCACACAAGATAGCCGAACTTCATGGGTATTCCCCGCTCACAACATGAATTTCAACGAGTCTCATCAATCGAACAAAATTTATTTTACATACCTGTGGGGCCGGGTTATCCCAACAGGATTTGGGAAATGTTTCAAATAACACAGCATATCCAATTATACAGTGTCGACAATAGTCACTTCGCAACGATCGAACGGAATTTGGTTTGTTTTTTGGCACGTTTTGAAGAGAGCTGCTTTTTTGCACAGCATGAAAACAAAGGAACGAATGTGTCTATTCCCCATACCCCTGACCCGGCCCTATCAGCTATTGTTCGCGAAGACCGGGAACATAGCTGGGAAGGCTTTTCGGAGATTCGGGAGTTTCAGCGAGTCGTTTTTGAAGCACACAGTTTCTAAATCAAATCAAATCAAATCAATCAAATCAAATCAAATCAACTTTATTTTCCATCTGACCCGGCCCTATCAGCTATTGTTCGCGAAGACCGGGAACATAGCTGGGAAGGCTTTTCGGAGATTCGGGAGTTTCAGCGAGTCGTTTTTGAAGCACACAGTTTCTAAATCAAATCAAATCAAATCAAATCAAATCAAATCAAATCAACTTTTATTTTCCATCACATGATGGGGGATACCAAGGGAAAAAGCTGCTTATATGCAGCTTGACGAGCCCCTGGCACCCCTACATGGCAGACAGCGCAAAAAAAAAATCAGCGAATAAGCAAACAAATATAAAAAAACAATACAATGTGCATTTTATACAATGTTAATGAGTCATAGAATGTGCTTTTTTTATACAATGTTAACGATGCTATTTTTATTAAGTGAAGTGATATCAATTTCTAGCGATGCGATAGGATTTAGTAAGTGAGGAAGTGCATGTTTAATTCTTTGATGTCCGAAGTTCGTACGTGATTTTGGTATTTGCCACGGATGTATTTGACGGGTTTGATAAATTGGAATTTTGCAAATGAGGTCAGCGAGGTTCAGAAATGTTTCGGATTTACCTTTAGGGCCGATTGGTACGTTAATATTAAGCGTTGACTGTAAAGTGTTGACACGTCGGTTATGGAAAATTTATCAAAGAGAGGCAATGATGGTGAGGTCGTAGGAACATTGGCTATTGCACGAAGAGCTTTTTTCTGCAGCACGCGGAGCAAATTTAAGTTGGTTAAACCAGTGGATCCCCATATCAGATGCGCGTATCCCAAGACGGGGAAAAATAATGATTTAAAAATTTGAAGTTTGATATTGGTAGGTAAAACGTTTCTATATTTGTTTATTACACCAACTATTTTTGAAAGTTTAGTACGAACATATTTAACATGTTCAGACCAGGACATGTTAAAGGAAAAAAATACACCCAGAGTTTTGACATTTTCAACACAATGAATAATATCGGAACCATATTTGAAAGGAAGGAATAAATTTGCTTGAGTTCTAGAATGTAGTTGAAATATTACAGCCTTGCTCTTATTAGTATTTATATGGAGGGAGTTAATTTCGCACCAAACTTTTAATTTAGAAAGAACAATATTTGCTCTGGTAACAAGATGTTCATAATTTTTATCAGAAATGATTATACTCGTATCGTCTGCGTAAATTATAAAATTTACATCAGGGTCAATAGTTACAATATCATTTATATAAAAAAGAAATAGAAGTGGTCCCAGAATGCTTCCCTGGGGAACACCAGAATTAATACCTAGTAAAGAGGACATATGGTCGTTGATTGAAACATATTGCCGACGACTTTGAAAATATGATTTTAACAAAGAAAAGGAAACACCCCGAAAACCATATAAAAATAATTTATCTAAAAGAATACCATGATCAAGACAGTCGAACGCTTTACTGAAATCTAAAAATATACCGACTGTTGACAACTTTTCTTCTAAATTGTCCAGTATTATCTCTTTTTGGTGTAAGAGTGCACACTCGGTTGACCTGAATTTCCTGAAACCAAATTGAGAGTCAGTTAATAGTTTATGCTTATTTGAAAAATTTGTAATTCGCGTGTGCAGAATTTTTTCGAGGCCTTTTGAGAAAAGGGGAAGAATAGAAATAGGTCGGTAGTTCCCTATGCAATTTCTATCTCCTTTCTTGTACAATACTGTTACTTTCGCGGTCTGCATACCCATGGGAAATATTCCTGATGTCAGAGCAAGGTTGTAAATATGTGTTAAACAAGGCGCAATAATATCTATGACAAGTTTAACAGGTTTAATGTTTATGTTATCAACATCGCAACTGTTGTTGTTGCGTAAATTGGCCATCGCCGCATAAACTTCGTGTTCATCGGCAGGATAAAAAAATATTGTCTCAGAAACTCTCGGTATATTATTTCCTGCGTCACTACAGTAAGTTCCTGACCCAACGTTTACAAAATAATGATTAAAAGCATCTGAAAGTGCAGAACCAGATTTTTCTATTCCATCAATACTTAAAGATTCTATTTTAGTACAATTTGTTTTTTTACCTAAGAGAGCACCAAGCCTCTTCCAAATTAAGTCCGAGTGCTTCATACATTCTGAGTCGAAGAGATTGTTGTAGTAGCTACGTTTTGAACGCTTCAAATCTGCGTTCAGACGGTTTCTCAACGTCTTAAATTTTGCAAGCACAACTAGGTTTCGGGATTTTAAAAATTCTTTATATAAGCAAGCTTTGATACGCATTGATTTTAAGTGATCCCCAGTAATCCATGGTTTGCGCGCACGTTTATTGTTCTTAAGTAGTTTTAATGGAAATGAACGACTATAAATATTTTTAAAAACCTCGATAAATTTGTCGTACGCTTCATTTCCATCAGCTATGTCGAATCTACTGTTCCAGTTTGTTGTCTCTATATTCCGTCTAAACGCCTGCAGTGTTTTTTCGTTGATATCTTGTACATATCTCGGGGGAGGAGCCTCATTGGTTTTAGTTTGTGATGACAGATTTTGTTTATGAATCAGCATGAATATAGGTAAATGATCACTCAGGTCCGAACACAGCACCCCAGCAGTAACATCGGAGCTTTCCTGATTTGTGAGAAACAAGTCGAGCATGGAAGAACATGATGTTGTGATACGTGTGGGATGAGATATTACATTATGAAGACTATTTGCGGACAACAATAATAAAAGTTCAGTCTGGTTGCGCGATACATCAAGCATATCAATATTTAGATCACCGCCAAGGGTGAAATTGCACGTCACCTCAGTGATAGTGGTAAATAGCTTATCTAAAAATTCAAAGAACTGGAATACGTTTCCATTTGGTGGTCGGTAGATAACACAATAAACTTCAAGGTTTTTGCGTATGCATAATGCTTCGTAGTCGTTTGTAATCATAGAAAATTCGGGTACAATCTCGAAACCAGTGTCCGCTATCAAAATGGACACACCACCGCCACGGTTTTGTTTGCGGTTTAAATAAAAAATGGGCGTAACCTGGCAAAATAAAAAAGTCACTGTCATCGCTATACCAAGTTTCAGTGAGCATTATAATATTAAACAATGGTTGAAACTTGTTAAAAAACAAACAAAGTTCATCAGTTTTGGATCGTGCTGATCTCACGTTTAGATGAAAAAGTGTAAGGCACTTCTGTTTATTCCCACGAATCAACGCGTTAGCTTCATGTGGTTCATAAAAATGGTCGTGCACAGCCATCTCGAAGAAAAAAAGTAGCTGTCATCTACATATTCAGAATTAGTTCCTGATTTTTTCCTCGACATCGCTAAGGCACGAAACCTTAATTACGTCAGAGTTTTCTTCTTTGCGCGCGAATATCTTCCCACCAGAACACCACACAAATTTCCACCCCACCCTTCGTTTCTGCGCGATGGCCGTTCCTAGCAGTTTCTTGTTCAGGCTCGTAAGGTGTTCATTTACATAAATCGGAGAAACGGTCCCGCCAAAATCGAGAGATGCCGTAGGGATCCGCTTTTTCTTAGCTTTTTCTAGGATTTTATTTCGTTTTGTGCGTTGGATGAAGCGGACAATTATGTTTTTTTCATTTGGTTTAAATGTGGCGACGCGGTGGCAGATGTCAATATCTGCATCGTCCACGGGTTCTTCGAGAAGGGCACCGATCCTTTTGACAATATCATTTACATCTCCTTCGGCTGGTACCCCCTTGATCTCAAGATTGTTCGATCGCTGGTATTGTTCCAATTCTTCTACTCTAGCGCCCAGTCTGCAGTTTTCTGCGATTAGGTCCTGATTCCGTTTTGTAAGCTCTAGGATTTCTTTTCGCAGTTCCTTTATGTCGTTTTTAATGGACATTACTCCGTCGCACGTGTCGCTGCAGTATTTGACGCTCTCTTTCAAGCCCCTCAAGTCTGCCCGTAGCTCGCGACGTAGATCTTCTAGCGCTTTTTCCATGATAGTCTAAGCGAAAAGTTTGTAATATCAGAATAACAGAAACAAGAGTAGGCACACAATTTCAACAAAGCGACCCGCAGGCAGCAGCGACAACGTGTGGTGGTCCGCTCTTGTAGTCGTTGGTCCCTGGCGACGAACGAAGGCCGTACCAATCACCACTCAGAAGCCGATGACGTGGCTGTCTGATGCAGAGGCACGTGTGGACTTGAATGTTTTACTCGTGAGAGTGCAGTCCTCAAGGAGCAGGGGCCGCGGCGATCTGTAATATGGCAAGGCACGAAGTATGAACGATGTGTCGATGCGGCGCTGCGCTGCTGCCAAGTGTCGGTGGCTTGTGGTGGTCCGCTCTTGTAGTCGTTGGTCCCTGGCGACGAACGAAGGCCGTACCAATCACCACTCAGAAGCCGATGACGTGGCTGTCTGATGCAGAGGCACGTGTGGACTTGAATGTTTTACTCGTGAGAGTGCAGTCCTCAAGGAGCAGGGGCCGCGGCGATCTGTAATATGGCAAGGCACGAAGTATGAACGATGTGTCGATGCGGCGCTGCGCTGCTGCCAAGTGTCGGTGGCTTGTGGTGGTCCGCTCTTGTAGTCGTTGGTCCCTGGCGACGAACGAAGGCCGTACCAATCACCACTCAGAAGCCGATGACGTGGCTGTCTGATGCAGAGGCACGTGTGGACTTGAATGTTTTACTCGTGAGAGTGCAGTCCTCAAGGAGCAGGGGCCGCGGCGATCTGTAATATGGCAAGGCACGAAGTATGAACGATGTGTCGATGCGGCGCTGCGCTGCTGCCAAGTGCTGCTGCCAAATCATGAAAGGTGCCGCTGGTCCGTCTTGTCAAAGCATACGTGAAATTTAACGCATATTAGCGAGTCGTAAAAATGTCGAAACCGTGTGATCGATGATGATGATTGCGTTTAACCGCCAGCTTCATCTTCTAGTAAAAGTGTGAAGTATTCTGCAACGTGCAAACCTGTAGCGGCCCGTGTTTCTGGCGTTCGAATGATGCAATCAAAACCGCCGACGTAACATTTACGGGTCGGAATATCGAGAGCCACGAAGCTAGGTAAAGTAAAAAGTGTCTGAACGACCGCAAAGGTAGGTGGTGTGTTTCCGTTATCTTGAACTTGAACGATCGTTTACGTTGTGTGCCGTCGAACCAATTTATTTTGTCTGCTCGCGGTCGCCACGGCAGCTAGTAAACCCGCAGATCGCAAAAAGTGTTAGCATACGTAGTTTACAG
Source organism: Ixodes persulcatus (assembly GCA_013358835.2). Lineage (NCBI taxonomy): Eukaryota > Metazoa > Arthropoda > Arachnida > Ixodida > Ixodidae > Ixodes > Ixodes persulcatus. The sequence goes on from JABSTQ010009081.1 coordinate 166,331, forward strand.
CATTCGCGATCGCTTTCCATTGTGAGCCGTACTCGAAATGATTTGGTTCAACCTCTCAAATGAAGCAGAGTAACATGGATGGCAAATCGCCCCCGCTGTCCTCAGTCTAACGCTCGGCCGGGGCGGCGGACAAACCGATCGCCATCTTCTTTTTACCCAAGTCCTGAACGGTGCTGGTGCATTCTGGTGACGACTCCTCCGGCCGGAGTGGGAGAAATGAACGAGAAGAGACTCCCGAAGCCTCCAAGGACTCGCGCGAGCTTACGCAGGGGCGTCGCAGATGAGTTCTAGGACGAACCGTTCATGTGGAAACGACTCGCTAAAGCTCCCTAACATCTCTATAGAAATAATCTTCGAAGGACGTCGAACGGCCTGCGGCGCACGCTGCTTGAACTTAGCTCTCTTCGTTTGTTTCCTGCGAGAGTCGAGCAGGCTACGAGCCCTGGTATTCCCTGTTTCTCACAGTGCAAGATAACACAAACAGTGTAAGCATTTTGAGCAGAGAAATAAAGCAAACACTTTAAAGAAAAGCCGGCGAACTCTGCATGCACCATGCAGGTGCGGAGTCGCGCTGACCGGGTTTCTACGGATCAGGCGGGTGGCAGAAAGTTTTGGCTGATAGGGGTCGCGACTCGCTCGAGTCGCGAAATGGCGGCCGCCAGAATGCTCTCTTTTTAAAGTCTATATCTATTCTTCCCTTCTTTCCCTCTAAACATAACGCATCATAAAGCATAATAAATGCAATGTCAGTCACTCACTCTTGACACCGAAATTGTATGGCGACAGATTGCACTTCTTTGGTGAGCCTAATTGTCGGTGTCGAGGGCGAACTGCGGCGCGGCATTCGCTCAGGGATTTCCGTCTGCGTACATGTTGTCTAGGAAATGTGCTTCAATATGCCCAATACACTTATCAAACTCATTCACAGGTTGTTACGGGTCTAATTTTTGAGCAATCGACGGAGTCGATATGTGGAGTTTCCTGACCCACGACTTTTCGTCTGCGCGCAGGAAGCTCCGCCTGAACATTAATCCCATGATGAGCATCGTGACACTACTCTCCAAACCATACGAACTCAAGATGGGCGGAAAGTTCAATGGCAAAGCAGACAACCATTATCACTTTCCCGGCGGTTCCCGCCCCACCAATGACGTCTTTCATTTGAGGAGGCACTCAAGGGTGGTGTGGGAGCTCGAAAGATTCTACGAGAAAAAGAATCGGTTTTAGTTCCCTCTGCACTGAAGAAAGAATATTGTAGTACCGACCCCCGAAAACTAGTTAAGTGACATCCTCGTGCGCCGTAAGTCGCGCCATACCTGTTTCAAATCGAAGGAGATTCCCGTGAAATAAATAGTTTCGAAGGAACTGAAGAAAACGAAATTATGTCCTGTCCCACTTGAGCTCGAGATAAGTCAAATTTAGTATCACGGTAATAATTCTAGGATAACGAGTAAAAAAGGCGTGTAGCCAGATAAACAAAATTGCCTTCTACTCTTGGACAGGAAGGAAATAATGGATTATTATAAATGTCCCAGGGCATGCTTAAGTTTTCGAAGAAAACCAATTTACTTCTGTCAATAGACCCTTTTCAAAAGTTCATCATGCAACATTGGCGGTCACCATCGCTTTCTCACGAAGCGCGTGATTAAATCCGAGTCCTCGCCGAACGGTGACGCAGCTCTCGTGTCCAATACGAGCTCAGCCGAGTTCACGCCGAACACTGACGCAGGCTTCGTGACCAATGCAGGCTCAGACAATGTGAGCAAGCAATGGCGGACAGGCGTGGGCGCGGACTTTTGAAAAGGGTTGATTACGGAGCTTCTTTGTAATTGATTGCGTGCACATGATTGGTATTTTTGTTTTGTGCACATCCACTCCCGTAGAAGCCCTATTAAAAGTTCAATATCAATGAGTAAACCGATCGGTCGTAGGGATTGACCTTTTAATGTCTAGAAAGGCATGTGCACGGGCGTTTGATGGAGCACACTGAGCAAACGTTTTCACGAGTGCAGAAGCCTGTGCATTCCGAATTTTGCGTGAATCTGACGTGGCCTCGATATCAAAATTTGATCTGCTTACTCTCTATAGATAGTGATTTCTGCTTATATTGAGATAGTGCATTGCGCGCGCATCGTAGATAAGTTCCAAAATGCTCAAAGAGGTACACTGTAAAAACATCTGTGAATCTCCTGACCTCATAGCATGTCCATAGTTGATCGCTGAGTTAGATTGAATGTACCCGATATTCATAAGATCCAGGAACATCCCAATCAATGTAAATCATTCAAATTGAGTTTTTGGCTCTTCGCGTGTGCCGTCAGCAGTGTAGTTTAGGTCTAAATGTACTTCAAAATGCACTAATAAACGCAAGAGGAAATTGCAATACTAATTTAATGGTACAGCGTTCGCTTTATGATAATTAAACTAGCTTCCTACAGCGCTACTATGGTGCCATCACTGTTCCAACCTGGGGACTTAAGGTCCGACCCTGAGTGGTGACGCCTTGTCTCTGTGGCTAGATTAACAAGTACTAGTACTTAAACTCAAAAAAAGACACGAAATAAACGCGATGTAGGTTCTAAAAATAAACGCTCCACACTCGATTTCCGGTAAAGCCCTGTTTTACTACGTTCCCGTTAACTGGACATTTATGCTTAAGTGGTTATGTCGTTTTAAGTGTCGATGTTTATCACTAAATGCATCCATTCTTTACAATCCACACACATTAAACGAGGGTGTGAGTGCATGAAATATATCGGTCCGAAATATCACTGTTTTATTGGAATATTTTAAGAGTAAAATTTAGGTAAAACCAGCAACAGTTGGAAGGCTTACTAAGGAATATCTGAGTCTTAAATCGCAACCAGACGACATGTTGATATTGCCAATTTTTTTTCTGAAATCATTTAAAAAAGAAATTTCAAACAAAACAAAAGGTGACACACCTACATGCCATATCTGTCAACTAAATGCGCGATAATTTGCTTTACATGTCTCACAATATCGCAGGTTCCTAATTAATAATATAAAACACATGCAGTTCTAACATCTAAACTCTCTGGAGGCAGTTTGGGTGAACGACGAGTCGAAAAAAAAAAACTTTTGACCCCAATGTGTTGTCTTACATGGGACACTAAACATGAAGTTCACCACACACAGTGTCTCATCCCGGTTGGAGGATTATCTGTCCAAGAATACTCTGCTTTCCTCTATTCGCGAACACCCCAAAACTTGCCTGTTAATATACTGCTTCAAAATCTTCTTATTTCTTTGCCCGCTTTGTTTCAGAACAAAACCGTATACCAAGGTAATACTGCTCGCCCCGTAACGCCCACAACGAATTTTCTGGTCAAAACTTTAATGGCGCGGCTATTTTCTATTGAGGTCGAAGTAAATTCTGCAAGATCATCAAGCCCCCCGAAATAAGAAAACAAATTCAGAAGTTAATTAAAACATTATGTTTTAATTAACTTCATTTAGAAGTTATTAAACATTTTTTTTCGTCGTATAAGCGAGCCTTCGGTTGCAATTCCACTCTTTTGATTAACTAATGCGCTTGTCTCAAGTGCTGAAAAGTATCAAGCCTTGTTTCGACAAGAACTGTTAGTTGAACTAGAACGAGTCGTTTATATTCTATTTTATGCGGCGGAACAAATAGGAGCTGCAATACTCTGTATTGCAAAATTATTCAAATATAAGGTGAGAAGACCTTGATTATTTATGCCTATTTTTATATCATAAATCATAATATTTTACTTCATGTAATTCATTTATTTAACAAAACTGCACAACCCAACAGTTTTGTCCGTTCTTCCGTCGGTCTGTTCATGCATTTTTGAAATTTGAGAGCCAGATTTTTCTTTTCAGCCTGCAATAAAGCGTCTGTTCGTAACACAATTGAAGAAAGACGCGAAACAGAATCAGTACCATCCTTTTTATTAGTTTTTTACGCACCCACGTCTTCCAACACAACAGCGCTTGTGTGTGTCTGCCCAAACAGAACCAATTCAAACAAATGCGATATGCCTTACGTGATCGTAACAAAACGGACGCGAAACTAGTTTTCTTACCTTATCAGCTGGGTTCTAAAATCTAAAAAAAAAGCATTTTGATCTCCGCGTCGGATCCTGTCTCCGCGTGAATATCGAGATCGCCGTGGTAGGCCGACGTTGTCGCAATCACGAGATTTCCACAAGTCGTCGGAAACACGCCGCTTGCTTTTCGCGGGAAACGAGCGGCACAATCGTACTATATATACACTGCGACGGCTTTGTCCCAGTCACGTATCTCTACACGTCGTCAAAAACGCACCGCTCGCTTTTATTCTGGCAGGACTGAGCATCGGTTGCACAATCCTTCGCACCCCCTTCAACTACGTCCGACAGGGATAGCGTAGTTTCGCTTTCGACCGCTCGAACACTCACGCGACGCCGCGAAAATTTATGAAGCGATGCTGTTCTTACACACGCTGACCCGTGCACAAAAGACACCAAGCAATTACATGCGGATGCCTCGGATGATTCGTGGGCGTCTAACTTCGTTGAATGTCTCACGTGTTCCGAAGTTTCCACTGGGCCGTCATGTAGGGTTACTAACTTTCGCCACGGAAGCCAAATAAAACGAAATGCGGTGTTTGTTTCTTTGCGCCGTACGGCCCCAAAACACACACCAATCTACCTTACGCCTGGTTTTTGACATACCTTTTTGCAATTTTCCATCGAAAACATTTTAAAAGACGCTCTGCTCATTCCTGCTCATTGAAACATACACATGAAGCTGGTAAACCGAAAGTTATCTCAGCCCCAGGAACTTCCGCCATCACTTGTTTATGTTCACCTTGGAATACCTTGATATCGCCAAATACTTGAAAAAGAACGCCCGCCGCCGCGATGCTGTCAGAATTCGATCCTGGGACTTCTGCGTGTGGAGCAAGTGCGTTACCACAGTGCTACACAGTAAACATTGTAACACCCATAATCGTGTAAAAAGGGTGTAAGAAGGGTGCAAGTTAGGAAAAACACCCTTTTTAGAACCTTTTTACACGATTTCTGAATATCAGTGGGTGTAAAAAGGGTGTGTTGACGTCTTACACCCCTTACACGCCCTTTTTACGCCCCACTTGTAGCGATGGTTTCTACAATCGTGTAAAAAGGGTGTATGGGCGAATTTTACGCCCTTCATTCACACGGTGTGAGAGGAGCGTAATGTTGATACTGTCGAATACACCCATGATTTCATAACCGTTCATGTTTATCGCTTTGGTGAAACTGTTGCTGATGTACGGCGGTACTAACATCGAGTATGATTAATCGCAGCACGAAGGCGCGTATGATTAGGGAGTGCTAGAGAATAGTTTTTGCAACTCCGATCAAACTCTCCATCTGACACGAGCCGAAAATTACGTGCCGCGCGTGCATCCGTTTTATCAGTTCAACTTCGATTTAAAAAAATCACTTCCGCTCGCAAAAGGTGACCGAAGACGTGTAAATATACAGCCCAGGAAACATACTGTATTGCGCGATGTTGGATCTAATCGAAAAGATTGTGCCCACACCATTTTGGTTCAGCCAATATTTAACGAATGGGATGAGTCGCGCCGACACCATCCTGACATAACGTACGCGACGCCATTTTTGGTTGAGTGTTGAGAGTATCCTGCGTTAATCGGCTATGCCGGAGAGGTATTTCTATTTCTTGACCGCCTAAAATACGACGTTAAAAAAAATTAAGCAACATGGAATCTGCTTGCTTTTAGCCCGAGAAGTCTTTCTCGGGCTAAAAGCAAACAAATTCCGTTTTGCTTAATATTTTTTTTTTTTTTTGACTGCGCTGAAGCTCTGAACAAGCTGTGGCGCCCTTATTTCGGGTAATACAATCTCACCTGTCTGGACCCATAAGTACACTTCCCAACACATGAAGAAAAAAAAAAGAAAGGGAAAGAAGGAACTCAAACGCATAAACAAGACGACGATCAACGAGTTCTACCGAGACAGCACAAGCCACTCCCCGGCTCCACACTTTTCGAAAGGGAACCGCCACCCGAACAACAACGACTCCAAGGTCCCGCACACAAACGACCCTCCCTGTACAGCGCAGGAGGCAGCAGAGGGAGATTAGCTGCTTTGTCCACCCCCTTTGACCTCGTCTTCTGATAAGCTTCCACACCTCCTTTTGGGTCATCGTGTGGCTGTGAGCGACTGCGAAGGCCACTTCTTGCGAATCTGAGGGGTGGAGCGAAACACGTGACCGCTCTCCGTAGGACAAAAACGCTTGGACGAAAATTTGTCACGCGACTCGCTCTGACGCGCTGATGGGCTCACTGGACTCATAGCCTTCGCCGTTTGCCAGGTTATGGTGAGTTGTTGGGACCACGTATATCCGGTTTTCAAAAAGCGTCCTTCAGTGCTCTCCTGTTTTTCGTGCAAGCAGGTCCTGACGAGTTCAACTTCGCGACCGTAGTTTTTCGTCGTGAACGGCAGAATACATCCATGTCAACTTTTTTATAATGGCTGTTTATTTCGTCGGAGTCTATGGAATTATTGTGCTGTGTTTGTAGAACGCGTTTAGGCAAAGAGCTGCTCATCGGGCCTCGGCGGACGCGAGACTTCCGTTGATTGTGATCGACCGCCTTCATCCTCGACATTGTTTTTGCGTTGTTTCGAGCTGCGCGAATCAGATTGTGCATCTATCACGACAGAAAGCTCCTCATCGGTGACCGCGATACTTCCGTGGAATGTGAGCGACCGCCTTCATCCCCGGCATTGTGTTTGCGAATTGTTCTGTGCTGCTCGAATCGGATTATGCATCTATCACGGATTACATGAGATCGCTCTCTTATATGTAAGTACTCTGCATGCATGCTTCTGATTGTAGTCCTGCTTCCGTCTCAATAGACCATTCTACTGTTTACAAACATGAACTGCCGCTTGCGTCCCAAGTAACTTCCGGTCGTTCCGTCTTTGTGAACGTAGTAAGCAGAGACATGGCTGCGGCCAGATGACCTCCTTGCAATCGTCTGAAGAGAATTTAGTAGAACCTAGTAGAATCTTGATCGAAAAATAAAAAGTGAACCAGGCATGTTTCGACTCATTCGCAGTCATTTCTTCCTGTAGTCTTTTGGGTTAATACACCCTATCTTATAGGTGTTGGTCATTGCGTTTTTTTACTTACCTTTCTGGCCGCGGTACACCCAATTTAGAGGGCGTACTGCGCAGTCGTAACACCCTAATAAAACGGTGTACTGTGGAATCACACCTTTATTTAAGGGTGTTCGGGAAAAACACCCTCCTTTAGGGGTGTTAGGTATAACGCCCTTTTCTTAGGGCGTTTTGCTACACCTATATGGGTGTTAGTTATAGGACAAGCCATTTACACCCATAAGGGTGTTACGATGTTTAGTGTGTACCCCACAACTTTGGCACTCCGCTTTACAAACGACATTTCTCGAGAACACATATGCCTATGAGTTTCATGTAGCGCCCGCCAGATGACCGCAGTTGCTGACACAACGCGATGAGATACTTATTTATGATTCATAATTATTTCATAATTTCATTGGAGTTAATCTTGAAACCAAAAGCTTCGGCTTGGCGGCGCCAGCCGCCGTCCGATGAAAACGGGTTCGGCCGTATCCATCCGTCCACTGCCAGCTAGAAGGCAATGTTGGCGAAGTACGTTATCCGGTAGTGGACCCCTGAGCCGTCTCAAGCTGCAAACGCGCTGATGCCTGGCGAGAGTACGGCACAAGGTGGCAGACGCACGCGTCTTGGCCCCGCCTATTGCCAGCATCGCGCTTGTGGTGATACGCTGAAAGACACGCTGGCGCTTACGGTGAGGTCTTTCGCCGTTCGTCGCTGAGAGAACAGTGAGGTGCGTGCCCGTGAGAACGAAGCCACGATACTTGGCCGTCAGGACCCCACGGTGCATGACCGCGACACCGATGCCCAACGATTTTGCTGTGACGTGTCGCAGATATATCGCTGTGACTGTGCTGTAAATTCTCCCCAAACTGCTCTTTTTTTATTTTTGCTAGAAGACAAAACACGAAACGTCACATATGGCTGCATCGTGAAACAGTGTACTTGTGTCTGTAATCGTTCTTTCAAAAAAAAAAAAAACAAACAAGAGAAAACGTTTTAGATCAGTAAAAAAAAAACGAGCTGGGGAAAATTATATCACACGCTTTGTTCTAGACATATTCGCAAACTGATGAATTACTGCATATAAACTCTCTTGCTTACCGAAAAAAATAAACATCTGTATACGATCAATTTTTCAGCGCATTAATACTATAGCCGTGATTAAGAACAGGTTTATCCAGACTGCCTACATTTCTGCAGAATATTGCTCTTAGCTTCCGCGCTAAAAAGAACCGTTAACCATCACGTCGTCCCAAGTTCCTTGTTGCCCCCAGCGCGCCGCGCCTCCAATGGCAAGTTAAGGATATTCATCTGGAACATCGTTGCCCTGCATCGCCTGGTAAAGAGGCAGGCCATAGCGAATAGGCGATGAGGAATGGGCCGTGACAATGCTCGCAGTTTTAGAATCCGTATTTGTGTATGTTTTGTCTTCAACCGCTCGCTCGTTTCCTCCGTTTCTTAACACAAAAAGCCCGAATTTCGTCTCGAATTATATCATTCAGATTATGCCCAGAACTTAAGTGCCGAAATTTGGGGAACTAAAAGCCGCACACGGCTTATGAACCTCACTTTAGTCACCAATATCAACGACGAAAGTACTTCTATTTTATTTAAACATTCTCGGTGCACACAGCCATCCTATTCTGAGTATACTGAACTAAATGCATGCACTCACAACATTAATAATTGATCGTCTTTTAACCAGTTATACCAATAAGAAGGTCACCGTAGTCGCAAGAGCAAGAAAAGCCAGTCCCTATTTCCTCAGAGGCGGCATGACGATTGTTGCAGGATATAGTTTTCTTTTAATATTTCCCGATTAAAAAGTAGACAAATAATAAATGATCCCAGTGCAGTGTATGGCGGCATACAAAAAAAAAACAACAACATCAAAAGCCGGGGTCACACTGGTGATACATCATACAAAAGACAGTCTGCGAACACGAGTCACGGCAACATCCGCGGTTCGAATGCCTCGTACCCAAGTTTAGTTTTGAAAACATTGCGATGGGGCATTCGAAGGACGAATCTCGTGGCGACCCTCGTTTGAATCTGTATGCAGACTGTCGTTTGTATGGTGTATAAGCAGTGTGACCCCGGCTTAAGGGTTCATAGATGTGCAGTTGAATTAGTTGGCTGCGGTTCAACTTTTACAACTACGAAAAAACGCGGCAAAGGCAGAGGAAGACGAGATAATATGACGACAGGACGCGCCATGTCCTGCAGAGTCGTGCCTTTTTTTTTGCGTAGTAGTAAAAGGTAAGGGTATGGAACTAATAACGAGTGTGTAAAGCTAAAAATGAACGCTATCGGGAATCTCAAAAGTACACGGCTGAAATGCACCTTCGACGGAGAAGACAAAAAAAAAATTATTCAGGATCATGTAAATAAACACGGAAAACGCGAATGAGTACCAAAACACAAAAGCAAAAACTAGAGAGACAACAAATTTCAGAACTCTGTTGTCAAGCAGCCACGCGCGGTGCCAACATAAGAATCCGTGTGCCCTGTTTACCCGCAAAACTTCATTCGGCACCGCTGCTAAGAAAACAAGAGGCCTGAGAGGTCGCCACTGCGCGTCGCTGCCCCAACCGAAAGCGCGAAGGTAATTTAATTTAGTACGGAAGAAATCAAAACACGCGCCTGCCATTTTGCGGATCAGCATTCTCCGCCTTGAGCGCTGTTTGGATTGGTGGAAGTTTGTCACTAGGGTGTTTGCTATCGTATGTGTACAATGACGCCAAAACGTGAATTGAGCCGATCGTCATTTTTTTTCCTTTTTTGGTACTTTTCTGGTTGCTTTTTTTTTTCTTTTATTGATGTTAGCTGTAGATAAGCATAGAATATGACAGTTGCTCGCAGAAACCTTGAAAGGCGGTGAACCTATTTAGCCACCCACCGTGACATGCCGCACTTGACTTTCCAAGAGAGTGAAACACATACAGGGTCATCACTCCTCTCGGATGTATTACGTCAAGATTCCATAAGTAAACATTTTTTTACCTTCACCGCTGAAAAAAAATAAAATATAAATTTTGCTATTTTCTCAGAAATGCAATTGTGTATGTCGAACAACAGACTTTACAAACATGTGGAGGAATTGATAATGAAAGACGCGCACACCGGGTGATATTTTAACGCGTTAGCGTTACGGAGCTCGTGTCGAAGTAAAGCCAGCTTCGGAATCGGTGGGGCACGAAAATCCTGATTGGTCGATAGGGTCATGACGTCACAGCCACATGACCTCGCCCGGAAATTTCAAACAATCCACGACGCTCACTTGAAACGTCACGTCACGGGTGGAATGAGAGTGAAACATGGCATGGAATGCGAATTAAAGATCGCGGTATAGGCAACCTGCAATGCTGTTTGGTTCGGCGCTATCTAGCGGCTGAAGCAAGAAATATTGGGTATCCCTGGGAGAGGCGGCTGCCTTGTTCAAACGTGAGCTTTTACTCTAGTGGCGCCACTTAGTCTTGTGTCTGAAACAAGAAATACTGGGTATCCCAGGAAGCCGTAATCGCGTAACATGCCAGTACAGCGGAAGCTACGGGCCTGGCGGGCCAATGGGAACGTGACTGCGTATCACCGGAGCGCGCCTCTACTCCGAAGAAGTATCAGGCTTTTCGCTCCGTCATGCTCCAATATGTGTGCCTTGCGCTCGTATACGTCGCGCATTTGGAAGCCGTCGGCACGCAGTGTGGTGCTTATCGTTCACCCCTTGCCAAGTTATAACGCGACGGAGCATAACCGTGGGCTCTCACTCAGCTGGCGCCGCCTGGCTGTTGCCGGATGGCTATGCGTAAAATATTTTCACTTCATAATGTATTGCATTTGTCTTAAAGCAAAATAAATTAAAAAATTGGTGCAGGATTCGATCCCACGACGCTTCGGTTGCGAGCCAGACACGCTACCGACTAGTCCGCGCAGATACCTTTTTTTCATTGTATGAAGTATGTACATTGATTGATGATGTGTGGTTAAAATCATGTTCCCAATGGCTTTTGGCTTGCATGTTAGACTTCATTTTTTGAAGGTCATCAAGCATCGGAAACCATTCTGGCGTTCCTCCGCGTGAGTGATACACATTTTTGACGCGTGCAACAGATTCACGGAAGTAAGAGCATCCAGGTTTTGCATTCACGTCAGCGTTTCTTACTGCCATGCGGGATATCCAAATAGCATAAAGCCCCCCCCCCCCCCCCCCCAAAAAAAAAAAAAAAAAGGAAAAAAAAAGGTGTCGTAAGGGACGAGCTTGTGCTTCTCCTTTGGCACAAAACGAATACTGTGGCCTGGAATACACAACTCTACTTTCAAGGCCCGCTGGAGCACGTCTCAAAAGAAGACGGCGTCCCAGCAGTCGCTAAAGGCATGTTCAATAGTTTCGTACTGTTTACAGAGCAGGCAGTTCACAGACCATGGGACAAAGATGTCTTTTAGGCTCCAGCCACACTTTCGCTGGTAGCGTAGAAATATGGAGTTTGAAAAAGAAAGTCTTTGCTGCTGGTGGGACGCGCATCTTTTGCGCTCGACAGAGGATATCTTGTCCTGGACATTTGTTATATATCATTCGGTACAAAGGTGCCGGGAATAACATATCAAGAAGGTCCCATGTGAGGCCTTTTCGTGTGACACCAGAGAGATATTCAGTGGAAAATCGCACCTTAAGAAAATTGAAGCTGTCAACAACCTCCTTTGAGTATCCTAGGAGCCTCATAAGCGGCTCTTCGTAAGACGAGACAATGTAAGTCAGTATATAAGGGGTCAGCTAAGTTTGAATTATGGCCCAAATAAAAGGATGCTTTCGATTCCTAAAAAAAACAGAGCCTAGACACCAGTAGTCTAACAAACAAGTGCGAGAGACCGATTCCGTAATAACCTACTGGCCTGAAGAGGTTATCACGTTGGAAAGGCTCCCATGTCGACTGTCAAACAAATATCGCGAAAATTCTGTGAAACCGCTGAGTGCTGATACCGGCACAATAAAGAACTTGCAGAATATACCATATTTTTGCAATTATAAAACTTTTGCACACAGCTGCTTTTGCAAAAACATCAAAAGTCACAGTTTGCCCATCTGTTGGTTCGTTTTTCAGGTCTTCAGTTACTTCTGACCAATACGCATTACAAGCCCGATAATGGCGCATAGGCACTCCAAGGTACTTGCAAGGCGCTTCAGTCCACATCATTCCTTCAAATTTAGTCGGTTTTGTGGCCCACTCGCCATGCCAAAAACCATTGCACTTTCCCCAGTTGAGAGAGGTGCCTGCTTCACAGAAAGCTCGCTCAATGCAAAATGCTTCGCTTACACTTCTTTTATCGTTACAAAAAACCGGAATATAATCCGCGTATGCTAAGATATTAACCTCGGCGGAGTGCTTGCTGATCACATGGTAATATTTAATGGCAATAATTCTTAAGCAGAAACGTTCGAGGTATATCCCTAATAATAAGGTATACATAGAACAGCCCTGCTGCACAAAAGACGAGGCCGGGATCTCGTGTTGCAGCCTTATTAATTATCAAGCGCATAAAGCATCCAGTATATAACATCTTTACTGCTTCTAGTATAACTTTCCCAACACCCACATGAGCTAGAATGTAAAGAAGAAAATCATGCATTACACGATCAAATGCTTTTTCGTGATCTATTTGTACAATTGCAACTTGTCTTTCCCCCTATCTACAGAAATCTAAAACGCTACGTGCCACATGAGCATTGGTCTGTATCGACATCCTTTTACTTCCGCATGTTTGGTGGACTTCCATTAATTTACTCACAACACCCTGCATTTGACTCGCTATCACTTTGGCGAAAATTTTATAATCGACATTACACAAGGTAATTGGCCGGTAACCAGATACTTGCCTAAGCTTGCCGTCGTTATCAGATTTAGGTATGAGCACTGCAAACATCCTCAGACACAAAAAGTTGCAAAGCTTCACTCTAAGATATTTGGGGTGTATAGGGGTACACCCCTTGTCTCATATGTAACACCCCAAAACAACAGTTCGACTTTCAGTCCACAGACGTCAAACCGAAGATACAAACTTACAAGAGCGGCTTGATAGTCGACCGATACAACTCATTAAAACAGCTAATGTACGCTTTAAAGGCTACTGTAAGACAATCAAGGTTTTTTGGCCCTGCTGCAAAATATCTTTTTCTAGTCTTAGAAACGCACATTATCTATTTAGCACGTTATATCCAACAGCTATCAAGCCGCTCGTAAAAGTTGGCATCGCCAGCTCGACGTCAGTAGACTGGACGTCCAAATGTAGTTTTGGCGTGTTACATATGGGAAAAGGGGTGTACCCCTCCACACCTCTATTTTCAAGAGTGTTTACTTGGACATGCCTCTTGAATAACCTCATACATTAGTGGATATATTACATCCTTGTACGTTTTGTATAATTCTAAAGTTATTCCGTCTGGACCGGGACTTTTACAGGAGGGTAACCCATCTATTGCAAAATCTAATTCCTGCATTGTTATTGGTTCTTCAAGCCTTTCTCTCACCTCGGTTGTTAATCGCGACATTTCCATTACAAACGTGACACCGCACTCTGCGTTGATAGATAACAATTTTTTTGAAAAGATGACCATAGTATTCTGTGAAAGTGACTTTAATTAACTCTCTATCAGTACACACAGTACCCTTTTGCTATATCTGATCGATTTCTTTTTTCAGGGCATGTTTCTTTTCATCTGCTAAGGCTCGCTTTGTAGGGTGTTCTCGTAAAAGGTACGTTTCCGCTCTTGCCCGAGTAACTGCTTCATGGTAGCATTCCTCGTGGAATCGCTCGATTTCGCGCTTGATGTTCTCTATATCTTTCACCCCTGGTCCAGGGTTTTCGTCTAACCTACGTTGCTCAGAACGAGCGTAAAATTTCAAAGTTGCTGTTCTCTCTATCGCAAGTTGTTTAACATCCGTCTTAACAAATTCCCACTTTTCAAATAGAGAGAAGTGTTCGTGAGCCAGAGTATATTTCATGGCCTTTTTTAAATTTAGTTTGCAGAGTTCCCAACTAAACTTAGAGGTATTCCGGTTTTTTTCCCAATCGTTATGGCAACAAGGCAATGGTCCAAAATAGAAACACGGGCTTTACGTTATAGTTTCTTAAACTATCTGCCAGCTCTACCGAAATGTATATTCTCTCAAGTCTGGCGAGCGCTAATCTTTGAAAATATGTGAACTTAAAATCGTTCTGTTTTTGCTGCACTGTGGCTACAAGTTCCAAGCCAATTCGATCAGCCGTTTGACTCAAGAACTGGGCACTCTCGTCTGGGCGCGCAAGCTCATTAGATATATCAGACGGTTTCTAGACACAATTAAAATCACCCAATAACACAATCATTTTCTCGTTTGTTAAACATAGTCCCACGTGGCGAAAAAGATTAATCGTTCATTTATCTGGTTGGAAGCGTACATACAAATTGCACGCCACTGTACGTCGTACATAAAAAAAATGGCACAGAATAAGCCGTCCACATTCATCCGACACTATTCAGAGCTCAGATAGCCGTACACTTTTCACTAGAAAGAGTAAGCACCCTGCTGACACGCCCACAGCGAGACTGACACAGATATAGTAATCGGGCAGAAACGGTTTAACCAATCGGGCAGTGTTTTCGTCATCCGATACTTTGGTTTCTTGCACTGCAACAATGTTTATGTCTTCGTCAATCAGGAGAGGTTGCAACTTATACAGCTTTTTACTCGCACCTAAGCCGCGAACATTTAGAGTAGCAATGCGTACCGCGTTTCCCGGCTCGGGCTTCATTAATTAGTAGCTAATACACGAAAAGAAAAAATAAATGTAACCAGATTGTGAACCCGTGCAAAACTGTAAAAAAAGCAAACATGATAGCCGTTTACAACTCCCTGTAATGCCGGATTAGAGCGCAGCTCTTGAGGAAGAGGATGGAAGGGTACCGAGGGATAGGATGGAAGGGTACTGAGGGATAGGTGACTCCCTGAGGTCACGTGACCTCGGGGGCTCACGTGACATCACGGGGGTCACGTCACCTCAAGGGGGTCACGTCACCTCAGGAGGATCACGTGACCTGAGGAGGGTCACGTGACCTCAGGGAAGGGTCACGTGACCTTAGAAGGGGTCACGTGACCTTAGAGGGGTCCGTGACCTGAGGGGGTCACGTGACCCGGGGGTTCACGTGACCTGAGGGGGGTCACGTGACATGAGGAGGTCACGTGACCTCAGGGGGTCATATGACCTCAGGACGGTCACGTGACCTCAGGGGGTCACGTTACATCAGGGGGTCACGGGACCTCATGGGGTCAGGTGACCTCAGGGGGGTCACATGGCTCAGGGGGGTCACTTGACCTCAGGGGGGTCACGTGACCTCTCGGTTACACCGATGCCGACGGCGACGCCGCTCAAGCCGGAAACGGGCGCCTGAGAGCTGCGCTCTAAAACAAGAAAGAAAACAGACCTAGTTTTTTGGCTTTTCTCCGGGATCATCAGGGAGCATGCGTGGTCTCGGTTGAAAGCGTCTTTTTTCGTGCATCACCTCTTGCCAGCGATGCTGGAGTTTCCATTCTTGTTCCGCATGATCTAACGATGAAGCCTCGCTCAGTAGTCATTTTGCCGCTTGGGGACCTACTTCGCTCAATTCAACTGCGTTGACCTCGTTCACGGGTTCTTGAACTTGCTGTGTTCTACGGAGTTAGATTTGGTCATGTGGTGAGTTTTGACGTTCCAGTACTTGGTCCGTCTTCGTGTCGCTTTGCTAAGGTGGGTCGCTAGCCGTTGTTGGCTGTCGTCTTGCGATCTCGTCCTTTCGAGGTGTCTCGACTTCTACTGTTGCATCGTTTACTTCATCCAGAAAAGCTGATGGGCCAGGCCTGGGGTCGAACGTCACGTCGAACGTTTGGCTTGGAAGTTCTTGCCGGTGCCCGATGGATGCTTGGTTTTCTGTCAGGGCCACTGCTTAGTTTCCAGCTGCCGCCTCTGCCTCTGGCGTGAAGTCATCCCCTCGACTCCCTTATAGGAATGAGGGAATTAGGGCGCACGTGTGTTGCGCGTCTCAGCCACAGGGGACACCACGAGCGCAGAGATGCGCTCCGATAAGGAATTGAAACGTAGAAAGATGCCCAAATTGAGCGTTTTTACGGAGCGCCATAAAATGCTGCTTACGCTTACTCTATACCTCGTCTCACCCTACGATGGACTAAAGGCAAAAGCTACGGACCGACAGATCCAATGACAAACCACTTAGAAATTGTGTGCTATTTCGCTTCGAGGCACGTATCGGAGCCCGCGTCTCGTATCACTGATGGGGATCGATGGGCGGACGCTGGTTCGAACTGAATAGCAATGAGTGACTCAACAACTTTAAATTGAAAAAATGAAAGCCGTTTATAACTCCCTGTAACGCCGAATTAGAGCGCAGCTCTTGAGGAGGAGGAGGGAAGGATACTGAAGGGGGGGGGGGGTCATGTGACGTCGGGGGGGTCACGTGACCTCGGGGGGTAACGTGACCTTGACGATGACGATCCGATGACGTCATCGGTGACGTCACTGATGACGTCATCGGTGATGATGACGATGACGATGCGGATGCCAATGACGTCATCAGTGACGTCACTGATGACATCTTCAATGATGATGATGACGATGCCGATGACGTCATCAGTGACGTCACTGATGACGTCATCAGTGCCGATGACGATGACGATGTGGATGCTGATGACGTCATCAGGGATGTCACTGATGACGTCATCAGTAATGAGGACGATGACGATGCGAATGCCGATGACGTCACCAGGTTGCATGCTACCTGGATTGCATGCAACAGGTTGCATACAACTCGGTGCATGCCAGTTGTATGCAACAGGTTCCATGCAACAGGTTGCATGCCAGTTGCATGCAACAAGTTACATGCAACAGGTTGCATACAACTCGTTGCATACCAGTCGCATGCAACAAGTTACATGCAACAGGTTGCATGCAACCTGTTGCATGCAACTCTCGAAGGAACCCGACGTCCTTCCGAGGTCCTCCCGAAGAAACCCGAGGTCCTTCCGAAGGACCTCGGGTTCCTTCGGGACGACCTCGGGTTTCTTCGGGAGGACCTCGGGTCCCTTCGGAAAAATTTACCCATAATGCACCGCGCGGATACGCCGACGGCGACGGCGACGGCGACGCCGCTCAAGCCGGAAACGGGCGCCTAAGAGCTGCGCTCTAAAAATAAGCCACGACGTGCATGCTCTTTGCAGTGTCGAAGCTATAGAAATGATGCAGCGCTTCTGGGTTCGGAGCATCTTTCGTTCACCTCTAATCAATGCTGAGCAGGTCATAGTTTAGCGTGGAACGTGATTGGACCTGGCGGCCCGTGGCTTTTGCCTTCAGTCTATCGTAGGGTGAGACGAAGAATAGCTGCGCCACCAAGCCCAACGTAGCATCGGTCTCCTCCCACCATCAAGCATACCGCCGAGAGAGGACGTCCTGGTTTGACAGCCAAAACCTCTCACCCACCGGCACAACTGCAAATACCATCCAGAAGTGAGAGCGAACATCGCCGCACGCAATGACACAGTGAAGAATGTTATCTTCGCGGAAATTGCGTTGTACGCCGATACTAAGCGGGCTACCCTCGCCTAAGTTCCCGACCAGCACACTCACGCCCAGGCCCTCAAATTCGACGACGAACCCAGCGTGAGCCGCCTCGAGTGGGAAGCCATACATGTAGCCCTCTTTCAACTTCTCCAAACCTCGGCTGGAGCAGAATCACTCACCCGCATCACCATCTACACAGATTGTCGAGAAGCACTTACCAGGCTAGGAAAGACACCCCGAACAGGAACGCTCTGTCATAAAATTGAGAACCACTGCGCTGAACTCCTCACCACCAAGAAATTTGAGATACGAATCGACTCGGTACCGGGACTTGCAGGCGGCCGCGGCAACGAGGTCGTGCACGCGTGTGCGAGCGAGCAAGACTTTATACGCACAGGCTTGGACACCCCAGTCCCCTTCTTGCCATTGGACCCCGACCCTGTCGAGATGAAGGCTCCGGCCCGCCAGGCGGACCAACGTCGACTTCTCGAAAACACCCCCGTCAACATTTCACCCCTACCTCTTTTACTTCCCCGAGGCGCGCCGACCCTCATTCGCATGCTCGCGCCCGAGCGGCCTACACCGAGTAAATCCTCGCAAAATCGAGAAACTACACTCCAAAGGGAGGCCGACCACCCC
This sequence comes from Ixodes persulcatus, assembly GCA_013358835.2. NCBI lineage: Eukaryota > Metazoa > Arthropoda > Arachnida > Ixodida > Ixodidae > Ixodes > Ixodes persulcatus. Next base: position 184,690 of record JABSTQ010009081.1, read on the forward strand.
ACCAAGACCACAGTGACGGTGAAGGGGATCATACCTTCTCGTCACTCACACCACCGGTGTCCTGCTCCACGTGCAAGACAGGCGCCAAGTCGACAATCCACCAGCTACTATGGGATTGCATCGGCCTGCAGCAAATCCACGCCCGGCATGTCACCCCCGACATTCACAGTCTGGAAAAGCGGATATCACCCCAGAACGATGCCCGTGTCAAGGAAACGCTTCTTGCGTTGTGGACGTCTGAACGCGCCACTGGCGTCGACCGCCGTATGCAATCTTCCTTTACACTTTTAGAGCGCAGCTCTTAGGCGCCCGTTTCCGGCTTGAGCGGCGTCGGCGTCGCCGTCGCCGTCGCCGTCGGCGTAACCGCGCGGTGCATGTTGGGACATGCACCGCGCGAGCCCCCCCCCCCCCCCCCCGAGGTCACGTGACCTCCCCCTTCGAGGTCACGTGACCCCCCCCCCCCCCCCCCCTGGAGGAGATTGGAGGATGAGGGGAGGTGGAGAAGGAGAAGGATGAGGAGGGGTATAACCTCCCCTGAGTACCCTTTCCTCCTCCTCCTCCTCCTCAAGAGCTGCGCTCCAATTCGGCATTACAGGGAGTTGTACACGGCTTTCATTTTTTTATACCTAGGCTACCAAGTCATCATTTCAAATAAGGGGATTCAATCAATCAATTTAACGGATAGGTCAGGGGACGTCAGGTCACGTGACGTAACTTTTGCCGCTAAATTTAGCAGGGAAACTACATTGGTGTATAGTTCACATGACGTCAGTTCAAGTGACATCAATTTCCCCGCCAAATTTAGCGGGAAACTGAATTAATGTATTTGTCTTTTGACGTAAATTGTTTCGCTGAATTTAGTGCGGAAACTGAATTGGAATGCATGTCCTGCGACATCAGGTCAGGTGACATCAAATCTCCCTCTCAATTTGGCCGGGATACTGAATTCGTGTACAGGTCAGGTGACATCAATTTCTCAGCTAAATATAGCTGGACATTAATGGACGGACGGACTGACGGACGGCCGGACCAAAGTTCGAGATTGGGGGGTAGCATTAAAAAGCATTTCATGATTAAAAAAAGAACACCCAGGTTTTGACGCAAAAATAAGACTCAAACGGAGCAGTGTCTTTTCTCTTGTAATTCCTAATTTTCGTTTTTACTAATTTTGGCATTGCGTCTGAAATTAACGTTCTGGATAAGGTAGTACCTTCAACTAAAGTTCATATACACAGCTGTAAAAAGGTGGAGCTACTTTTTTGGTAACCCACAACGTCGCTTCAAATGCCAATCTATCATCAAAAGTTTTTCATTGTGCGCAAGTACTATTTGGTGTTCTGGTACTAGAATTAGTCTATAATTATATTATTAACGTTTATCGCATAATTTTGGTTCATGTGAATTTTTGTTTTGCAAAACAATGTACACTTTGGAAGAGAATATTTACATTATTGTTGAAGCATCACCAGCAAGGGAAAAGCAAATGAATTAAAAATAGCTAGAGTAGCTCCGGCCTACAAGGGAGCTCGCGGAGAGACCTCAATTTATAATTAAAAGCCCATTTTAGTTTTCCCAGTTTTCTCAAGCATTTTCGAGTGTGTAATAAACGATAGGCTAAATAGTCTTTAAAAAAAAATAACGTCACACAATAATGCGGCTCAATATGGTTTTCAGAAGTTTTCAGAAGGCAGAATCAACACTCATCGACATAAAAGATAAAACCGCGGAAAATATTGAAAACAAATTGTTCACATTCCGTTTATTTTGGAATTTAAAAAGAAAAACATTTGACACTGTGCAACACGCTATACGCCGTACGAGGAATAGGCCTGAAGTTAATAAAAAGCTATCTCACTGAACGCTACCAATCTCTATGGTTAAATATTAACTCATCTACCAAAATGAAAATATAACATGTCGTTCCCCATGGTTCTATTCTTCGTCTTCTGCTATTCCTTGTGTATATAAACGATATTGTCATGTCACGAATGAAGATGGCGAGAGGACCAACTGTGAACTGAAAATAAAGGTTTAATCGGCAAACTTGTGTCAAACAAAAGTCTCGAGGTAGACCTATGCACTTCTTGTGAGTTGTGAATGCGAAAGCATGCACGCCGCTCTTCCGCTCCCTTCTTTCGTCTGCGACGTACTTGCGACAACGGTCGAGCGCACGCGCTGTCCTCAGCGCGCTGACCTTGGGCGTGGAGCGGTGGAGCCGGTGCCTCGCGGACACGCAGCGCCATGGGCTGGCGGTCATTGAAACTGACACGCAGAGGCCAATGGGAGCATCGTCGACGCGCGCCAACCAAAAGGACCGAAGCCGAAATCAATCAGCTTTACTCCGCTCTTTTGCGATTGGGGAAACTAGGTGCCGTTTGGCTAGGCCTTTCGCGTGGTTTCATAGCTGGGAGCTGGCTTCACTTGGAGAAAGGATTTAAGGTGCTGCTTGGTGCCGATGACGTTAGCTCGCTTCATGAGACAGTTAATTTTTTCGTTTCAAATTAAAATAAAGAACGAGCGTTGAGACAGCAGGAAAGGCGGGCGGTTATTTGGCAGCGTAACAGTATGCGAGAGCGAGACTGACTCGACAATGTCGCTGGCGGCTCCTTATCCAGAGTGCGTCAATATCTCGAAGATTCGGCAAATAAGGCTCGGGGGTCGCGCGCTCGGGGCGAGAATGAACAGGCACTTTCGAGAACAAGAAAGCAGGAAAAAATAATAGAAGGTACGTCCGGCGCAAAAAAAAATCACAACATCTCCACGTGGTGAATGATGTTGATTGGGGCGAAGCTCTGGTTGTGCTGATGATACTGATTTTAGTGTTCATAGGTAGTGCTTATGGTGCTGATTTTTTTTATTGCTCATAGGTAGTGCTGAGTTCTGGGTTGCGTTTCGACTTCATTATTACTGCTTTAAGGTCGGTGAAATGCAGAGCCAGTGGTTCTTCTAGCGGATCAGCTTGGATTCGCTAGACGCCGTGGCAACGCATCTCCATCGCTTAAGTCAACGGTCCATGTCAGAAAGAGAACTACCACATCTGAGAGCCCCCTACTCGTCCCGCAGTCGTGGCCGAGTGGTTAAGGCGATGGACTAGAAATCCATTGGGGTCTCCCCGCACAGGTTCGAATTCTGTCGACTGCGCAAACATTTTTTTCTTTTTTTTTTTTAAGAAGACAGATGGGATGGCAATCGATGTGAGCACGGACGCCGGACGGATGGAAAAGGCTAGACCCTAAGGAGCTTCACCCCTAAAATAAACGTGAACCTTCTAAAAGTCTGTTAAGTACGGAGAAATCCTGCTTATTATTTAAGGTGATTTTTGTTAGAAAAGTTGATCTTTTCGGAGTTGCGTCGGCGTTGTTTTCTTTTTAGATGCGGAGCATCTCTTGCTCGGGTCTATGTCCCGCGGCGTCGTAGTCCGCACTCACACTACGCATGCGCAACTCTCCTCCTTCCCTCTCTCCAACAGCTGCGCGTTACTCTCTCCGCTCTCTCTCGCTACCAGCTGCGTGCACTTCGCGTGCGTTCGCTTCTACTCACACCGCGCGCGCATGCGCAACTCTCCTCCTCTAGTCTCCTCTCCGTCAAGTGTGAATATAAGCAGCGGTAGCGCGCTGCGCGCGTTCAGTTCAGCGCTGTTGACTCCACTTCACTCCGTTCTTCCGGTGAAGTGTGAAGGAAGCAACAGTCCCGTCAGTTAGTGGGTTGGCGCAAGCAAGCGTCAGCACCACCCCACAAACTAAGAGCAACGCTACGTCCACTGAAGACAACAAAATTACACCATCTTTCCGAGGGGAACCATGGGGTGATGCGGAGCATCACAGAGTTTCGAACAACGTTCACGCGATGTGTGGTAACCAACGCAAGTTAACAACGTAATAACACGCAAGTTAACAACGTTACTAACAACGTTACTAACACCGTTAATAACACCGTTAATAACGATCCGCGATGCTCCGCATCAGCCCATGGTTCCCCTCGGGAAGATGGTGTAATTTTTTTTAACTTTCTATGTCGGGTTCGGCGTTTTGGAGGGAGCTTTCGCGGGGTCATCGCGGCCGAGGTGGGAGAGCCTCCCCCGCGGTCGTTAAGAAACGTCTCGGGTTTCGGTGCGGAGAGAGCCCGCGCTTTGAGCTGCGTGTGGCTTTTAACCGAATGTTCCTGTAGATAGAGGGTTTCGCCACTTAGTATCAAATTGTCGCCTTTTACCCGATGTAATAATTTAGCTGTTGGCGCCGGCCAGACTGCGGAAAATGCAGGGAACGATTCTACAAGGAATTTGGATTTGGCGGTTGGAACAACAGGTTGACAGCTCGCCGACCATTGGGCAACAGTGTACCACGTGGGAGTGGTGAAATTTGAAGGGATCGGTCGGTCCCTGAGGGGAAAGGAGGCTCCTACGAGCCTACAAAAGGAGTGCGCAGAGGATTCGCAGGGATTGGCTTCGATTCGATTTTGGGAGACTGGGGAGAAAAGTACGGTGTTTTAATTTTGGGATTTTTAACTCATGACTGTTGAGTTGTTTTGTTTCATAATAAACGTGGCCACACTGGTCACTGTAAAGCCAACCGTCGTCGCAATATGTTCAGCGGGATCGAACAACTTTTAGTTTTTTTTTTTTTTTTATCAACTTCCCGAGGGCTGTTGTCATCGGGCGAGCACCATCATCGGTCGTCACCATCCGGACCAGGCCACGCCACCCCCAGAGAAAGTTGACTAAGTCCGTAACCGAGCGTTCCTTTCTCGGCACTGCTCGCGGCAATATAACAGAAATCCCATGCTCCCCTCAGTTCATATTGCACGCTGACAACACAAATGCTTTTATTTATGGTGAGGCAAAGCACTTCGTAGAAAAAATAGCCAATGATTATCTCTTAAACCTCTCAGAATGGTTAGAAACCACGCGTTTAAGTCTAAACACGAGCGAAACTAAATATGGTAATTTCTAAGTCAATAAATAAACAAGATCATAAAACTATCGACATAACATTTGACGGCACGTTGCTAGAGCAAGTTAACGAGAAATATTCTGAGAGGGTGCGGTTTTCTAAGAACCTTTCATGATCCATTCATGTTAATATGCTCAAACCTGATCTGTCCCGAGTTACTGGAGGCATTTATAAAATACAAAAAATTACTTTCTACATGGTTTAACCGAATATTGTACTACTCCCTCTTTTACTCCAAAATGAGCTATGGCATCTTGGTTTGGAGAACAAGGATGGCAACTAACTACAATAAACTAATTATCTTGCAGAAAAAAAAATCTTTCGTATGTATTAAAAGTATAGGAGACAGAAGTAATTTAAGCACGCAGCCAGTTCTTATTAAATATACTACGCTCAAGGCAAACCAAGTATTTTATTTCCAACTCTTACAATTGAGGCATAGAAACAAAACTCCACACTGCACCAAAAGATAATCGGAGCACATACCATATTCGAAATTCAATGCGAAGGGTGCCGGCCAAAAGAACTAACTGTGGCCAACAGAGGCGAAATTTCAAGATAAGTTAAACTTTAAACACAAAGTATATATCAGTACCATGAATATGTTCATAGTTTTAAAAATGATTGCAGAAAGATGCTTGTGGAAAGTGAGGTAGTTTTTTCATGTGTGTAATGTTGCGTAAACTTTATGATTCTTTGTTTGTTTGCTTGTTTTAATATATATAAGTGTTTTGATTTTTGTGTATATTTACATTCATTGTTTCGTCATGTAGAAGCGTTAGAGATTATGTCTATTTCGTGCTTTTTTCACAAGGCCACTGCTTTGTGGCTGATTCTAATGTTGTTGCATAGTCGTATTTATTTTTAATATATTGTTAAACGGAAGCATGTCTTGTGAATTTCGGTGTTCAGTGTCTTTATATATATATATATATATATATATATATATATATATATATTGATAGGTGACATTGAAATTTTAACCTAAATTCACAAAATGATGCGCAAATGGTTGGTATGTTCGCTTGCTTGGGATTGCTTTGGTGAATCGCAACATTTATTTGTATTGTATTAGTCCTTGTTGTTATGCTGTGTTGCCACACTGCTGAACAGTAGGGAGGCAGAGGCCCTGTCAGGCACCAATCCTTTATCTCTGGCTCCCCACGCAATAAACAAATCTGGGAGGCAAATAAAGAATAAAAATCTCATGTTTTAGCTTCAAGAGAAACCTTTCCAAGTCTCTAGTTTGCCCAGGTGGACACATTGGAGTTTTGCACAAGCACTGCACTGCAAAACTGAACTCAATGTAGAGGCCCCCAACCACTTTTTGCAAATTTACATAAGTAGTATGAATACTGTTGAGCAAAAAATATTACTAGAAGCATGTTTTCGCATTTGCACTGCTGTATAAAAAAAACATAATTAGTTGAGTTCCAACGTAAGAACTTTTGACCACGAATTAGTTTTTATTATTTAGCAAAAACCAAACCAGTGCAAAAAGAGGAGATAAAAATTCAGACATCCTGTGTGGCAAGAAATATTAAAGCATTTTTTTTTTCAATATAAACAAACAGAAAACGATTACATGCACGGTGCGAAGTCTTTATGCAGGCATGGATGAAAACATTCTTGGTTACATACCGCGCCCCGCTTGCATAATTAAATACCTTAAAAACGTTCTAAAATAAAGGTTCATTGTGGACATTCATATATTTTAAAAACAAAAACATCAAAAGTACCAGAAAGCAAGAAAATTGTGCAATTTAATGTAACCTTAAGTATGTATAAAAATATAAAACAATCACGTAATCATTAAAGGCAAAAGCAAGGATAGTTATATATTCTGAATTTCTTTTTGTCTCGTATATTTACCCATTACACGATGTTTTACCAAATATAAACAAATTATAATATAATAGTGAAAAATTTCTGCTTTCTGAATATACTAACAAAATCTAAACTCTAAACGCACCAGCATATTAAAGGTGGTCGTAGTGGTCGCAGTAGGGCTGAGCCTTTGGAACGAATGCGAGATGTTCTGCTGTACAGAGTATCTTCAATCGATGTAATTTCAGGCAAGACGCCCCCTCCACACAATTCTGCAATTAGCTATTCGAATCTCTTAACTGTACACCACGATTAAATTCTTCTCTCCCGTTAACTTCTCAACTTCTTTGATTCCAATTTTCCTGCCGCCCTTTCAAGTTTTTATTTCGTAATTTAAATATCATACATAATCACGCGGATTTCACCTTTTGGAGTAAATCACTACTACATACCCAGCATGCAGACTGTCCACCTCGCTTTGACTTTTAACTAAGGGCAGTTAAATTGTTGTTACACACAACGTATAACGCCCAGTTTGACGGCCCTTGCTTTTTGTAAATATTGGAATTGTTAGAAAAGCTGCGACCAATTATTCAACCCCGTTTTCTTTTTGTTTTCGTGTAAAAGTTGATAACGAAAGGCACGCTTTGTTCGAAAGAAGTGCTCGATATGGTTCCGAGAAAGGTCGGATACTAGCCTTAGCCTATCCAAAATGTCTCAATAACGTTGACCTTTAATTTACAGGTTTGATTTATTTGTGTTTCAGAATCTTTCACCCTCCCCCGCTCCCTGCCCCTCTCACCCCCCCCCCCCCCCCCCAAAAAAAAAAAAGAAAAAATATATATATATATATATAGAGAGAGAGAGAGAGAGAGAGACAAATAAGGGAATTGAAAAGCTCTTAAAGCCGAATTGTTTTTTTGTTTTTTTTTTACGTGCCAAGCCAACAAAGAGAATCGTCATGCCCCAGCGGAGAACTGAGCAATAATTTCAACCACCAGGGAACCTTTTGACGTGCAACCAAAAACCCGGTTACGCGGCGCCTTTTTTTATTTAATCCTCCGTCAGATTGCGGGTCGCACCCGGCAACTAAGGACCTTTATGCCAGCGCTTTGCCTCGGACACACCGAGACATCTGTCGAAGAGTTAAACGCAATGTTTCGTTCTGGTAAAACCAAAGTGAAAAACAGAGCGAAAAAAAACAACAAAAAACAAAATAACGAAGTGATTGATTTTTGAAGGGTTAGATCCCAAGTCGTCCCAAGGAAAAGCTTCAAAACTTGACAGAAACTAACGTCATGCCAGACACCGACTGACAAGACAATTTGTTTGATGTCTATTTTTGCCACGAGGAGATAGACTGCCTGTCTGTCAGAACAGACTCGACACAGCACGTCAGTGTCATTGTTGCATGAAGCACATTAAAGTCATATTTGTCGTGTTAACTCTAGATGCCCTCAAGGTTCTGCTTTTGTAGAAAGGGTTGCATTTCAATGTTGACTGCCACCCAGGCTGTTTTTGAAGTCTAATTAGAGTAGGTCCAAGCCAGGGTAGCGGGTTATATAGTGTGGTGACGCCGATAGGGCAACAATAAAGGCTACATGTTTCTAAATATTAAAAGATAAAATGCTGACTCTGAAGGAAGCTTTAATAAAGTTTGGGAGACGTCCTCGAAGGCTTTCTATATGATATTCTGTTTTTAAAGTTTATATCAAAAGCATCTGCTAGTTTTAGTCTCTGGTTGCACTTTGGCTTGGGGTAATTCAATGTACATTAAGCTTCAACAAAGGAAGTTATTTTTGTATTGTGCTTAGTTTTATTCAATTCAGAATTTGACGCATGAATATTTGTAAATAGGATGCACAACTATTATGTATTAAAATCAACGCGTTTTGGCGAAACGGTCATATAAAAATAAATGCCTTCTCAACGTGTTTTTTATACCTTCTGTCACAAACATTAAAGGTGTCAGTGATTTTAGTTTTTATGTGTGAAGGCAATTGCTTTGCATAAATATGCATATATAGGCCAACAATAGCAATTGTAGTTTTTCCACACATGAATGGTTAATATGAGTTATAGTACAATGTAGATTTCCCATATCCATGCAAAATACACCAGTCTATTAAGGGCAACTCCGGCCAAAACTCAAAATGAAATAAATTACTGGTATCGCTGTCGTGACACAAAATACGACCCCAGCCAAAATATTACGTCCGTGGGACGCCGCATTCGCAACTATTGCCGATAATAAAAACGCGACCCGCCGCGAGCCGCTGCTTCTTAGCGGGCGGCCAGCGGGTTGCCGATCGCTAAAGCAACATTGGGCCTTGGCGTCAGTATCGTTCTCTTTTTTTCCTCCGGTACGGGCGTTGCGCGAAGTGCGCTTCTTTGAGCCGCTACCACCGCTACTTCGGCTTGTGATTGGCGTGTCTAGCCGTTGCTTTTATCTGTAGCCCGTGTAGCTTCGGTATAGCCTTTTGTTTATTTGCTAGTGAGGACTCCAAGACTCGTTTTAGCGAGCAACTCGGTGCGCCCAAGACTGGCCAGCTGATCCTCGAAAGATGCCGAATACAACTTGTAGCGCTGTGGGCTGCTCAAACAACCCGGTGCGCATCACGGAGGTGCTTTTTCACAAGTTTCCAACGGACCGGAAATTGGAGAAGGTGTGGGTGAACGCTGCTCGACGAGTGGACTTTGGACTTTGGCTTTAAGGCGTCCGAGGAATAAAGAACGAAAAAACAGACGTGTAGAGCCCAGCACACGTGTGTTCAGGCGCCGTGGCGGCCCACGCCGGAGAGCCTCAAAGCTTCGTGTCTGGGACTGACCCGCAGCGCGAAAGCGTGAGGGCCCCCAGTACTGTACGTCATTGGCAGCACGGCGTAGAGCAACGCCGCTCCATCCATGGAGCCCCGATGCCAATTTAGGCCTAGCGACGAGTACGGAAGACCGCACACACGGCGAAAACCGCCGTGTACGGCACCGAACGAGTTAAACTCGTTTTCCAGTCGCTAGCTTTTGGGTATACAAGCGACGAGTACGGCAGAGCGCACGCACGGCGGCGGCCGCCGAGTACGGCACAGTACGAGTTCACGGGTTTTCCAGTTGCTAGCTTTTGGGTATACGCACTAACTCTTGCTACATATGCTGGATAACTACCACGCATACAGAATTAAAACAAAATGAGCTTACCTCCTATCTTTAGACGGCTAGCGCAACAGAGGTAGGTGCCGCTCGGCCTGCGTACTCGTTGAACGAGAACGATCCTGACGTCACGTTCACATAGCGGCTGATTTCCAGTGTTTCCGGGACCTCGAGCGGCTAGTTTCGGTTTTGTTGGCCGCCCCCCAAACAAAAATTTGAGGCGTCAATATTTTTAAAAATACGCACAATAACGAGAAAAAAAAATTACACCTTGCGATTCAGGGACTCTGACTGCACTAAAACAGTCATAATCCCAAAATCGAAAGTATGGACCGGAGTTGTCCTTTAACATAGAATTATCTACTCCAACCCTTTTTACAATTGTCATGGGGGACATTCAGATCGCCGACGTCGACGGGTGCATAAAATCTCCGATTAAGAATACTACTTTCTCTTCCATCAACGAGCCGACGCCGAATTAGCGTTGAGCAAAGCGTTGGTGCTAACATGGTTACGGTAATCGAAACTTCCGACGCGTAAACGCCACCCGTACAGAAAAAAAAAAAGGTTGTGTTATTTCAGGACCCCTTTTCGCCAAAAGCCTACACTGGAGAAACGACTCGTCCCAACATACAACCTGCACTGTACGGAGGGCAGTCACCGCGGTTTCAATTTTCCGGCGGCAAGGCGACGATGATGAGAGAGGAAGAAAGCAAGAGGGAGAAAAGAAGTGAAAGAAAGAAAATTGCTTCTTTAGGAAATAACCGCCGCTCTAATTTGTTCGCTCGCGAACTAAGCATAAATAAACAGCGCAAAAGCTGAAAGGAGGAAACGTGTGAAATTGAAACCATCCCCAACACAGCCACGCTTCCGCGTCGCTAATGACGTTAGGCACGAACGCGCGTTTCATTAGCTATTGCTAGATTTCTCCAAGTTCTTGTCGGAGCTACATTTTGTAGCTCGGCCGCGCGTGCGGCACAAAACGACACGAGTCATTAGGCTAGTAGGAATTATTTCTTTTACGGGTAATTTTCTGCGTGTGGAGATAACAACTCACACATGCAAATAGTAAGCAACGATCGCAGTGCTGTGTTGCATTCTTCTATCGGCTTCGGGCTTACAAGCGATTTGGAGTGTGACGCTGAAAGTAAAATACACACTCTGGGCAAAAGTATTTGTCAACAAGGCTTACTTCTCTGGGCGCCTTACTATGTCGGGCATTTTCAAATTATTTCTTCGTGGTATTTTTTTTAGTTTTTAATTGGAGGACTTTTTTGTTTGTTCGGAGTTATTGTTGAAAGATCAGGTTCATATGTGTGAAGCTCCAAAATTAAAAGCATGTTAATGTAGCTACACTTGGATATGAAGGAATGAACAGTTATTTTTGTATGCAGAACATTTGTATCGTAAACTCTACAAAACTCTGAGACGTACGTGATTAATTAGTGCCTTACAAAAGCACTCAAATTATTAATCAGTATATTTTAATCCGTTGGACCGACCGACCTTATGCTTTAATATTTGTAATTATTGATTGCAAAAATGCTTTCACCTCTTTTACAACTCAAACCATTGAACTTTGAGAGCGGTCGTCAATCAGATTGGCTGAAACGTGTAAAGGAAAATCAGCATTGGTGGTTCCAGTGCTTCGTTGTGCGGTATTTCCTCACATGCGTTTCAGAGGTGCGGAAACTTTAATAGACAGAAAGAACGATTTATAAGCGACAGCTCTACTGACATGCGAGGAATCTTCAAAGACGTGGGTCCAAGAGAAACCGACAAGCTGAAACACTACCGTACTGTCACGGTAATATAACCCAGAAAACTTCTGTATTGGGGCACATCGAATATTTAGCCACATAACGACCTAGAAATCTTAATTTTGCTCGGAAGTGTCCAAAATAAGAACTGTCTAATTATGTTTACCCTTTCGGAAAATCAGGCTGGCTTTATTGTGACGTGCCCGGTCACAAAATATGCGGGAACCTTACGGCTAAATGGGGTTTAAAACTTGGACATGAGCATGCGCCACCGGTCGCCTTGTTCTCGATAAGAACAAATCTCTAGGCAATCATTAAAATTTGTCAGTGATAGTCGAACTCTAACAATGTTTAGGGCGCCGCACGTGCTCTAAACATTGAAAACAACACAGGCCAGCAAGAGAGCAGCCGAGAGCTCACACTGACCAGGAAATTATATTAAACGTTCTCAATTATTTTCCTGGGTTTTCTCTAAACGTTCGCGAGGGAGCTATAAAGACACGAATTTTTAAACGGTACAATTATAATTTGTTAAGTTAATGAACTAGTAAGTAAAACAAAAGAAACGTTTTCATGGTTGATTCCTTTCATCCGCGTTCATTAGACACTTCGCTTTTCGCCTCCTTTGGATAGACTACAAGTTCTCGATATGGTGTTCCTGTAAAAGGTGCTCAACGCTGTTATTGATTCTCCTCTGCTACTAAGTAGAATATCTTATTACATTGTCCCCTACAACGAAATAGGTCTAGAACTTTTTTTGTTTTACCCTTTTGACTTCTAACACTCCCTTGACATACATGCAGCTTATGTAGGACAAATAAAATAACTCTGACGTAGACTGCTCTAATTTTGAAAACTGCAAGAAAAGTGTAGTCCTCGTGATTAATACCTGGGGGGCTATGTTGCGCTTTATGGACTCCCAGGAGACTAGGGAGAAGGAAGTGACGTCAGCAACGCAGCAAATGCAGATTGGATGTTGATTTTGTTTTTTTCTGTCAACATCCAATCTACGTTTGCTCTAGTCGTTGATGTCACTTCCTTCTTCCACGTCTCCTGGGAGTCCAAAAAGCGCAACATAGCACCCCTAGTCATATTGTTCCTTTCTCCTCCTGTAAGTAAACCCTCTCTAGTGCCTGCCTACTCTTTTCTGACAAAATAAAATATGAATGGAGTCGTACTACCCCAAAAGGTGCGACTATTATCTTCTGAGAGTGTGGACAGAAAGAATAACCCAGAGCAGAGATTTTAGCAAAATCCCTTAGCATGACCTTTAAAATGCCCAGTGTCCCATCCCGCATCGTATTTAAGGAGCTGAGGCGCAGTTGAAATATGTTACACCACCTAGCGAAAAGTTTCTTCTAAACTCCAGAGCGAAGAATGCCTGACCCGTGGCAAGGAAAAGAAACCGAAGACATACATAATCGTCTTGAACGGCGCAGATTATTTTTGACACTTCGAACCAGCCGCAAGCTGACGGATGATCAGAACGCGGCCAAGCGGCGCCGCATTAGTATCGCATTACTCACAGTCGTTTGTCACTGTGAAGAATTTAAAGGCAACTTTTGTGTCAGGGAAAATATATTTCTTTTTTAGAAGTAAACGCATTCTGATTCAGTCCTCAAAATTTACGATGTAGTGTGATCACAAATTATTTAAGTTGTCGGAAGTACTTCAACTATATTGCATGTAGAAGATGGCCACTCAAACTTGATTGTTGCTTTAAGGAAGTGTGAAGCATTAAGCTTTTCAAGGGTCAAACTTTCACTAAGCAAGTTGGCAAATGTCGCTAACCCTACGATGCATCTTTTAAGAACTAGTTTTAATAATGCTTACAGTCACTGACATCTAAAGTAGCGTAGAGCATGGACTATCATGAGAGCGCTTCCTTTTGACAAAAGCGCTACAAGACAAGGACATAAACTAAGAGACGCAGTACAAGCGCTACTTTCAACTGGCTGTTTATTGAAGCAACACAAACAGTTTATACACCCAATCGGGCTTCTCAAGTAGAAATTCGAATTCTTTATTTGCTAAATGAAGAGTCGGGTCACTTTTACGTCTGCCACCCCCTTGCATTATGATGTTGAATGACTCGTACAATTTTCTCAAAATCTTGTTTCTTAACTTCTTCAAAAAGTTTTTTGTCAGTTCAGGGGCACAAGGGCACGTGTATACGATTGCCTGAACCCCTAACGGGGCAAGGAAAAAAAAGCGAAAGGAGGACACTATGCAGTGATAGACGCCCCTAGCAACGGCGCTCACGCCGGATTGGTTGGCTCGTGGTGATAGACGCTGTCGCCGTCAACATAAGGCAGCGGTTAAAACAAGTTTCTGAAGCGGTGGCGTAGCTTAGTGGTAACGCAGCGGACCCCGGTTCAATCCCCAGTGTGGGCTCAATTTTATTTCCTTTCTTGAACATTTTGTTTTGTCGAGGCATATGGCGATATTTACGACATTTCTTTTTTTACAACTACCACTGAGAAAAAAAAAAAACGAATGTCGTCAACGAAACTTAGATTAACTAAATGGTATGGGACTCCCTATCCGGAGGTGCATGGGGGACAGCGGGGCTTGCATTGCCGTCTAGACGCCGCGAAGCGGTGTGTGTGTGTGTGTGTGGGGGGGGGGGGGGGGGGGGGGGGGGGGCAAGTGGGTTAATAGGCTGCTCGCCGGATTGACGAGCAGCCAATCCGGCGTGAGCGCCGTCCTCTCCCTCTTTTTTTTCTCTCTCTCACCGTTTTGAGCGTTTAGGCAATCGGAAATACGCCACGAGGGCATCTGTCACAATGAATAGCCAGACTGCTTGAGGGAAATGCCTTAGTGACAGCGCGGGCTTTCGTGCCCTGTCCTTGACGCACTTGCCCGTTTGTCCTACGTGCACCTTACCGCAAGTCATGGGAATTTCATTCACGAGGAGGCACACTCTACAAACTGCTTGGAGTGTTTCTTCTTAAAAATGTCACAATCATATTTTTGTTGTTGATTTTTTGGCAGAGACCAGACAGCTTTCCTGCGACGCCACTCTTTTTAGGTTGTGTGAAACCTCGTGTATATAATGTATGACGACGGGTCTCACTTTTTCCCTGGATCTGAGTGCTTCCTCATAATTCTTTTTCCTCTTAATCTTTGAAAAACAGTTGTCGGCCACCGCCTGAAGAACACTTCAAATATTAATAGAAAAAATAATGACGAGGAAGCACCCAGGTCCAGGAAAAAAGTGATACCCGTCGTCATTAAAGTTCCTAGATAAGAACTTCCTCAAGTAGCGACATTTTTTGAAGCGCCAACTGCATGACGGTGCAGGTTTTAGGAAGCGGATGGCGGCGCACAGCAGAAGACTGAACGGAATGACGCATTTTTGTTCAAGCGGAATGTGATTTGTCATTTGTATTGGTTGTCATTACTTGTGAAAAGAAGTATGAAGGGACTTTAGATTAAGAGTGCAGCTCTTAAGTTGTGCAATGGCCTCGAATTGTCTACGTTGAAAAAAAAAGCCTCAGTCAATGCAAGACAGGGGACATCGATGACTTCTTCTCGGCAAAAATCATTAGCCAGGCACGCCTTTGCGTGCCATCATCACAGGGAAAGGATCATGGCAAAAACAGATCAGCCTTTGCTTGCAAAAACACCTGAGCACTCTGCAGCTCAACAATCCTTTTCTGGTGAAAAAGAAAAAAAGAAAACTTACAGATCATAGTGGAGCTTCTTGAGAGGGACATTCCGGGGGACGTTTTAGAGTTCTTTGTTGACGTAGAGGAACGTTTTTACATGATGCCTCACGAGGACTTGTTTGTTGCTGTGTGAGAGAGCATGAAGGGAAACAATGTTGTCGGCTTCCAGGACGCTTGTGTTTGGGGGATGGTTTCATACAACTGAAATTTTAAGTGCAGTCTACTTCTATTTTAGGGCAGACATTATGTGCAAAAAGAAGGTATTTGCATAGAGTCTTTCGTCGCACCGATGCTGCATGACATTTTCTTAACTAAGTTCTATCGAATTGTCCAGATTGACTTGGAAGGAAAACGAGTATATAAGGTTTTCAGTTACGTGGACGACTATTTGGTGCTTTTGCACTGTTCCGTTAATCTTTTCATGAACCAGATGGTTCATAGTGTGTTGAAAAGATTCAATGACTGTTCAATGAGCCAGCTTCCGCAGTTATATACACGAGACTGCGGTTCACGGGAAACCACGTATGTTGGTGTTACAACCCGCGCGCTGCATAAAGGCAATTCTTCCTTTACGATTCAACACATTCAAAAACAGTGAAAAAGGGTGTTACTTCCTATCGTCTCCAGGCATAACTTCAAAAGTCATGCAACAATGATATGCCTGATAGTTTCAGCCTACAGGTTAATCTAGTTAGAAGTGCTGGTTCTGCAAATTCACTTTGGCTTGGAGGTGCTGAGATGCTGCTGAGAAAGGTCAAGGGTAAGTGTCAGGGTATAAAAGAAAAAAAAAACATCCTGTCATTTTCTACCTGCAATAATTTCACTTAATTTTAAAAAAAAAGTTGGCAAAAAGATTTGAAGCGCCGCTTGTGTTTTTGGCGCCCTGTAAGTTTACCCAAGTAGGCCGCGGATCACAAAAAAAAAACAAAAAAAAAACGACACGCGCCTATGCACCGTCAATCGTGCCAAAAGATTTGTGGAATGTAACGTGGGTGTGGTGTACAGAATACCGCTGAATACCGCTGACATGCGGTGCGTAAACCGTCCTGTTTGGACGGTTTACGCACCGTCCAAACAGGACGGTGCGTAAATAAGAGGATGTGCGAGAGAGACGTTTCATTGCGATCAACAACAGGAGGACACCTACCTCTTCATTGCAAAGATTGCTGGTGCCAACCCAACTTGCAAGATACCAGGATTGTGGGGAGGGCCCATGGAAAAAGCAATAAGAGCGCATGCTATAAAAAAGAGGGTGCGAAAGGTTGCGTCAACCAGCCATCCATTTTTCTGTTCCAAAAAGAAATTGATTTCACTGACACGTAATGATGGGTGAAGTTATTAGTTGACTGTGCGATTTCTATCTGTGGTGTTTGGTTTAGCAGTTTTTCAATTAACGTTCAGTTGATAGAACGCGCTCGTCCTGTTCGCCTTCCTTGTTGTCCTTGTTTATGGATAGCGCCTTTAATCGTATCAATTTTGTAATCTAGGAACGAAGCATAATCCACCCTTTTTTAGTTATGCACTAATTTTCTCGTCCGCAGTAACAGAAACGCTGTGTAAAAATTTAAGTTCATTCTAGAAGGAAACGTACAAACTCTAGTAAACAAATATATTTCCATAGAGGTGTGCATTAGTTATAAGCGCTGGACTTAAATTAAAATCTTAACAATAGTACATTATTTTATCAAAAAGGGCGCATTAATTCTCACCCCGGTTCACAGTAGGATTAAAAGGGTCTTTGCACACGCTCCAAAACTAAATGCATTGTTTTCATTTTCATGATATGAAACAGCTTTTTTTTAACAACTTTACGTATCCCTCGCCGTTCTCAGGTTCGCTTAACTGCGTTTTTTTTCCTCATTTATATGTTCAATAGAAAATCGAATTCGACGGATTAGTAATTTAAAAATTGTGTTTTTTTTCCCCCATTCTACCTACATTTTTCCTACGTTCATTTTTGTTCCGTTCTACATTCACTCCTAATTTTCTTCTCGCCGTTTCGTCCAACCCTCAAGTGCAAGTGCAAGATTTTAATCAGCGAAAAGTCTTTTTCAGAACAATCTATGTACTTTGGCTACTCTTACAAGCAAAGATATGAACAGGCCTGCGAGACATTCTTCATTTTCAGAAGTTCCTTAGTGTACGCTGCACCACAAGGCCCTTGAAACGTAAATTAGCGATCTTCTCGAAAATAGTTTAGAATGAGGGGGCATCGAGTGGACCAGTCTAAGAATATAAGCGTGCCCATTTCCCGTCGTGCACTCGGGAATCCTTTTCGGGCAATCCAGTGATGTACCTGGGCGAATGATGTGTAGGAATACGTTTTCCCCTCAGCATGAGATACACTCTATGTAACACTGCATACAAATTTTGATATGCCCAAGTTATACCTCAGTTAATATTACAGGCTTTATTTTGATGTCGAAACAATGTTTGTGCTCGTCATTCGTCAAGCTTCATAATATTTTTTTTTTCATTCACTAATTTGAAGGCTAAATTATATCGAACACACACGTATCTAAAAAAAAATATTTATATACAGTGGACTATTGATTCTTAAGGATCACCTGCCCGAATATCTTTTCATTTAAATAATTTGTTACATGTTGTACTGGCTGGCGACTTCAACTTCTTAGATATTGACTGGGACAACATGACCCCCAAAGGCAGCTGTGCGCACTCAAGGCTACTTGTAGATATTGCTTTTAGCAATAAGTTAAGCTAAGTAGTGAGATGCCTCAGGCATGTGCCCAAATATTGATTCTTTGCCAGATTTGATGTTTTTATCCGCGACCGCCGTCAGAAATGTCGTTAATATACCAAACGTGGAAAGTATATCTGACCATGCAATATTTGTCCCTGACTTATCTTTCCAGAAATACGAGCGATAATAAAGAATTGAAACGGTTCCACGATTTCACTCGAGCAGATGCTGTCGGCATCCTCGATATATTGGAAGCAGCATTTTACGAGTTTCCTGTGATTAACAATCAGAATGGAGTATCTGTCGATAAGTTGTGGTTCTTATTTAGGCGTGTTGTGTTTTCGTGCATTGAAATATTTGTTTCAGCTCGTTCAGAAAACAAGAAGCAAAGTACATGTATTACACGAGACATTTTGCATCTAAAACGTAAGATACATCGTATTGTAAGGCTCCAATCAGGTTTAAAAAGTGCGCTTCCTTCCTTTCGACAACTACGTGAACTCGCCCGCACATCTAGGTATCATTCTTACAATGCCAAACAGGCAAACTTTCATAGAGAAAACTCAAGAAAAGTTTAGCCGGATGTGACTAAAAGAAATTTACCTATCAAGGAACTTGTCCACAAGGGGCATTCGCTTACCAATGAGTCGAGTACCCCAAGTGCAATTAACCGTTTTTTTTCTACTGTCTATACCGTGGGTAACCCTATAATTCCACCCTTTACCCATGACCATCGTGAAACTAGTTACTTTGTAGAGACAGTAAGTGGTATTTTGATAGCCTTCTCGGACTGGACGTTACAAAGTCATGCGGCCCGAACGGGATTCCTGACGCATTCCTTCATAGGTATGCTGAATTGAGCGCGAAGTTTCTTTATGCGATGTGCTTTTGCAGCTCTAGAACTGGCGAAGTGCCGCAAGATTATAAAGTAGCTAAAGTGGTGGCAATTTATAAAAGTGTAGATAAAAAGTATGTTTCTAATTACAGACCTGTTTCACTACTAAGCACATGCTGCAATGTTCTCGAACATTTTCTTTTTCAGCGCATTGTAACTTACCAGGCGTCAGTAAACTTTTTGGTAAAAGGTCAACATGGCTTCCGACGTGGTTATTCAACGGTGACTCAGCTTCTTCATACGTTCCATGAATTTGCTACTAGGGTGGATAACGATGGCCAAGTGGACGCTATGTTTGGAATTTTACGAAAGCCTTCGATAGGATGTCACAAGGGAAGTACTGTGTAAACTTAAACAGATACTCGATGAGGATTACCTTTTACGGTGGATTGATTCATATCTTACGAACCGCCAACAGTATGTGACTGTTGGTAAAGTGGAGTTTATGGTATTGCCAGTTTTGTCAGGAGCACCCCAGGGCTCCTTGCTCGGTTCTTTGTTCTTTTTGGCGTTTATCAACGATCTACGGGTAGATAAGCCATGCATTCAGTGTCATTTTTGTTTTGCTAATGACTGTGTTTTGTTTTCCAAAGTGTCATTAATTTCACATCAAAAATGTTTCCACGGTAGCCTACGAACTGTGTTCTCCAGGTGTCAAGTGTGGCAGATAAATTTGAACGTAAAAAATACGTGCAAATCACAGTAACACTAAAGAAGTCTCTACTTTGGTTTGCTATTTTATCAACTCAGTACCGTTAGCGTGTGGCACTTCTTACAAGTATTTGGGTGTTACCATCATATCTAATTTAGGGTGGTCAGTTCACTTCGAGAATATTATAAAATAACACGCCCTGAAAACTGTGGAGTTCACAAAGGACTATGCGACGTTGCACTCCTGAAACCAAGTTACTGGCGTACACTTCTTTGATAAGCATGTTATTAGAATGCGCTGACATTTTGGGGGACCCGCATTCCCGGTCATTTATTGACCAACTGGAAAGAATAAAACAAAAAACACTTCGATTTATGTATAATGCATACGGCATGCGTACGTCTGTGTCACCCCTTTCTGCGTTATCCGGATTAACACAGTTATCGGCCGGAAGAAAGGTGAAGCGTTTGAAATTTTTAGCGCAAGTTAATACATGAAAAGATCGGAATAAAGTTCCAGGATTATTTGATGTACAATCTCAGTCGGGACACACGGCACAAGAATGGAAACCATCTTCCTTAGTTTCAATGTAGAAAATGTCTTTTTAAATATTTTGTTTTCAAGATATGTCCGAAACAGGAATAGCCTGCCTCATAACATTATAGGCAAAGCCCCCTTCGATTTCTTTGTCAGTGCCTTAGATGAATTTTTTATTCCAATTGTTCATTCGTTGTTTCTCATTTACTGGAAAAATATATATTTTGAAGCTATTTACCAATCCTGCTCTGCTGTTGCATACATTTACTTACGTTCCCTGGCCCACAAATGTAGGCCGTAATTAATCTTCAAATAAAATTTAAAAAAATACACGAATGCAAGTGTCAGTGTTGAATATTCAATTTTAAAATAAGGCGGTTTATAGGAACTCATGATACTTCCAGACATATTACGCTAATTATGAAGGTCTGATTATTTTCATACTTGTTCCGAGGAAGCATGAAGCTTATTTTGTCTCACCATAGCGAATCTGCAAAAAAAAAACAAAAAAAGGAGTAGTAAATCCTTTCGGGACGCGGCTAAAGCAACCTGACGAAAAATAAGTCGGGGATCTCAGGTTCGAGCCCTCGCAGCCTCTTCATTTGAGTTTCTTAGAAGATTAGGATGTCTCCTGTTACAAGTCACCGGCTGCACATGAGGGCTAGGGTCTACTTGGACGCTATTATTTTTTATACTCTGGGTCGTAACTACTTCGGGACAAGACTTTTTGAACACGACTATGTGAAGCCAGACTAAGGAGGGCGCCACTTGCAAAAGCTCGGAATGGTCCGACAACATCGACGTGTGAACAGAAGTTAAAAGACCTAAAAGTCACGTATGGTGGTACAACAGCTTAGTCGTTTCTTGAAACGTATTTTCTATTCACATTTTTGTTTTTTTAGAAAAATGTTCAAGCTTAAATTTTAGATTTTTTCCTTTCTAAATGAACGAAGCAGGCGCACACCGTGTGAAAAAGCTTGCGCTCAGCGCAAGTAAGAGAAGGGATAATATCGAGAGCGATTACACAAATATAATATGCCAGAATTGGGAACCCTGTTTACATCTCATAGAAAACAGCGGTATTCACTTTGCACAAGCCCACACTATTGGCGCTGGCGGTTTTCCTTTCCGCCTCGTCAGTACACTGGCTACGCCCCACGAACTTTACACTACCGTCGGTACAGCAACCATGACCTTCCACATTTGAGTATGTGTATCCGTGTGTGTGTGTCTCTGAGTCTTTAACTGCGCTGCTACTTATAACAATTAATAAAACAAAGTATAGGTGAAAAAAATCGCCGAAGACACTTAAGACTTTTTGCTTGTAGGAAGGCGAAAGCGGCAGATTGATACTTTAGACCCATGTTGCGGATAAAAAAAACAGGACGCGGGATGGCCAAAAAAACGTGCTTTTCGTGTAAGGCTCGTCAAATTATGAGGCGCTGGAGAAATTCAGCCTTCTGCGTTAAGTCCTTATTTCGAACTCTTTTTGTTCGCCTTCCGCCCATTGAAAAGCATGCGGGAAGGGCCTTAGAACGCACCTGGTATCGCTGCGCCGCAGCGTTCTTCCGCACGTCTGCTTTCCTCGCCGTCACCATGGCAACGAACGCCGAATGAATGGAAGCACGCACGGTACCGCCGCGTGAAGCCAGCAACAGCTGACGCCATTTTACAAACGCCGTCTGCTAGCCAAAGCCGAACGCGGTATGTCAGATCAACCGCCTCCGCCGGTGCTCGATCGCGCAGAAGGCTGAATTTCTCCAGCGCCTCATAATTTGACGAGCCTTACACAAAAAGCACGTTTTTTTGGCCATCCCGCGTCCTGTTTTTTTTTTATCCGCAACATGGCTCTAAAGTATCAATCTGCCGAAACATCAGAGTTGATGTGCGTTTCTTTGTGTTTTATTTCTGAGGCGCCTCCGCTTTGACATTGAGCGCCCCGCCGGCTACCGTGACGAAGCATCTGCGTTGTTGTGTTCTTCTTTATGTTTTATTTCTGAGGCGCGTGCTTCGACGTAGTTTAAAGCTTCGAAATAAATAAAAGAATTAACGAAAACACTCCGAGAACCAAGTGAAAATTTAACGATATATATCTTATAGTCTGTTTTAGCCTGGGTCCAGACGCAGCTGATGCTACGAGCTAAAAGGGACCAATGAAGCAGCGTCAAAAGTTCAAGTCACCGGCTCTTTTTGTTTTTGACTGGTTCACGCCAATTAAACACGTACCAAAACATGACTAACATCATGATGGTGCATTTTTGAAGCTGTCTCCTTGGTCCATCACCTTTGAGCGCCGGTTCCGTCTGGACCTGGGAGAAAAGTATAGGGGGGTGTGCGAATGAGGGTTAGAATCGAAAAGCACTACGCCATTCAAATCCTTCAATGTGCAAGGGAAAGCCATAAGAAGCGGTTTTCTTAACAGTGTTGAAGCTAGGGATGACACTGCGCTATTTGTTTCGAACCGATATTGGAAGAGTGGGACGCGATAGCGAGACATGAACATATAAACTGCCGCTCGCTCCCAAGCCGTGCAAGCGTGCCATACGTGTCCTTTCTCATGGCGGCGGGCCAACAAGAATCGCTGGTTTTCTGAAAGAGGTTGTTGACACGATGGCGTTTTTGACAGCAGGTTTTTCTTTGAATTACCCTGCACTCAAAGAAAAAAATGAAGGAAAAAGATAGCAACGGCATGTCTTCCTACCTTCGACTGACGCGCCTCCACGCGGACACGAGAAGAAGGGAGGAACGAGACGTTTTTCTCCTCCTCCAGGCAGACGGGAAAAAGCTTTGGCCCTTCCGGCTCATCCTCTTTTGGTTTCGTTTCTCAAGCACGTTGCGCACGTTGTTTAATAAATGTTGTTGAGTTAATTGAGCTTCAGCGGCACCGAAGGCCGCCTGTAATTCCGTCTAGTCCAGACGTCCAGTACATTTCGGTTGCATTGACATTTTTACCACTAATTTTATCAAACGGGCAAACGAAGCCGCTAGAAACAGCGAAGTTCCGGAGCAGTGCCAGCTGCGCTACGTACACTGGGTAAGATGGCTGTCTCGAGATTGCGGTAGAGCACTATATAGCTCCTACGGAGCTATATAGTGCTCTACCATGCCATGTTGTCGGCGTGTTTCGCCGACAACATGGCCGACAGAGCAGCTCGGCGCGAGTCACGTGGTACTCAGGGTTCCAGGATGTGGCCCGCCCCATGGGAGAATACATGGATATCGACTCAACACGGCTGATTAAAAAATAAACCCCAAGTTCACACTTTCCGAAACTAAAGTCTGTCGTGAAGTCGGTAAAGCACTAAACACTTTATCAAAGTTTTATAATATTGGATGCGTGTGAAAATTTTGAGAAGGCAATTTCCAAGGCAATGGCGTTATAAGCAGACGATTTTTGTGCGCAGTGGAGGTGGACTTTATGAATTGGCCGGAGCGGGCGTGTCACGTCAATGGTGTGACGTCGCCGCGTCGTCTGCTGCATGATGCCGCTCAGGCAATTTTTAAAACAAATTCCATTATTACCTGGCACACAACTTAGGGCAAATTATTGTAAACTGTTCCTTTATTATGTCAAAAATTATTGTCGTTCCGTACATCCCCAAAATAATCAAGAAACGGCGATTTTATCACGTTCCCCATACATTTGTGACCAAAGTTGGAACCCCCGGGCGTTCGCCGCTAGTCGCCGAGAGATGGCGTTCAAGATTGCGCCACTCAAGAGCCGTGTATTGACAGAGTTTGGCCAATAGGCGGAGCAAAGGCCGCCGCCAGCGCCGAATCTTCACCCCACGGTTAGAGCGTGAACTAAATATGTGACAACGCGTCGACCAATCAGCAAACCGCGACGACACGATATTGGAAACGACATTTAAAACGTGAAATAGAAGCGTTTAATCTCGCAGCAGCACGACGACGACGGCGTTTAGAGGATGCCACACCGGGCGTCCGCGGTGCCTCAATCTAAGCCCTGGGTCTCGGTACCTCGGAGGCGGCAGCTTCCTGCTTTGACTGGGGTATACCCCCTTGCAGCCTGATGCTTCGACCCCAGTGAGCGACAGCACCATCATGCTTCTGGGACTCCTTTGTGCAGCCGTGTACCGATCGAACGGCAGGCTGCAGATCCCCTTGGCCCAGTGTTGACCCGCCTCAACGAAATGTGGACATCTTCAAATTGTACTGACATCCTCCGCAATAGCAACAATCCATCTCGTCGTCTTCTTGCATGTATATACTCATCGCATTATCATGTTCCTTAGACGCGGCACCGCGGGCCTCCATGGTACAGGCTGTTGCCTTTCCGCGGTGCCACCGGTCTACAGAGCCGAATAAAGATATTAATGTTATTATTAAAACAGTGCAAAGGGTGGGAGCGAGAGCGTCTTGAGACGCGGTTTGCTCGGCTCGGGTTGAGACGGTCCCGCACGGCTCGTGCACTGGCTTTGACTGTGCTTTCCTTCCCCCAGTATCAGCTCAGACGCTGTTTCTAGCAAGTCGGCCCTTGTTTGGACCACACGCTTGTTTATTCTACCGTTGGATACGGACGTGACGAAACCCTAAAATGCGCCAAGTTTTCAGTCACCAAGAGTTATACCTTCTTACTCTAGCGACGCTAAAACGGCTTAAATTAGTCGTGTCGTATATTTAGAGCACACGACCACCGCAAGGGGCTGTTTCGAGGCCTGTGGTTGGCCCCGAGATGCTCGCCTATTCAAACCAATGTATGGCCAAACTCTCCCAATAAACGGCTCTGCGCCACTCTGCTCCGAAGGAGCTATATAGTGCTCTAGATCGCGGGACGCACGCGCAAGGAGGTTAGAAGTGTAGGAGATGGCATGACGTGAGCCGCGTAGCCTCCACAAGCCATGCTCCCTTGACCGCTTCGCCTCTTTCTCACCGTCCTCACTTATCGGCACAGCACGTGACCGTCGCGTGGTTGATGGTTGCGGGTAGCAGAGAGCGTGGTGCTGGTGCGTTTCATTTATCAAACATCGCAGCTAGAAACTGTGGCCCGCCCCAGCCTATCGATTCTACGCCTGATTTGCTTCGTTATGTACCCTCAACTATAAAGTAAATGCATTATGTTTTCTACAGACCGTTACTATCCTGAAAACGATAGCATTCGACGTGGAACGTCAGCGCTGTAACGATTGCCTATTGGCGTGTTTTGGGTAATGTAGTACCTTGCATCAGTAGGGAGTTTTCTTTTTATCTCCTGGCCACTAGTTACTACAGTAGCCAAAGCAAGAACAAATTATATACACACATGATTGCGTAACTATCTCGACCCGACAGGTTGGACCAATACTTAGGCACATTCACCGCGATGGTTTTCGCGCCCGCCGGCAAACTTGACAGCTGCGCTCTCATCGCTCTCATTTTATATCACGCTACAATACGCTTGGCTTATTTCTTTTCGTTGCGGCCGCTGTGAACGTCGTCCACTGGGACGTTTTATTGCGGTCGTGACAAACTGAATAAGCTCAACTTTACTAGAGGTTGGGGGATGTTTTATTGACTATTAGAAGTGCACGGAGCACACCACGCTCCACTTCAATGGGGTCCAGCCACCGCCGCGACCAACGGCCGAAATCCATTGTTTCCGTAGTTCGGCGACCGTCGGAAATCTGAGAGAATTTTTGATCGATTCCTGTTATCGCAAAACTATGTGTGTGTAATAAGCCAAGGGCTTACCGGTGAAAGGTAACCCCCGCTGAAGAAATGCCAGTCCGATTGCGGCAGTCGACCACGCTGCAAGCGCCCATCCCATAGCCGGAGGAAATTAGCGTCCCGGCGACGCCAGGCTTTCGTTTTCTCCGTTGCGATTGTGGCGATTGCCCTGATCGCCCCGTGTACCAGCAGCGGCGTGTCGTCTGCTCGTGAACCGCCTCAACCGCGTGCTTGCTTGGTTCACGTCTAGCCTTCAATCTGATAAAACCTACCGGACGGAGCGCGCGCAAGCCTGCAAGAAATCCTTCTACAATCAACCATCCATCTCACACGTGGCTTGTCACGCGCACCAATTGCCAGAGAGATCTACAGTCACGTGTGCCACAACATCATTTAAACTTTTTTATGTCTAGGCTTCACACATATTCCAACGTGCCCCCTCCTAGTACTTATAACCTCCTTGCCCACGCGGAACTACAGTAGCGGAACCACGCGGAACTGTGTCGACGCTTTCGACGTTATGGAAATCGCAGGAACTGCGTTCAAGAGAGGCAGGTTTTGCTACCGGCTGCCTGGTGCTTTCTGTGCTGAGTTCGGTTGTGTTTTCCCATTCCGAGTGCCAACCGGCAATCAACGTGGTTCTGTATTTGTGCGTGTCAGCAACATAGCAGCAACATCGTGATGGCTGTGTTGTGCGTTGTGAACAGAAGACTGGAATTATCGCCGATGTGACCGTGTGTTCGCGTATCAGTGGTATGACAACGAAATGAGATGATGTAAACTGTCGGGCATTGATTGATGCCGCTGGTCGGGCCGTGATCTGAGGGGGCCGGGTGTCGTAGGTTGACGTTCCGCTTTACATTAAAGAGTTTAAGACCACTTGAGGGATTAGGTGCAATTGATCGACGTGCGGATAGTCATGTAGGAACGCTGGTCTGAACAGTAAGCTCCTATCGTACAGTGGCCAGTCTGACTGTCGTTGTCTCCTCCCCGAGATCGATTGCGCTCTGGGGAAAAAAACTGAACAGTACGAAATTATGACGGAAAGTACGTATATTTAGTGTGGCATTTTAGCATTAAAAAGAATAGTAGGTAAAATCGAAAAAAAAAAATGTCCTTTATTTTGCTGTTAAAATATACTACGGTTCCTGGAGAAACTGCCCTCCAGGTGGCGCGCTGGGATGAGCGCTAGAAGTTTTCGAGCTCGCCACGGCGTAGCCTGGCGTAGCTCCGTACACTTAACACCTACCACAAGTCGCGGCTTTGACTGCACTGAATTTGTTCGAAAAGGGATTTTTCCGCCCGTGAAACATCACTTCCAGCTGAGTAAATTTCCGCCCTACAGATATTAATTCAAGACGCCAATTGCAGCCGTGCGCGAACAGCACAAATTGGCAAACGAACATTGCGATAGAAATACTGCCTACGACGGGCCGTGCGGGGAAACAAACTCATGGCTTGGAACCGCATTGGAACGGCTTGATTTATTGGCTTTCAAATAATTACGGCATGATCGAGTGTTTTCTTTTTATTAAGAGATTCATCCGTGAGCCATTCAAAATACTCTCAGAGGTATGACATTGCTGGTAAGAAATCAACATCTTGATAATATTTTTTTATTGCTTAGGCAGTCACCGAGACATTCCGTACGTTCAAAACGACCAGTATAAAAAACGGAGACGCAGAGCTTGGGTGTAGTGGTCGGGTTCGTGTGCCGCTGTATTCATGTTTCTATGTTCTATGTATGTGAAAAGACGGTGAGAGTGCAGGCGAGCTGGTGGTAGCTAATCATGTTGTATTACACCTGAGACTGCGGTGGAACGGAAGAACTTCTACTGAAAGTTCTTCCGTTTTCATCCACCGCAGTCTCAGGTGTAATACAACATGATTCTATGTATGTGTATGCGCTCATTGTATGTTCAGCTGATGCTTGTAGTATGCCTAACGTGTCTACATGTATGCATAAAGAGGTTCCCGAAGATCCTGAAGCGCACTGGTGGCGTGTGGAAATAAATATATTCTTTGTAGAACATGAATTGGGCGGTACCTAGCGCCACCTAGCCTAGCTACTTGCAATTACTCTGCTTGACCCTGCCATCTGCTGGCAAGCGATTTAAAATTCTTTCACGCTACGCGATAAACAGCGGCTTCGAGTTTGTTCTTTTGAGAGCGGCTTTTGGTTTCGCGGATTGGTTTGCCATTCCTCCGTGATGTGTGGTTGACGAAGGAATTGTGACTCAAGGAACAATTGCAAAGGTACGACGTCATGTGCGCGAAGTAACTGGGTATCGGTCGTCTCAGTTTAACGTCGCATTGCTGACGACGAGAAGACTGAGGAACTGCTTTCGAAACGGAAGTTTCTGTACCTGCGGGGGGAATCTGACTTCGGAAATAAACACATTTGGCGGAAAGCTCGTGTTACGCTTTTGTTTGCTGCTCCTTTCGTACCGTACAAGAGACGCAGCGTCCTCGCTAAGCCTTATTGAGCTCGATTTTCTCGATTCGGGGCCGCCATAATGAGATGAAGGTGACGGAGTAACTGTAGTCCCCTGCTTCACGGACGAAAGTTTCTCCCTTTCTAAAGGAACATAGGTTACAAGACCGTTCCTCCCCTTATGGAGGACTATCGATACCCTTTTTTCTAAGTGTGTGTGATGTCAGTAAGAAAACGCTCTATCGCGATTTGCTTGTGAGTGTTTTCCCGATGCCCTTGTACCAAGGTGTCCCAAGGTGCCCACGATGTGCTTAGACGTGTAAAAAGGATGCGTGTTCCGCGGCTGTGAAGACTTTCTTGTATAAATTACACACGAATACCTTGCCAGTTAAGGTTTGGCTTAAAGAAAAAGGATTAATGTGCCATGGTTGGTAAATCGCTTTTTATGTAAGAAATCTGAGACTACCGAACGTGTGTTAATTTTTTGTTGGGACGCAGTATTTTTTTGGGATGTGATCCAGCGCACTTTAAAGAAAGAACTAGCTGTAACCCCAACAGGGTTACGTTTCCTTAGTGTGGATGTTAGATTTGTGCAGCATTTGGAGAACACGTATGGCTGTTCGACATGCTGACCTCAATGAAAAAGGAGTGGGGATATATTTTTCGACCTTCTAAAACAAGTTCAGAGCGTGTATTTGAACTATGAACCTGAACCGGAGTGGACTAGTATTTTAAAATTGCTCCTCGAAATGCGTGATCTTTAATACGCTGTCCAAAAGAGTTGTACAGTGCTTTTAGAATGACATAAATGTTGCTGTAACTACCATGCAATAAAGAAAAAAAAAAAAGCTGCCTTGCATGGCCTAGTTAGTAGCGTGCCTGGCTCGCAACCAAAGAGTCGTGGATTCGAAACCAGCCTAAAATTATTAGGTTTTTTTTTTCTTTAACAAAAAATAATTATTTTATAAAGTGAAATCATTTAAAATATGCCGCTCCCTTTAATTCGCACAATATGTGATATTTTTTAATCTTTTTCATTGCGCGCTGGACGTCACGTTTTACGTGAGCGTTATAGGTTGTTTCATATTCCCGCGCGAGGTCATGTGGCTGGGACGTCATTACCTTATCAACCAATCCTGTTTTTTTGCGCACGCCACCCATGCCGGCTTTTCTGCGACACGAGCTCCGTAACGTTCTCGCGTTATCTCTCTAATAAATGCACTTGAAATTTCTTCGTGTCCATTTCCCCAGCCGATATGCAGTGCGCATAATGTTGCGACCTACGAACCGCGTCCAGAAAATGATAAGGCTCAAAAAACGGTATGAATTCAAATTCCGGTCTGCGCAATAATAACGAGCGAATAAAAAGCCCCGTTTATATTCCGTCCGCCTTTTCACGGCGTTGTGTGTGTCAGTTGTACTATATTTTCCGGACTGCAGTCCTCCCTCACTGTAAAGTATACAGAGGAAATTTTGGATTAAAAGAGAACGTTTTTGTTAAGATAGTCCGCACCCGTTGCAGAGTTCGCATCTAATAATAGTCGCACGTGAAAAACAGCAAAAAATAAACATTATAAGGCGCAGAATACCTTGTAATTGGCCTCCTTTATTCGCGCACAGCTTTTATCACGCAGAAATTATTCTAAACATTCTCATTGTTTTTTAAATTCATTAACAAAATGTGTTACGTATCATCTTTTTTTTTTTTCGTAAACAAAGTTTTGTATTGTCCACACCTGCAGATAGTTCGCACAACGCAACTTTAAACTTTTAAACGTGTATAGTCCGCGAACTATATAGTCTGGAAAATACGACAGGTAGAAAATTTGGAAGGTGCGGTACTAGCGCTAACCTAGAGTGTTGAAAATGGACCAGGCAGCAGTTATTATACGAATATGAAACACTATACCCTGATGCCGTTCGCCATGTGTAGCTTACCTGTGGCTTTTTAGCCTGGCTTGTTTCGGCTCTCACAAAAAAAAAGCGAATTCGCCACTGATGACTTCCGGATGGTAATGTAAGACTCGTAAATGAAGACATACGACCGATTCTATGCTGCGCGGTTTTAAGGCAAGGCAGGCAACACGAACGACTGCTCGCAGGCCCTACTGGTACAGTAATTAGCCCTGTACTTCTCCGAGCTAACAGCGACGGCTCGAAAAGAAACACGCCTTGCAACATGCTGCTGACCCCTGCCTCGTTAATCTATTTTTAATGCGGCGGCTGTTTCAATCCTCCGCCCTATTGTTCTATAATGTACGGCTTAATCAAGCTCCGAGCTTATCGATGACAAGAAAAGAAAGAGGTAGTAAGTTGGACTTTGTCATGGGAAGAGATGAAAACAATATATTTTCTTGGCTATCCTCGAAGCTTATTTGCGCTAAGCTGTGCAGCTGGTTTATTTATTTAAAGAAGTAAGTTAACACTTTTTGGTGCCCTCCTCTCTTTTTCCCCGAGCAGACCTCATATCAGGTTCTTTTGGCGGACTTGCCGAGTCAAGAGAGCAAAACAGCACACCGGTTGTTCCGCTAACTGTGGCTCGCCAAACGTTAGACAGTTGGAATAATTAAAGCTCGTTTAAATCTCAAGTGATCCGCCAGACAACTAAGTCTTTAAAGGAAATATTGGCATGAACGTTTCACAAGCTATCTTTCTTAAAAAAAGGCTTAAAAATATTTTTGAGGGTTCAGTTTTCTTTTTCTTAGTGACCAAGCATTGATTGTTTCAGTGCTGTATCATGGCATCAAAAAAGTACGCATTACAATTTTCGTCACAGTGTCGCGTGATGACTGAGAAAACGACATAAAATAAGGATCAGAAGACACGAGCGGAGTATCATGACGTAAGAGACTCCAGACGTCTCCTGAATTGTTTAACTCGTTGCAACTAAACGCGCTCACAGATTCTTCAATGCAGTGTGGTTTTGGTGCTTCGTTCATGAGAAATGTTTAGTTGCTTGAATTATAATATTTTTATTATTGAATGTGTGCCACCTTGTCACCATTTCACGTTACTCTGTACGACATCAAAAAAGCTCTGATCGGCCGGTTCTTCACTGCAATGTTTAATGTGAAAGATCTGATTTTGAGTTTTAAATAAGTTTTTTTTTATTATTGGGTTTTTGTGGGACGTTTTGGTTTATTGTAAAAATATAAACAGGCCTACGTACTTTGTCAGATTCCATAAAAATCAGCGGCGTAACTACTGACCAGCCTAGTATCCTCCTACAGTCAAACTTGGCTCAGGTTAGTCGTGAGATAGTTCTATCGGAGATAGAAGCGAAAGTACGTGGTGCGCAAGAAACCTCATTCAAATTCTGGACACTCAGGAACCAGGATGGCGCGACCTGGAATAGGCTACGTTTGCCGAGGCTAATGAATGCTAGCTGTGTAAACTCCGCCCTTGTCTCTCGGACATCTAAGTTGGAAAAAGTTTGTCTGAGGAACCGCCAAGACTGTCGTTCCTTTATTTCTTTTCGGGGCTGTGAGCGCTTTAGGACTTCTTTGTTTCCTCATCCACCGAGACTCAAGAGGTTTCGGCGTGAACTTTGATGAAGTAGAGCATCGTATCTGAATTCGTAAGATCCCACTGTGGGCGGTTCCAGAAAAGGAAGTTAGAGCCGGTGTAGTCAAGAACAATATGCAAAACAACGCTCATCTGGAGGTTACTCTACAAATTATCGGGAAAAAAAAAATGTTTCAGGCCCCTTCCACTTTTTGTTTTTGCTTTTTTTAAAAAGGACCACTATTTTATAAGTGGGATTCTTGGAAGCACCGCGAAATATTTATTCATTCATCGTTTTACTATTGTTAAGAGTTTTATCAATAGATTATAGAGGTAAGAAGATTAAGACAATACATGAGTCGCCAGAAACTCTTCTAGGTTAACAATTAAATACATTCTGCGTCCGATCACTCCTTCGTCCTGTTCTATTATGGTTACTAACGACTGAAAATCACCCTTGCAAAAAAAAATATACATTAAACAGAGGAAGCTAAACTGTTCAGAATGGAGTAAAAATATCATTTCAAGAACAACTGGTCAAGCTGACATAAACAAACTGAACTGCGATCATTGTACCCTCTTAGAAAAATGGAGCCTCTTAGAAATCTGAAAGCACATGAGAGAAACAATTGCTGCGAATTATGAAGGAAACTTGGCGAATGACGAGGCTGCAAATATGTTTGGAACTTAAAATGGTCCAAGCATGGTGTTTCACCCTGCACAAAAATACACTGCATTTTAGAGCTCAGCTCTTAGGCGCCCGTTTCCGGGTTGAGCGGCGTCGGCGTCGCCACCGACGTCGGCGTAACCACGCTAAAGCGGGAAAATTGAGGTCACGTGACCTCATCACCGATTCAATTCCCCTTGACGTGACCTCACCACCAATTCAATTCTCCGCCATATTTTGCGGGGAAATTAGGTTTCTTCGCTAGATTTAGCGGACAAATTCAGTTTCTCGGCTAGATTTAGCGGGAAAAATTGACGTCACATGACCTCAAAACCGATTGAATTCTCGGTAAATTTAGGGAAGAATTGAATCAATGCTGAGGTCACGTGACGTCAATTTTTCCCTTAAATGTAGCGAAGAAACTAATTTTGTTCATAGGTGACGTGAAACCAAGTCATGTGACGACATTTTCCCCGCTAAATTTAGCGAGGAAAAATGAATTGGAGGACGAGGGGAGAGAAGGTGATGGAGGAAGAGGAGGAGAAGACGTTGAGGGGAGGAGGAGAGGGTACGGAGGAGGAAGAGGGGCATACTCTCCCCTCCGTACCCTCTCCTCCCCCTACTCAAAAGCTGCGCTCTAATTTCGCATTTCAAGGATTTGTAAACGTCTTTCATATTTTGAACGCAGCTCTTAAGGCCCGTTCACACTCTTGCGACCTCTTAGAACTGGGTGCCTTGAAACCTCTTACAACGAGAGGACACACTGGCGCCATCTATTGTTCAACAGTGTAAACTTGGCGGTCCGGCATATTTTCTATTTATCTCGCGCATTAAGGCCCGTTCACACTCTTGCGACCTCTTAAAACTGGGTGCCTTGAAACCTCTTACAACGAGAGGACACGCTGGCCCCACCTATTGGGTAGCAGTGTAAACTTGGCGGTCCGGCATATTTTCTGTTTCTCTCGCGCACTATCCTTTCTTTCTTGGCTCGAAAAACTTTAGTCAACGTTATAAACGGGCCTTTCTTATAGGTAATACGCACATTTGACCACGGAAATCCCGCAAAACCTTCGCTCTTGTGAAATGCAGCTCCAGGGTCACCGCATAAATGGCGCCAGCGTGCCAGTGTGTTCTCTCGTCCTAATAAATTTTAAGAGGTTATAACAAGTCTCGTCTTTCTCGGTCGCACTCGGTTGCAAGTGTGTGAGTGGGCCTTTATCCTTTCTTTCTTGGCTCGAAAAACTTTTGTCAACGTTATAAACGAGCATTTCTTATAGGCATTACGCACATTTGACCTCGGAAATCTCGCGAAACCTTCGCCCTTAGGAAATGCAGTTCCAGGGTCACCGTATAGATGGCGCCAGAATGCCAGTGTGTTCCCTCGTCCTAAGAAATTTTAAGAGGTTTCAACAGGCCTCGTTTCTCTCGTACTGGGTTGCAAGAGCGTGAATGGGCCTTTATCCTTTCTTTCTATGGCTCGAAAAACTTTTGTCAACGTTATAAACGAGCATTTCTTATAGGCATTACGCACATTTGACCTCGGAAATCTCGCAAAACCTTCGCCCTTGGGAAATGCAGTTCCATGGTCACCGTATAGATGGCGCCAGAATGCCAGTGTGTTCCCTCGTCCTAAGAAATTTTAAGGGGTTTCAACAGGCCTCGTTTCTCTCGTACTGGGTTGCAAGAGCGTAAATGGGCCTTTAGTCACCCGTTTCCGAGTGGAGCGGCGTTGGCGTCGCCGACGCCGCTCCACCCGCAATTCAGTTCTCCGTGGAATTTAGCGGAAATATCGACGTCACGTGACATCAATACCAATTAAGGTTTCCTGCTAAATGTAGCAGGAAAAATGACGTCACATGGCTTGGTGCCACGTCACCTATGAACGAATTCAGTTTCTCCTCTAGGTTTAGCGGGAAAATTGACTTTATGTGACCTCAAGGGCAATTCGATATCCCGCTAAATTTAGAGGGAAAAACCGACGTCACGTGACCTCAACATCAACTCAATTCCCCCCTAAATTTAGCGTGGAAAGAATTGCTGTTGAGGTCACGTGACGTCATTCTTTCCGCTAAATTTAGCGGGGAAACTGTGGGAGGAGGGGAGGGAGGAGGAGGATGAGATGGTACGCACGAGGAGGAAGGGAGGGTACAGAGGAGGGAGAGGGGAAGGTGCGGAGAAGGAGGTGGTGGAGGAGGAGGGAGAGGAGGAGGGGGAAGGGGTGAGGGGGGGATGAGGAGGATGAGGAAGAAAGAAAGAGTAGGGGACAGTAGGAGGGGAGAGGAGGGGGAGGAGGAAAGGAGGGGAGGACGAGGAGTATAGGAGGAGGAGGAAGGACGGGAGGAGGAGGAGAGTATGCGGAGGAGGAGGAGGGGCATACCCTCCGCTTCGTACCCTGCGGTCCTCCTCCACCTCAAAAGCTGGGTTCGAATTTCGCGTTACACAAATTTGTAAACGTCTTTCATTTCTTTTTTTTTTTAAGTTTAACCATATTTTTAGTTTATGTCTCCCAGCTCCCTCCGTGCTGCAGCGATTGGCTTAGTTTTGCGCGGGAAAGTAAACTCTCCAGATTTCGTAGACTATAACAAGAATAATTACTTGCTGAAAGGAAGGTTATATCAGGTTATTGAGTAGTTTTCATTCATTGGTCGAAAATATATTTCTATATTCAATTGAAAATTGCAGTTTTCTTGCACAGAAAAATGAGCACTAACAGGCCTCCAGAAGATTGTGATATTCTGCAGGTAAAATATAAATAAAAAACAAATACTGCGATAAACTAAAGAAGCTTGAAAGACTACGTCCCACCTTCCCTATGCCTGTGTACTAAAGGCTAGCCCACATGGCGCGTTTTTCCGGGCGTCTGGACGCGCGTCTCGGCTTGGCGCGCGCGCTAAGCCAGACGCGTGCGCCCCGCGAAACCACACGCACACTCTTAGAAAAAAGGGTATCGATAGTCCTCCCTTAGGGGAGGAACGGTCTTGTAACCTATGTTCCTTCAGAAAGAGAGGAACTTTCGTCCCTGAAGCAGGGGAGCAAAGTTCCTCCGTCGCCTGCATCTCATTATGGCGGCCCTGAATCGAGCAAATCGAGCTCAATAAGGCTTAACGAGGACGCTACGTCTCTTGTACGGGACGAGAGGAGCAGCAAATAAAAGCGTAACGCGAGCTTTCCACGAACTGTGTTTATTTCCGAAGCCAGATTCACCCCACAGGTACAGAAACTTGCGTTTCGAAAGCAGTTACTCAGTCTTCTCGTCGACAGCACTTTTTTTAAGGAGCTGTGCAACGATATTCAATTGGAATGTTTTTCACTTTACACGAGCTTACTGGCACTAGTGGGACTCAAGGATACTCGCATGCAATGCCACTGGCCAAGAAACTCCTTTGTTGCGGTGTAATTTCAAGGACAAAAGCGATCATTTTCATTCAATCTCTCCATTGCAAAATTCGATGACGTAACGCGGGGATCGCAGTACACCCGTATGACGATATTTGAATGCGGTTCATAGATTGGACCCGAGCATTGCGTGGGCACTCGATTTAGGCTCGTGATAATTGATAGCTCGAGAAG
This sequence comes from Ixodes persulcatus, assembly GCA_013358835.2. Taxonomy (NCBI): domain Eukaryota; kingdom Metazoa; phylum Arthropoda; class Arachnida; order Ixodida; family Ixodidae; genus Ixodes; species Ixodes persulcatus. The sequence continues at coordinate 220,671 of JABSTQ010009081.1, forward strand.
CATTCGAGTAGTGGCCCGTGTCCAATCGCTGCAACGACGACAATAGCCGAGCCATAACAATGTCTGGAACTCAGCGCGTGTCCTGTGCTTTGCCAACCCCAGCGCGTGGCTATGATCAACATTGGCGGCATATAATCGGCTCCAGATCACGTGGCCGCTTGTTCTGGCTGCGAGTTGAGGGCGTGAACGCTGCTCGTTGCTTTTTAATTTTTTTCTGGGACTTCTAATGCGTCGGGTGAAAAACGAAGGCGTGTTTCATAGGTCATTAACGTCAGGGATCCGTTCTAAGCGGTATTTGCGCAAAGTAAAAAAATTGTTGCATAGCCCCTTTAAACGGAGACAACCGATACCCAGTTACTTCGCGCACTTTACGTCTTACCTTTGGTGTTCCTCGAGTCACTATTACTTCGTCAACCGCACATCACGCAGGAACGGCAAACCCAATCCGCGAAACCAAAAGCCGCACTCAAAAGAACTAACTCGAAGCCACTGTTTATCGCGTAGCGTGAAAGGTTAAATCGCTTGCCACTAGATGGCAGGGTCAAGGAGAGTAATTGCAAGTAGCTAGGCTAGGTGGCGCTAGGTACTGCCCAATTCATGTTCTACAAAAAAATAGTTTTATTTCTTCAGCCCACCATTGCGCTTACGGATCTTCGGGAACCTCTCCTTTACTCAGATTACACATACAATGAGCACATACACTGCACATACAAACATCAATTCAACGGCACACTAACCCGAACGCTACACCGTCTTTTATACTGGTCGTTTTGAACGTACGGAATTTTTCGGTGACTGAATAAGCAATAAAAAATATTCCCAGCATGTTGATTTTTTTCTAGCAATGTCATACCTTTGACATTATTTTGAATGACTCAAGGGATGAATCTCTTATTAAAAAGCGAACGCTCGATCATGCCGTAAATATTTGAGATCCAATAAATCAAGCCGCTCCAATGCGGTTCGAAGCCATGAGTTTGTTTCCCCGCGCGGCACGTCGTAGCCTCTATTTCACACGACGACGACGACGACGATGCCAGGAAGCTACACCGGGTGACCGCGGCGCTACGTTCTAGCCCTGGACGTCAATGTATCGGGGTGGCAGCTGTCTACTTCGACTGGGCCTCCACCTGGAGCCGCTGCCTTCAACGAAGTGAGCGAGCGCACCATAAACCGCCAGGGCTTTACCATCCAGGACGTGCATAGAACAGCCTGCCAAAGGTCACCTTGGCTCGCTGGCCTACTGGCCAGAACCACCGCCGAACCTCAAGACTCGTGCGGCGGATCAGAAAAGCAGTCGTCCTCATCATGCACCATCAAACCGCCAGGGCTTTCCCAGCCCCAACGCACGGTGAAGACCGTGTCGTCCTCCCCTTGTATATATCATGTCATCATCATCATCACTAGACGTGGCACCGCGGGCCTCCATGGTACGGGCTGTCGCCTTTCCGCGGTGCCACGGCTCTCCTGAGCCAATAAAGATTATTATTATTATTATTATTATTATTATTATTTCTATTGTAGTGTTTGTTTTTCTATTTGTGCTGTTCGCGCAAGGCTGCAATTGCCGTCTTGAATTAATCTCTGTAGAGCGGATATTCACTCAGCTGGAAGTGATGCTTCTCGGGCTGAGAGATCGCTTTTCGATCAACTTGAGTGCAGTCAAAGCCGCGACTTGCGGCAGGTGTTAAGTGTACGGAGCTACGCCGTGGCGAGCTCGAAAACTTCTTGCGAGCATCCCAGCGCGCCACTTTGAGGGCAGTTTCTCCAGGGACCGTAGTATATTTAAACAGCAAAATAAAGGGTAGCTTTTTTTTTCGATTTTACCTACTATTCTTTTTTCATGCTAAAATTTCACACTGTAAATATACCTACTTTCCGTCATGATTTCGTACTGTTCAGTCCTTTCCCCAGAGCGCAATCGCTCTCGGGCACGAGACAACCGACAGTCACATTGGCCACTGTACGATAGGAGCTTACTGTTCAGACCAGCGTTCCAACATGACTATCCGCACGTCGATCGATTGCACCTAATCCCTCAAGTGGTATTAAACTTTTTAATGTAAAGCGGAATGTCAACCTGCGACACCCCACCCCGTCCGATCACGGCCCGACCAGCGGCATCAATGCCCGACAGTTTACGTCATCTCATCTTGTTGTTACACCACTGATACGCGAACACACGGTCACATCGGCGATAATTCCAGTCTTCTGTTCACAACCCACAACACTGCCATCACGATGTTGCTGCTATGTTGCTGACAAGCACAAATACAGAACCACGTTGAACGCCGGTCGCACTCGGCATCGGAAAACAGAACCGAACTCAGCAAGAAAGGCGCCCAGGCAGCCGGCAGCAAAACCTGCCTGTCTTGGACGCAGTTCCTGCGATTTCCATAACGTCGAGAACGTCGACACAGTTCCGCGTGGTTTCGCTACTGTAGTTCCGCGTGAGCCCCGCAATTCGGAGACGGCCATCTTTCCCAGTGTACGTGGCGCTGCTGGCACTGCTCCGGAACTTCGCCGTTTCTAGCGGCTTCGTTTGCTCGTTTCATAAAATTAGTGATAAAATCGTCAATGCAACCGAAATGCTCTGCACGTTTGGACTAGAAGACGGAATTACAGGCGGCCTTCGCTGCCGCTGAAGCTCAATCAACTCAACAGCATTTATTAAACAACGTGCGCGACCTGCTCGAAAACGAAACCGAAAGAAGTTGAGTCGGGAGGGCGAAAGCTTCCTCCAGTCTGCCTGGAGAAGGAGGAAAATGTCTCGTTCCTCCCTCCTTCTCGTGTCCGCTTGGGGGCGCGTCAGTAGAAGGGAGGAAGACGCGCCGTTGCTACTTTTTTCCTCCATTTTTTTTTTTAGAGTGCAGCGCTACCGGGCAGCGCCTCGCGTCTGCGTATCCGAAGCGTCTGCCCAACGTAGCCAGACGCGCTTAAGAAAAAAAAAAAAGGAATTTTTAAATATAAATCGCGCGTGAAATGATTAACCGTAATATTTAATCTTATTAATAGTAAGCACGCATTTTTATTACAGCAATTGCAATGAAGCTCAATTTCACTCATTTTCATCCTTTTTAGGGCTTACGCCTCATCCACCTTTCGGTATGCCATCGGCATCACCATCTCCCGCACAAAAACATTTACAGCTGGCCGCTACAGCAGCTACAGAGGTTGCGTTGTTGCGGTTGTTGCCGATAGCATTCATTTTGTACTTTTATCTCTCGGTGTCCTTGTATTCCTTACATTTCGCCTGCCGAGTGTAGGATGCTTTTGTACTTCACTAACTCCTCTCTGTTGAGCTGAAGGAGCGTCAACTTCTTCCGCGGACCAGGGAGGAGTCCTTGGACTTGTGGAAAAGGTATGGCAAACTGATGTCCGCGGGGGGAAGGACGTAACTACACTTATTCGCCCTGCTGCGAGCGTGCAAATTTTGTAAACTCCGCGCCCGCGGGTGTGCGTGTGTGCGTGTGTGCGTGTATGTGTGCGTGCGTGCGCTCTGCCTTGGAATGGCGCAGGGTTGTTTCCCGTTTTTGTATTGTATCTTTTTGTTTTGAGTGTTTGTATTTTTTTTCCTCTCCGTATCCCTTTCCCCACTTGGCGGCGGGCTAGCAGGCGCACCTGCATAAGGGTCTCAACCTTTCTGCCTAGCCTTGCACGCTGCTGAGTGGGTATCGCAATCTGTGCAAATAAAAATTATTATTATTATTATTTCCATTGTCGCAAGGTTCGTGGCGAAAACTACAGTCCTACAGTGGCGAAAACACTGAAGAAAATTCAAACGCTCCTTGCAACTAGTGAACACGGCCGTTCATTGGTTGTTGCCTTCCGGACGCAGCGGGAGACGCGACGCCTGGACGCAAAATATCTGGCTCCTCTAGATACGTCGGAATGCGCCAAAAAACGCTGCGTTTAGTCCCGGCGCCGAAAGTGACGTCAAAGCGCAAGCGCAGACGCGACGCAGACGCGGAGAAAAACGCGCCATGTGGGCAAGCCTTGATGCTGTCCGGCAGTACGTCACCTTTTCATCATAATTTACAGAAAATTGGCGAGTGCCGACGTCGAGGCCAGCTTCCTGGAAAATGGGCGAGTCATATTCTGAACTGAGCCTACCCGACAACAAAACACGTGTGTAAGGCCGCGAGCGGCCGCGAACCACGTAGTCCTTGCACCTCCGCGAGTCTTTTTTTGTTTTGTTCGCGGCGGCGTTGTCTCAGTTCTTCGATGCGCGAGAGATTTGATCCGTGTACAGACACGGCTTGGCGCCGCAGGGGTGGTGACCAATGCAGGAATCGATTCTACTAGGAATTCTGCAGGATTCGTTAAGTCCTGGAAGGATGTTTGTGCTGTCTGCCAGTAGATAATTAGGCGGGAGTTCACCCCGTGCCACCACGTAGGTTAAAACGGGGCCTGTTCCGGCGAGCGGGAGAAAAGGTAAACTCGCATATAAGTCGCAGACGTGCGAGAGTGTGCGCCACCGACGTCGCGTTAGCGTCGCGTTGCGATTGTTTGCCGTTTCGCGGTTCGCGAAAGCCGTTGGGGAAAATCGGTACCGAAGCAGTTGGCAAAAACGCGCCCCAACCACTCGATCTCAGCCCTTTGCGGTTGAGAACCCGCAGATCGGCTTCGCGTTTGCATCCGCTTCCAGTGTGAACGCGCCATTTGGACGCATTGTTTGGGCTGGACATTCGTCGAGCATATTTCAAAAAGGGGCTATGAGCTCAATGTAATTAGATTAAATTGTGAGAGATAGAATTTTAATTGCAATATGCCTTGTTTAGTTTTTTGTCTTGACACACAAAAAGAGCAACATTACCTCTTCTTCCTTAACGGATGTTGGCGATAAACCATCGTTGCTAAACAGTTGAGATTAGGAGGGTGGCTGGTATGGCGTCTAGTTAGGGCCGCTCACCCGGAACCATGCCGAAATTAAGGTGAAAGGTCCTGACATGGTGAAGAGAACATCGCAGAAAAGACGTCTTTTTGTGCGCAGTACTGTTCACCATGCCATCATACCAGCTCGCCCAGCTTGCAACACTTCTGCAGTGTCCTGTCACTTCTGGATTTGTCAATGTGACGTCGTGTTTTTTTTTTGTAAGAAATTGTATTCCCGACTATTTTACCAATGAATATTTGTACGCCTTTTTATTTCAGTTGTAGTTGAAAATACGGTACCCTGGTTATCACCTACGCCGCATTTGTTCTGCGTGTCGGTGGCCACTGCGATATCCGTCGAACCACGGTCACAGGCATCGACTTGACTAATGGCGTCATCCGTCAGGACTTTCTCTGTAAGTGCACACAGAACACACCTCCTCTCCCCCCCCCCCCCCCCGGTCCCCCTCTGTTTCCCGTGTTTTTCTTTTTTTTTTTCTTTTTTTTTTATCGCAAATCGGAACCAAAGGGCCCTTTGTCTCCAGGGGCAAACCAAACTTCAAATCGTAGAAAAAAAAATAGTTGTAATGGTTGTGGGTTCGTCCCGGTGGAGTTTGCATCGACAAGATTACCCCTGCGTCCATTAGTCATTTGGGCGACCAAATCCCGATTGGAACCCTGCTCTGCACGCCAGCGTTTTTCTGCGCCTGTTGCGCATCAAGAATGCAAGTACCGGTTTGCAGGCTGTGAAATACGGAGAGGGTGATGACCTTTTGTATGTCCCTTGCATGTATGTTTAGCTCGCCATTTGTATGACGGCATCACAACAAGCATGTAATTGATCGGTGGTTCTCTCGCTGGAATGCAATTTGCAAAGATCGCCGCTTGAAGGGGTGCTGAGGTGTGTTTCGATTTTTCAGTTGACGATGAATATTAGATTTGTGATGTCTTTTGGAGGCTACTGATTTAACACATTCGTTTGACACGCTCTCCACAGGGTCAAAAGAACATCAACAAAAAAAATTTCAGCCGTGATGACCAAGTCGAAAGGACAACACGAAAGAGAGGACAGCTCTTGCACAATTTTCTGGAAGACGTAGAAGCCCGGAGCCTCGTGAACAGTTTTAGTGAGAGAAGTTCGCACTGCCTCTCATTCTTCTGCCAGAGAGCATGTTAAAATGATCACTCGACAATCGCATCCCACTCGAGCGATTCTACAGTAAGGGTAACATTGAAAAAAAAAAAAACTATATATACCATTACTGTGGCAGTTTATACATACCACGAAGGTGATATGGTAGAGACCTTGAGTCTGCCCACTATTCTTTCAGTCAGAGATCAGCACCTCCCGCGCGGTCAGGTGACTCGAGACGTGAAGCTCAGATTTGAAAGGTACTGTGTAGGGGCAACGGTCAACTGCTTTTTTCCCTACCCATGGCGTCCCTCCAATCAAAGTGAGCAAGAGCTTCATCTGCAACTCGCACAGAGGCAGCGTCTGGCGTTCGAACTCCGAACCCCAATGCCGTCTGCTAGTCCATCCGAGCGGCGTCTGTCTCACTTATTTTAGGGCTTTCGGAAATTCACTGGTTCATTGCGTATGAGAACGTAGCTTTCGTGAAAGGCGAGAGGAAATTCCTCGAAGGGTACGCTTATTTCGTCAACTAGACGCGTTTAAATTAGCGAGAAAATCATGGCAGATTCGTCATTTTCTCCGGACTGTAGAGCGCTGCTGCGAGGGCGGACTTTCGACGCACAAGCAATCAGCCGCTCTCACCACGCCACACGTACTCCTCCCTCTTAGTTGATGTCCGCGTAGAGAATTTCAGCGGTGCTTTACCGCTGGCAAACTGCGGCCAAGGTATTGCTGCCGGCGCTCGCTTGAGAGTATGCTCGGAAGTCACAGAGCGAGCTTATGGTAGCGATACCGCTAATGCTACCACTGTGGGCCCAGACTGCATGTCGCCCAAAGTGTTGAAATCGTGCTCATTCGCCGTGTCCCGCTACCTTCACATAGTCTTTTCAAAGTCTCTAGAAGAAGGTGCACTTCCAGACGAATGGTAAATGACATTTGTTACGCCAATCCACAAGCATGGATCGAGAAGAAGTGTAGAAAACTATCTACCCATTTCCTTTTTTTGTGTATGTTGCAAGATTTTAGAACACATCTACATACTTTTTTTTTCTTTCAGCATGGTTTTTGAAAGGGTCTTTCGTGCGTGACTCAGCTTGTTGAACTTTACCATAATCTTGTTACAACAGCTGAAAGTGGAAGTGAAACGCATGCTATTTTCCTTGACTTCCGGAAGGCTTTTGATTCTTTGTCCCACCCTTTTTGTTGTATAAGCTGCGCTGTTTGAGCCTGAATAACAGCGTCTGCCGATGTATAGAAAATTAGCTTTTTGAGAGAAAGCGATGTGTAGTCATAAACGATGCAAAATTTGAATTTGTTACTGTGACATCTAGCGTTCTTCAGGGGTCAGTCTTTGGACCTCCTTTATTCTTTGTTTCTTATGAATCACATAGCTGTAGGGATTTACTCGCCTGTGAGGCTGTTTGCAGATTATTGTGTTTTATATCGCAGAGTAGAAATTTTACGTTATTCTGCTCTCTTACAATCTGCCTTAGATAAAATATCCAGTTGGTGTGGGACGTGGCAATTAAGCCTTAATGCATACAAGTGTGTCCCCGTCAGTTTCAGGAAAAAACGCGACAGCATCATATCGTGTTATTCTATTAATTATCGACATTTGCATGGAAACATAGATGTGAAGTATTTTGGAGTCATTTTATCAAGCGATATTTTTTTTAATCCTCACGTAACACAATCTGTAAAAAAGTCTAGTAGGATGTTAAATTTTATTAACCGAAATCTACGCAGTGCTCCCAAAGAGCTAAAAGACGCTGCCTACTCCTGCTTGGTGAGACCGACGCTTGAATATGCGTGCATTCTGTGGGCTCGTACCATGCGTACCTTGCCACTAAAATAAAACAAATTCAATACCGTGCTGCAAGGTTTGTATGGGGAGCGTACAATAGAACATTCAGTGTGACAGAAATTAAACGTGAGATCGGTTGGGAACTATTGGATTTAAGACGAAAGAAATTTCGTTTAAAGTTTTTATTTTCTGTTTTGGTAACTTAACTAGAATTGATAAATATAAATATCTTGAATCACCAAACTATTTTAAAACCCGAATAAATCATTGTAATAAGATAAAAAAAATATATTTTGCCGAACTGATGAGAAAGAATACTCATTTCTCCCTCGTACAACAACGGATTGGAATTCACTGCCTGCATCAGCATTCACTACAGATGACGTAAGATATTTTTTTTCAGTATCTTAAGTTTCAATATACAAGGGTTTTTGTTTTCTTTGGCAGTATTTATTGTTTTTGCCAATGTATTTACGTTCATGATTATGTGTTTATTTTGTGTTTCTCTGCTGTAATGCTTTGGCGCTGCAGGTAGTTTCTGTAAATAAATATATAGATGTATCACACTCAACTTAGGATACAGAGTGCATGACTTGCTGGGTGCACGCTTCTTGCTTCGTGATTACCGGCAAAAACCACAATCTCATTAGGTGCGGAACGATTTTAAGACGTCCAGAACTCGTCAGTCCCTGCGTTTACTAGACTCGGTATTGATCCGAGGAAATAGGCGGTGACGTTGTGCTAAAACTCTGCTCGTTGGACTTGAACCTGAAACCGTCAAACTGACCTCAGGCAAAACGTTTTCAACACCATTTGAAAGACACCACTCGTAAATTGCCATCTATAACCGAAAAAGTAAAACATAACCCCGTCTGGCTCGGGGGTTGTAGTTCGGACCAAACATTATTCATACCTTATATTTTTAGTGCAATTTTTTTATAAATGTAATATTTAGGTGACGGCGCATTTTCTCAATTTTTATTTCTAGCTAACTAAGCACCCGGGGCCCGACGTCTGGTTATTCAGTAGTGCCTAAAAAAAACTTCACCGAAGGCAAACAAACAGTGTTACGTTTGCGTGACGCTTAAATATATTTACGAACCGCCCGAGCGCAGTTCGCAGCTATGTTTGCATAAGGCACGCCGCATCGAAAAAAACTGTACCCAGTCAATAAACAATATTGTTTTCCGACATGAAACCTGCATAATTGAGTCCACGCAATAAATTACGTAACACTTGTTCCCTGGATTCCGGTCAACAGGCCGCGATAAGGATTGAAGGATGTGAGAGAGAGAGAAGTTAAGCAGGATTATTGTACTTGATGTGCGACATTCATCGCTTTCAAACACTCCTGCCTGTGAACGGTCCGCAACCTACTTAGAACAACAACCCACGGCTTTCTTTTTAGCGGTTTTGTGGATGAGAAGGGCGAGTGTTCGTTCGTCCCAATGTTGATTCAGTGGTAAAATGCGTTCACCTCCTTTGGACACAAACGGTATTACCATTGAATAATATAGTACCGATTTCCCTTCTCCTTGCCGGGAGAAATGTTGTGCACCAACCACGGAAATAACTCACGTAGACAGGGTCCTCCTGTACTAAAGGAATATACTTTTTACAAAAAGTGTGCTACTTTCTTTTAGAGGTGCACCTGCTGTCAAATAGGGAGGCAACCACCGCATTTCACTCCATCAAAAAATAAGGATGAATAACATAAAATATAAAGCACTATCATGAAAAATAAAAATCTCTCCAGTTTTTATGGTCTTGTATGGGCACTGAGAGCGCAGGAAACGCGTGTCTTAGTATGTTCACTTTCTTTTTTTTTTTTTTTTTGCTTGGTGATTCTTTCTTCGGTGTGGTTGGCGTCGAATGCCGAACTCTCCTTGGCTGCGGGGTAATAATTATTTGCTCTAAGCTCGCCACGCCTGGTATTTTGTTTTTCAGCTGTCCGTGGCTGTACCGCGAGCAAGCGTTCCAAAAAGCATCTTTCGTGCATTAAACACAAGGGGGTCACGTCATTCAAGAGGCAACCAAAATAACGCTAAGACGACGCGCGATGAAGAGGCATCAAAGCGCGCGCCACCATTGGCTGAGATAGGGTGGAAACAAAGGCACGTGGACGCATCCGGAAGGCAAACAAACGCACGAGATACGCCAAGAGCAGAAACACTTGCTCGCCGTATATAGCGTGCCTGTCATATATAGACGCTATTTTCACAGTACAGGGCGATGGAATGACCAAAGACTCGGGAGCCACTGATTTAGCAGATGCCTGCACAGTAGAGTACAGCGATGCCATGTGAGGTAACTGTGGTTTCGGGAACATGAGGAACAATAGCAGCGTTTGTGTTTGGTGCTTTGACTGCGTTTACATCGATGCGACCCTAGTGCAGCTAATCGAGATTTGAGATTTTTGATTGGTAGTAGGTGGGTAGAACAGAAAGAAGTTGAGAGACAGGGTACGTGTGATTGGTTCCTGCTCAATTCAATGCTCTGCGATTGCATTCATGTCGATCCAGCATTTCATGAAATCGCGAACCGATGACTGTGGTTTAATGCAGCTTGAGAAGGCAGCCAGGCGTTGGTGGCGCTTCGAGAAGCTTTTTTCTGTTCCCCTCTTTTTCCTTCGAGAGGGCACCCTTAATCTTCCGCGTATTTAAAACTTCGGGAATGCGAAGAAACTGTAGCCGCCCTTCGAAACATCACATGGCAGCCTCATTCGCGTCCTGCCTCCCGGTTTTGCCGGTCGATTTTGACTCCCTGTGGTCATCCACGTACGTCTTCAAGTTTTACATGCTGATATTGGGCCACCAGTTATTATAGCTTTTGAGAACTTCTCACCGGATGCTCGAATAATCTCTATCCTTGGTTATTTTTGGTGGCATCAAAATAACAGGAAATTCGGCTCCGTGTACATTGCCACGTGAAAAGTTTAATGATAGCCATTTAAGTACTATATCACAGCTTCGTTTTAGGTTTGCTGGCCCTGAAAACTAAGTTAAACAAAACTTTTGAATGTACTTTTAGAATGTTCTCCCCTCCCATTAATTTGAGAACGGCACACGCAAAAAACAGAAATGTGTTTTTCACATCCTGTTAATTTCGGAATTTGTCGAACCCAGCACTCCAAGTGCACCGAGGGAAAGTGCACATGGAGAAACGTCACAGCTAGGTCGACGGAACGCAGTGCCACTCGAATAAACTTGAAGATTTCTACTCGGATTCCATTCTGGTATAGATAAATATTCACTTGGGGTGCGTAACCACGAAGGACCTCCACGTTCTATTGCAAAAATATAACAAAACTTCTAAATTTAACTTCAAACAAAACACATGTTCAAATATATTTTTGGTAAGTATTTTGTGAAATTTATCGAGGCTTTAATAGATAGGTGTTTATAAACACAAAAAAATACACGTCTCTTTTTTTCTCCTTTATAATACCTTGTGTCATATATAACTTGCCTTGTCCCCGTCTTTTTTTTTCTTTCTTTTTTTTTCGGCGTTTTTTTTTTTTACTTCTTAAATTGGAGCGCTTAAAAATATTTTTCTAAGACATCCTGGAAATACTCTGAACATATACGCATTTTCATTTCCCGCGCGAAACTTGTTTGGTTCCTGCGAAACAAATTCTCGATAAACGCTGACGCGAATATATTTAGTTTGCTAGCGCCGTTTGGCCGTGCAATATACAGGAGCGCGCCTGTAGAGGAAAAGAAACCTTTCCGCGACGTCTTCTGGGCATTTGTTCCGCTCATTGAGTTCCTTTTTCTCTCTAGTGGGGATAGCGCACGTTCGTAGTGTCCCCACCACAGGACTAACGAGAAAAGAAGAAAAAAAAAAAAAAGAAACGAAGATTTTATGCTTAGCCGTTATTTATTGTCGTTTTTTGTTCGCTGTGGCAACGTTATGTTCTTTTTTCTCGTGCGGGCGTTTTGATGACGGCGTATGAAACTCGCGACTTCTCCGAAAATTTGTTCGGCACTCGTATACAGTCGAGGTTTTTTTCGATTTCCGCGAGATGATTGATTGTCGCGGGCTCGTAAATTCTGCAACTGGCAGGTGTAGCAGGACCGAGCGGTCACAGGAGCCTCGATCGGCCAAGGAAGCCAAGAACGAAAAAAAGTCGAAAGTATTCTATCTTCATCATGGGGATCAAACACGAGGCATTTCGCTACAGTCACCGAAAGGATGAAAACGGCAGCATGCGTCATTTGGACACGTGGCTCCCGCACGCGCCCCTTGCTTTCCTTCGTATCTTGGCTGTGACCGCACGCTCGCGGGTCTCGAGGCACGGAAGGATCGTCGAATGTACGGAGCTCGCGCTGCGCTGGAGCCGGAGCGACTGAAAGTCCTCCGTGTCCTTCTCATCCTGGGAGTGAATATATACTGCCGCGCAATACTGCCCAGTCGTACGTGGCGGAGTTGGCAACGCACACGGCTGCGTGACGGGGGAACGAAGTTCAAACCCCACTCGACCCGGTTCTTACTTTGGCAAAATCTTCAAAATATTTGGGTTTTCTTCCCAGAAATACGCGTAACTTTCCTCAAGTCACCCGGGAGCTGTTGTATAAAACAAATGTGTTATCTATTTTAGAATGTGTCTCCACTGTGTGGGACCCGGCGGTTATCACTGATAGAGATAAACTAGAACGGGTGCAAAACTTTGCGGCCCGCTACGTATGGGGAGCGTCAGTAAAGGAAAGAAATTTTAGTGTGTCACGTGCAAAACAAACTACTGGGATACACTTGAATACCGTAAAGCAAACCTTCGCTTGAAGTTTTTTCACTGCACATACCATTCCCAAACCGGAATCTCACGTGACACCTATCTTTTTTCACCTGGTTGTCAACCCGCCCGAGTGGATCACGTTCATAAGGTTCGTGAGTACAGATGTAGGACTGCAGTTTTTAGTAGTGCTTTCTTCCCAAAAAACAATTTGCCAATGGAACCGGTTACCTTCTGCCGTAGTATCAATTTCGTCAAACGATGCCTTTTATTCTGCCCTGGAATCGGTAAAGTTGCAAAAATAAAAGTTATGCAAAATCTGTCGCGGATTCGAGATCTGCTTCGATGTACATAAACTATCCTGCTGTTATATGTTGATATATAGTGATGCTGTGTGTTGCGAAGTTGTGATGTGCTTCCATGTATATAAGTACTTTTGCCGCCATTTAACCCAACTGAACTTCACAAGAAGTCTGCTTGTGTGTATTCAAGTAATGTTTGATAATGTTCAAGTAATGTAACCCCCCCCCCCGCCATAATGCCGAAAGGCGCTGCGGGTATTGGATAAATAAATAAATAAATAAATAAATAAATAAATAAATAAATAAAACCTTTGCCCTTCTGGAATGTTCCAGCCCATTGTCGACTATCATCGCGTACTCTGGATCAGGACATTCCCCAACGTACCGCTTGCATAGGGTGGCACAAACGGATCGAACGCTGCCGAACAAAAAGAACAAAAATTGTATTTCTACATAAAACATTTACACTTTCACTTAATGTGCACTGAGCAGGGGCCCTAATCGGCACACTTGGAGAAAAAGTCGGCGAGAAATCCGGAGGCTATGATTGGCCGGCGCCAAGGTCAAGTGCGGCGTTGGCCAATCATGGCCGCCAGATTTCTCACCGACTTTCCTGCCAAGTGTCCAGATTAGGGCCCAAGGTTAGTTTTATAGTGTGAAATATCAAAACGCCATTCTCTCCGTGTAAAAAAAAAAAAAAAAAAAGAAAGAAGAAAGAGCCAACCTGCCGAAGTTATTGACCAAGTTAGCGAGGCTAATAGTGAGTTTTCGTATTGCGTATCCGAGCAAACGCAACGACTGGGCATTTGCGTTAGCGCTGCGTGCTCCCCACTGCGCGTGCACGGAGCCCAAACTGCGTCTCGGATAGGCGCATGGCGACGATGCACAGTGCGCCGCGTGGAGCACGCAGACTAAAAGCGCTTGCGTTTGCGGAATGTCCTCAACGCCGCCACTCAGCCAGGACAGAGGAATCAAATGAATTTCTACAAAATTTATAATACTACAGTTTGAGGTTTTAATCGCTTCTTTGCTAACATTGGCCCAGAGCTTGCAAACGACGTTATCTCAAGCAGCTCGCCGATGTTTTCCCAGACTAAGCATTGCCTACAAACATGCGCGTTTGAGTTAGTTACATTTCCAGAAATATAATCCGCAATCTCTACGATGCCTACTAGTAAATTCTGCAGGGTCTAACGAAATTTCATTGAAATCTATAAAATTCAATATCAAGCTACTGGGCATGTTATTGCAGCACATGCTTAATCATTCGTTAAAAGCCGAAGTATACGCAAATTCGTTAAATATTATAAACGTTTCTTTTACATATAAAGATGAAAATGTTGATGTAATGAACGTGAAAATTATACACCACTGTCTGTACTAAATAGCGCCAACACACTATTCTACCAACTTGTGGTGGAACGCATTAATTCATCCATAGACCAATATAAAGTGATAACACCTCTCGAGCCTGGCTTCCGTCCCAATAAATCTACGTCAAGTGCCGTCACCTCACTCAGCCAAATATAAAATTATCCACTTAATGACCCTCACTGTTTTTATCAATATTAATAAAGCGTTTGACACTGTTGCTTATAATTAATAAACTGGAGCGATAAGGTTTTAGCGGTGTATTAATTTGTTTTATTGAAATATATTTAACAGCTCGTTCCCAGTTTGTTTCTATGTCCAACTCTAAATCCACGATTGAACCAATTACAACAAGAATCCAGCAAGGATCAGTCCTTAGACCTATGCTTCCACAATATATGTAAATGAACTTTCTAAACTAATTAACAACTCACAAATATTAATGTATGCTATTGACACAACATTTTTATAGTCCCATCAATCATTTGATATCAGCAAGTGTAAGTAATTAGGATCTCATACTTCTTCAAGAATGGTACAATTAAAACGAATTGACACTCAATATAAAAAAATACAAAAAAATACCAAGTACTCCATTAAAAACATATTAGGTATGACAACTGCAAAATGTATGCTAATAATTGTATTATTGAGGAAGTACACTTTAAAAAAAAAAAAAAGCCTGTGCGTCTACTTTCCCGGCCAACACTCGGAGAGCCAATCAGCGCAACTTACGGAGGCAGCTCAGCGAATGACGATGCCGAAACATATGTTTAGACCAGACAAGTACACGTTACCCCAAATAAGTAACTAAATACCATTACTCGTTACTCGCTCAAAAGGTAACTAAATAAGTTACTCGTTACCGGTTCGCAAAAGGAACGCGTGAGTTACCTCAAAAGTAGCCAGTTACTTTTCACGTTACTTTGACGACCAAATACACAACTGCTTCGGTTTCACGGTTTATTGTTTTTTTTTTTTTTTTAGGTAGTCCTTGCACTTAAGTAGTAGCTGCCTCTCGAAGTTTTTATCAGTTATGTTTTCCCGCTTCCTTGAGAATACATCTCCGGCGACGCTGAAGAGTCGTGCTACCGACGCGCTCGAAGATACGGCAGTGTTGGGCATCAGGAAGACCTCGTAAATCTTCGAGAACTGCGCCTTCATTGAGGACAGCGGGTAATGGGTTCTGCGCCTTCCCGTGTTCGCAACCTCCGGGATTACATTGTGTTAGTACCCGGTTCTACAAGGTTCAACGAACGAACCTTATTGTGTTCGCTGGGTGAAGGGCATTCCCAGCTGTAGAGTTCAGTACAGCAACGTTTATCACTGGACACGTCAGTCAAACTGCTCGACTGACGTGTTGAGCGATATACGTTGCTGTACTGTCATACTGGTTAGTTTTTCTTTCGGGTTGCCCACCTACCGCTCTCGCAATATACGCATACTCAGGATAGAATAAAAACAAGGCCGTTTAAGCGGTGTTGTACACGTTACTCCTCAAAAGTAACGAAATGCCGTTACTCGTTACTTGTCCTTAAAAGTAATTAAATACGTTACTCGCTCCTTTCCTAAAAAAGTAACTAAATACGTCGTTACCAAAAATAGTATCTAGGTAGAAGTAACTCGTTACTTGTAAAGCATTACGTATATGTCTGGTTTAGACCAAAAAACGCCTTCTGAGTTGTGACATTAAGCAATGCAAGCGTGACGTTTTGTATTGCTTAATGTCACAACTCAGACTGCGTTTTTTGGTCTAAACATATGTTTCGGCATCGTCGTTCGCCGAGCTGAATCCGTAAGTTGCGCTGATTGGCTCTCCGAGTGTTGTGCGGGAAAGTAGACGCACGGGCTTTTTTTAGAGTGTAAATTCCCTCAAAAAGCTGGTAGCAATATTCGAGTACTGCTTAAACAGGCAAAAGCACATAACTTACACCGGTCAAAAAATGGCATGCATGCGCATGTTACATATTGGTGTTACGGCAGTGTATTGACCTTTGCGTTCTAAACAGAACTAATTTTCAATATTTCAAAGTCGTCTCACATACTCTACAAAAGCCTGGGATACGACTTACGATAGCTACTCGTGCTAATGATTAATTTACAGAAATAAGCAGTTCGAACAATAACACACACATATTATGCATTCAAATCTTGCGTTTTCATTTAATCAATGCTCCATTTTTTGATATTGGGAAAAATGAAACAAATATTCTACGATGTTTCATATAATTGTAACTGCTAACAACCCCTTTCCAGCAACAGTACTTTTAAAAGGTGGCCGTCTAACTCTAGAGCTTATTTATCTGGGCATTTTAATCTTCCAACATGTCATACCATACGGGGAAAGACTAATCCCTTTCTGCGGCACAAAAATATGGAACTCTCTGCCTAATTATCTTCGATATTCACGTAATTTTGTGAAGCTCTAAAATACCTCCTTTTGCTTTCCCAAATCACCTCCACCCTCATAGTCATCTTCTCGGTTTGATAGAATTATTATTTCTCCTACCGTAATATTATATTCGTTTTTGTATTATTTCGGTATAGTTACTGAATTACCCTGTGTTGCTCGTTCTAAGCTTCAGATGCCTTATTTTAATAAACCTAAACTCGC
>JABSTQ010009081.1:242500-271592 GCA_013358835.2 Ixodes persulcatus
TTTCACGCAGTCACTCGGGGATTAAAAGAGAAAGTTTCTCCCTTTTACGAAACATACCGCCAACTTTTTTTCAGGCTCCTTTTTCTAGTTTTTTTTTTTTCTTCTCTCGCGAGGATGGACATTCTGGAAATATTATATTCACAATTGCTAGTGACGTAGGTGCCACATTGCTGATTTTATTCAAAGAATTTCAGAGGCCGTTGCGACACCTATATGACGAAATCGTTGTTTTTCTTTATATTTTTTTAACTGTATTTTGAATGCCGCGAGAAAAAAAAAAAAGAAAAAAAAAAAGAAAGAAACGTCAGAGGAGTTGCATGCCTGGATCTCTTAAAAGAGCCATCGAAGCACTATGTTTTTTTTTTTTTTCGAAAAAACAAAAGTCTGTAATGAAGAGCTTATAGAGATGGGCTAAGAACGCGTAGGAACCGTTGTACGAAACAGTCCTACGTAGAAAATGGTTTTTGCCGCCGTCGCACTGCTTATACATCATAATAAAAGATAGGGCATTCGCTGCATATATGCAATAATTATCTCTGGACACATCTCTAGCATGTTCCAAACATGTTTGATTCATACATGCATTTGCGTCGAACATGTCTGCATACCGTTAGTTTTTTTATTTATTTTCCGTTTTATATGACAGGTAACTTATACAAGAAAGGAACAAGCCTCAGGCAGTGTCTATGATGTATATGTATATGATGTATTGATGTATGATGATGCATATGATGAATGTATATGATGTATTGGCAGTCCAATCTCGGCTTTTGATTTGCGGGCTGCCCTTTTTCACCTTCGAACCCAAAGCACTTCTTTTCTTTACACATTTCGTTATAATCACCAGTATCACGACCTAAATGTTCTCTAAATATCAAACACGCAAGTGAATTCGTAGTCTAGAATTCGTCATCGGTTTTTCTGCTCAACATCAAAGCAGACGCTTTGTTTTCATGGAATCTTATACTGCCTAGAAAGTGCGAATAATGATGACCACTAACATACTTTTATGCTGCTTTTAGGACGAAGAAAATCGACTTTTGAGATATGTCCGCGTCTATCGTTGTGATTGGTCTTCTATATAACTATTTTTTTATGCTCAAGCTGTGATCGCAATGTTAAAATAAACAAAAAAAAACGCTTTGTAAATGCTTACCCCTTAATGTGTATGGAAGGCAATGTTTCCACGCTCATGATGTATTACGTCGAAGCTGTTTATGACTAGGGTTCCGTGAATTTTTCGTGTGCGTGGCCAAACGATAGCCTCCTAGATACTGACAAAGCCTGGCAGATTACCCCGAGGAGCAGCCGCCGAAATGGGAAAGGTGGAGCGGCAGACAACAGATCAGGGGCGAGCCACGTGACAGGCGCCCCGCTGCGGCGAGACGCCGAAACACAGTTCTCCATGGCTAACACGTGTGTTTCGGGTCCTCGCCGCTGCAAACGATGTGCTCTGACGTCCACGCAGGTTCCCCTAAAGCCTCTTTATGTTTAAAAAGTAGCTCAAGGTGCGTCGATGCACGAGACACATGCAACGCGCAGCCCTTGGGAAGATCATGGTCGCAAAGCACATCACTCAGCTAGATTTCAGACGCCATGTTCTTCCCAGAAGTAGCGTGCGGCACGTGTCTCGAGCATTTCCACAACAATGAATGGCGCCACTTTTCCCAGGATAGAGGGGCTTTAGGTTCCCCTAAAGCCCCTTGATGTATTTGCGTTTGTCTTACAAGTAGCGTCAAATGCGCCAGGGCACGAGGCCCCAGTCTCGAGCGGCCCTTGGAAGCAAACTGCGTCACATCACTGAAATGAGTGGCCCTTGAAAGCGAATGGCGGCGGAGAACCCGCTCGTGGCGCGTGTCTCGCGCGTTTCCACCACAGTGGTTGGCGGTACTTGTACAAAAAAACAAAACAAAAAAAAAACGTCTTTGTCAAGGGGCTTTAGGTTCCCCTAAAGGCCCTCTCTCCTGCTGGGAAAAGTGGTACCATTCGTTGTTGTATAGACCCGTTGCTCTCGGGCAGGGGGCGCGAGCGCGTCCGCAAGACGCGACCATGTTATGCTGGCCGCGACATCGAGGCGGCGCTGTAACGTTCGATTTTGCACGTGCCACGTTCGAATGCAAGCATCTGTCAGCATCTGTGGACGCACGATAACAAAACGTTAAAAAAAACTAAAATAAAAAAAAAGAGTTACGCAGCTCGCGGCCTCAGCGTCCCATTAAACATTCCTTTCAGCTTTATTATTTTATTGCTGTCTTTCATAGCTTCCGTGAGCCCGTATGTTTCACTTTACTTGATAGCGAAGCCGAAGCTATACTTGCTAATGCATGTTCCCCTGAACGATGCTCGCACTGGACGAGCGCGCGTGCTTGGCAGGGACGCTGAAAGCTCGGAGCTCGCTCTTGTAGCCTCTGCTACGCTGGCACTTATAATGGAACGAAGTATAAAAAACTGTAGTGGGGAAGCGTATTGACGCATGTTCGAAACGCGAGCCAAATATTCTATTTTGCTCGCCTGGAGCGCTGCTCAAAACTTGAGAGCTACGGCGTGCCGTGCGCCACTTCTGAGAAGACCATGGCGTCTGAAATCTAGCTCAGTGCTGCGCTGTGCCGCCAAAGGTTGCCAGTTGCTTCGTTGTTGTATAGTCCCAAAGGCTGCCAGTTGCACTTGCCTCGTGCATCGACGCACCTTGTGCTACTTTATAACATGAAGGGCTTTAGGTTCCCCGAGAATTGACTCTTTGATTATCTGTGCTACCAGATCCTCGCGCTCCAAATCTGCGACCGGGCACTCTATGACTCCGTCGTCGAACTGCCAGGCTTTGTGAGTACAGAGGAGGCTATGACCAAACAAGCGCGGCACGCGCACGCATTCCGCGTATAAAAGAATCGAAGTATATAACCTAAATAAAGCGTTGACGAACGCGCGTGCAAGATGCCATTTGTTTTAGGCTTTTGCTTTAGAAAAGTTACTGCTGCAGACGCCGGCACGTGCGGCGCGTGGAACACCATACCCTGCATTATCCTTGATGCTTGGGTAATTTAGCTAAAGGTCTATTTAGTAGACTAGTTATCAATAGGCACCATTTTCAAAATCAGTAGACCCTCAGGTATGAATAATAACGGTTTCTCAAAGATTTGCCGCTGTGCGACCCACGTCGGCCATGTTTACGCTCGCACCGTCCTCTTTTTTGTCGTCGTCCCAAGCCGCTTGCGTGCCTAGTTTCCTTTCCTTCCGCTCTCGCGCGGTTACGGTCCCATCGCGCGTGTCTACCTTCCGCCGGGTGGCGGCCCCGTCACGCGTGTCTAGTTTCCTCCGGCGCCTCGGGGCGGGTCTGTGTCGTGTGCTGATCAGCTTCGTTGGTCATCCAACTTCACAGAGTAGGAATGGCTCATGATTTTATATTTTAATTTTTAGCTGTACGCGATAGTACCCCGAGGACAAAATGTGCATCAACCTCTCATCAATGGAGAAGTTCCACCGGCAGAAAATGTAATCAGAACAGCGGTGCACCTTTCAAAAGAATAAGTCGTTAAGAGCATTGTTTACGGTCGTGCCTGCAGCTACACTGCTGCACCAATCCGACGTGTTTTTGTTTACTTGTCTTTCTTAGAGCAGTCACACGAACGTTCACAACTTAATTGATAAAATAATTGCGCTAAACATCATATCTCAAGTATGAGCGCCGGGAAAATATGGGCAGAAACTTATAGAAACCAGTTTAGACTCCTCATAAGCATGAATATGTTAAGCCTATATTTAAAGGGAGGCGTTTCTCGTTAAAGGGCGCTATAAGTGTATTGTTCTAAAAAACGCAAGAGTTTTTCTTTGTTTTCTTTTAGAAGAAGACCGCAGTCTCATGAAGTGGGGGCTTTTATTGTGTGCAAGACGGTATTTTTTGTTTCTTTTCTTGTAAAAACTAGGCTTTTCTGTATGAAACCTCGATTATTTTTAATTTCTTATTCTAAAGTAAAAGTTTCGCCTCTTCATCGAAAACACCTGGGTCTTCAGGTTTGTAAAAAAACAAATTATTCTTTCTCAAAGCAGCTACTTTCTTTTTCTGCCAAAGATGCGCAGTATAAAATTCGCTCTTAATATGATTCTTATCAGGGCTTATAAAAAGTTTTATTTTTTTTTAAAGCACCGAGACTCTCGCCCCCAAAAACTGTTCCTTTCTCAGAAAAAAAAAAAATTCTTCATTTTTAAGTGAAACAATTTTCCCGCCAGTGTTCCACTAAAATGCCTTCTCGAGCACTTGTTATCAGCTTCTCTCATCCTTCCAGAATCATCGAAACCCAAGCGGCACACAATACGGAACCCATCTTGGCGAACAGAGTGGTTAGCCCATTTTCCGCCGCTGTGGAAAATTGTTGCACTAAAACCAGCGAGAGCTATACCATTATTAAATCCTTCTCTATCTCTTTTTTTTTTTTCCTCTTATTTTTAGGGGCAGTGCCCCGGAGCCTTCGTTTGGGGGAACAATGAGAGGAAATGAGTTATGCGCTCTCGGAGGCTCCCGAACCGACTTTCGCGCCTTCCATCGAGCACAGCCAATTGTCAGCGCCTCTACCCCGTTCCGCCTCGCGACGGACCCTATAGCGGACGCGACCAGCCATCCCGGCCAATCCAGCGCTTTGAAAGTATCACGTGACAACGGGCCCCAAGCGTGACTGCGCATCTACCGGCGGTCACGTGGCACTCGCGCGGCTTTCGATTGGCTCCGATGGCCTGTGGCGTCATCAGCAGCGGTCCGGCGCAGGGAGGGCACCGGGTGTACCACCCGTCACAGCAGCCGTCGTGCACAGGTCTCGCGCTGCGCCCTGCCTTCTGCGTTGACCGAGTCTGCCTCTCTACTTCGGTCATTCATCAGCTGACATTGTGGTGAGAGCAATACGCGCTTCCCGAGCCAATCAGACGTCTCCCTTTTGTCACCGGATCCCTCTTTCTGCGCACGGGTGTGGATGGGGACGCCATCACGCGCTGAAAAATGGACATATGACTGGCCCAACGAGAACCTAGCTTACACTGCATCGACAGCTTGGGGGTGAACGGAGCATACCGCACAGGAAAGGGGAGGGGGGGGGGGATTTCCTCTTACCTCCCCCCCCCCTTTTTTTTTCTGGTCACATCTCGCGTTGGTTTCGTAGGCTTTCTGTGACTATATTTCTTTTTTTCTTTCTTTGCATCTCCTCATCGAGTCGTAGTACGGTGTGTCTTTCTGCGCCTGATCATGATGGATGTTCCATCTCGTGCGCCTCCATAGATCACACGAGGGTCTCCCCGTAACGGCACGAGAACTCGACCAAGCGGTTCGCGCTATTGATTGCCTCGCGACCGAGCGCGGCCGGAAGCTATGCTATAACTGGGCCCACCCTTTGGATGCTTAAATAAAAAAAATAATAATAAAACAAAATACGTAAAAAACGGCAATTTTTTTTTTGTAGACCGCCGCCGACCGATCAAGATTGCGGCCCAGGGAGAGTTTGTGCCTTGGGGCGGTTTAAAACAATCTCAGGCACTGCATTAGTTTCGCCGTTTCTTCTTCTCTACCTTGCGAATTCATTTCTCTTTGTATTTTGCGGGCGTCTCGCTCACTTTGAAAGCTCCCCCCTCCCCTTTCTCCTGCTTCGCTCCTGCAGCTCCCACGGGCATTTCTCGGGCGAGGAATTGAATTCTTTTACAACTCATTTTTGTATGTATGTGTGTGTATGGGTGTGTGTGTGTGTCTGTGTGCGAGGACAGTAACATTACCCCCCAAAAAAGCGTTTTGCCAGTCGCCACATTTTCTCTTGGGTGTAGCAGCAGGCCACTCGCGGTTAGCGAGCCTATTTTGAGGCCTGTTGCTCTTTTCGGGTCAAAGTCGTTGCGCGCGTATATGCAACAATGTTGTTTTCTTTTTTTCTTTCATTTTCGGGCCAAATTTATACTACACACCTCGTCTTTCTGACTTCGAGCAATGTCAGTGGCGCTGGTTATGGACGGAAGAAGAGATGCACGGGTGCTTTGCTTATTAGAAAACGTGGTTCTGTTAATGTGCAATGTATATAAAGTGTCCCAAAAAATGTTCAGAGTTTCTTTCACCGCAAAAATAAATTGCGCATCGCCGAACGCTTATTCTCCGCCTAAAGGTAGCGTTAGAGGTCCGAACCAGACGGGGAAAATTTTAGAGTGAATCAATATTTTATTCAAAAGTTACAAATGATTTTCTGAAAATGTCAATGGGAAATTGGTGGCCAACGAAGTTCTCAAAGACATGGTTCTCTGTGACGCCAGAAATCGAAAAGCGGGCGCAAATGAGCCCCATTTTCCCACGGCAATTTTCAGAAAATCCCTTACAACTTTTGAATAAAATATCGGTGCGTGCTGAAACTTTGGCATCTGGTTCGGACCTCGAGTGCTACGTTTCGGTGGAGAATGAGCCTACGGCCACGCATAGTTTATTTTTGCGGTAAAAAAAAAAGAAACCCTGTAATTTTTGTTTCAACACCTTGTCTACACAGCTGCTGTAGAAAACGCCTCTTTTTTTAAAAAAAAAAAACGATGTGCAAGTGCGTGAAACTATTCTTTCGGGATACTCTTGGCTGAATCCAGCGAATCATGTTACGTTTCGTGACCCAGGAGTTTTTCATAGTACCGCGTGCTGAGAAATCGGTTCCCTCGTGTTTATGTTAGTAGCGCAATAAATGTTTTTTTGCCTCTTGATCCTCTCAAACGATGCCTTAAGGCCGCAGGCACACTTTTCGTACATAATACAAAAAAACCCCAAAAAACACGATGTTCGCTGCAAAGGTGGAATTATCTGCGGCACTCAAGCGTGTATGCAGCATGTTAGCTCCATACATGTGTATACACTGTAAAACCCCTTTTTTTTACGGTACTTTTTTTTTTTTTTTTTTTGCGAATCGGTCACAGGGGACAAAATCGCGGCCTCTAAATTTCGCGAATTCCAGATGCCTACACGTATTAATTCCAAACTTAAAATGCTACAGACCTATTTTGTAGAGAACGTAAAAGGGACACTCTTTTTTTTTTTTTTCCTCTGTAAATGTGTGTATTGTAATACCTCCTCGGCTCATCCGGACTTTGATTCCAACGCAGGTAAAGATGTTTCGAAGGCGGCCCGCGTGAATGCCGCGGCTGCGAGCCAGCATTGGGGTGCGAGGGTGTTTTAAATATTCTTATAACATCAGGTGTGGGCCAAAGAAGTGATATTAAAGGTGAGAACCTCGCTAGAGGCTCTTCTGTTTTCCTCAATCTGGGTAGTGTACGTGCTGTCACGCTGTTATGTTTCAATATTTATAGGTAATGCATAGAAGCTTGGCATTGCTCGTGCTTCCATCAGCAGGAGTTGAAGCTTCCTCACTCTGGGTTGTGAAAAAGTCCACCAGGCGGCGACGCCCAAACTGCTCACAGTGAATAGGCAAATAAAAGGTGAAATGGCAAAACTGTGAGCCTGAAAGCAGAGAGCACAAAGTTCTTTCTAGAAAATATTTGGGGTGTCTCTGGGGTGGTAGGCTGCTTTGCAACGCGAATCGCCGCTGCTGTTTGTTTGTTTATTTGTCTTTTCTCACAAAATAAAAAATAAAAAATATTGCTCCCTCTGCCGCCTCTCCCCCCCCCCCCCCCCCTCCCGTGGGGGTAATCTATCTCCCTCCCCCCCCCCTCCCCTACTCGTATGAGTTTGAGATCCCTGCTATGTATGGTGTTCAAACAATAAAAAACAGGATGTATTTATTTTCTTTTTTTTACGTTTGAGCATTTTGTGCAGTTGATCTGCACAACCAAATTCTTTTAAAATATCTCGCCGCTCGCTTTTTTCTGCTTGCTTTCGTCATCACTCATTCATCACTCAGTCAAAGCTGGTGGGAAACCCTTGGAGGAACCTCTGCCAATCCCCAAAGCGGCAGCTGTCGATTCGTTAAAAAGACTTAGCGCAACATCCCTTGACCAGCGGAAACTCTGCTGATTCATCATACAAAAGGGAGCCGGCGAACACCATCTAAGTTCTGTTTTTTGTATGTATGACGGTTCTTTGTCATTTGTCATACAAAACCGTTCTTCAGACGTATTCGGAACATACATATCTATGACGAAGCATGCTTCCAAAAGATGGAATTGTTTAACCCGCAGATAAAGCTTCCATCGCGTCTGCGTTGAACACCTCTGGTATGACATATGAGCCCTCGTCCCACTAGAGCGACAAACACCGATTTTTGTCCGACGACACCACAAAGTTCCGTGTCGCCGATGCTGTCCCACTGCAACGACCAATACCCGCGACAATCGCCGACAAGCGCCGACAAACGGTCAACGACGGACGAGTTCTTGTCTGTCGTTGGACTTGAAGCGCAGCATGCAGTCCCACCGAGGAACATCTCTCGGAGACAAACTTATTCTCGTCGCCCGCTTGTGCCTTCTGTTGCCTCCCTTCCCACCCTTCTACCCCTCCTCCCGTTCCTCCCGTGGCTCGCTCCGCCGCTCAACCTTTCTTGGCGGCCACTCCTTGTTCCCGCAGTTCCAGTCCCTCGATTGCTCGTAGTGGTCGCGGGCGCGGCTTGCTTGCTTGAGCCGGGTGGTCCTGTTGCGAAGGGGAATTTTCTGTGGGTGGTTTTGCTCGCGAAAACTTGGTGCGCGAGGTGGTGCTTCAAGACGCGCAAGGTCTACGCCCGTGCATCAAGATGGTTATACCCATGTTCGAGGACTGACCAAAGTAAGACCGCTCACCACGAAGTAGGACACGACGTTCTGAGGCAAGCATTCCGGCAGACGAGAGACTTGTCATCACGTTCTGTGATAATCGGGATGCCGTACTGTCCACCAAAAGAACGCCTGCCCTCGATCATGCGGATGTGAAGTTATAAACATCCTCAAAATCGCCATGAAATTCCTTGGCACTCACCTAGAATTCCTCGAACGACCCAAAAAAGGAACGATTCGGGTATTCTAGTTCGGAAAAAGTTTGATGTTTATTGTCACGACTGTTTGCGGAAAGTCACCAACGGCAAATGAATAGAAGCGGAAGCTTTAATCAAGAAATAAAGTAGTCATCTACAGTTTCACCGTGTTTCTCGGCACGTTTTATGCCCAAAGAGCAAAACACGAAAACCGCGTCGCCAGACTCAGTTGGTCTGTGTATTTTGAAGTGTTTTGTTAACAACTCCAGTCCCACAAGGAAACACGTTTCCTTGTCCCCGTGTTCTGCGTCGTGTCCGACAGGTGGGGCGGCGGACCACAACAAACAGGCTGTCTGTCGGTGTCGTCTGTCGCTCGTTGTCGTCTGTCGCTGTCGTTTATCGCTGTCTGTCGCTCTAGTGGGACGCGGCTATTAGAGAAATGTCGATTGCAGCTTTGAGGTTCTCTAAAGGTTCCTTCCAAGGTCGATCATATTCGCACCGAGCAATCTCGATTTCCAGGTTTCGTTCTCCACGCTTGTTTTTCCCGTTAACTAGCGGCATCCTTTCTTCGCGCTCCAGCTAAGTAAAGACTCCGCAATTGTGTTTCCCGGCCACGGCTAATTTTCCGTAACCGGACATCTCGCACCTGATCTCCACTCAGAGCGTGACCCCGCTTCGATATCGCTCGCCAGGACCACTAAATCTCCTCATCTCCGCGCACCTTTTTCAAATCATCCGCCTCTCTCGCGAATACCACGAGGCACCTGCAGCCGAGAGATACCCCAGGCTTGACGGTCGCGCCATCGGAACAGGGTGTGCCTGGATTTGAGAGTGCTTCCAATCGCTTGATCCCGGTCACGTGGTTTGTGTGTGTCCCGCGTTTCCAGTACGGCATGCGGGGAGGCGACGAGAGCGTTGTTGAACGCCTGCGCGCGTCTCCGTCTCTCCGTCCGCTCTCCTCTTCGCCCCTCGACAACGCCGCGCATGCGCACTTCTGACCAATCCGCGCACTTAGCGTCCGCCATTAAATTCCAAATTCTCTCCGTCGTTTTCAATGTGGAGCGCAAGTTTTTCTGCTACTTTTGCAGGGGTTGCGGTGACGTCCGAACGCCGAGCTCTGATTGGCCCTCATGGAAGGTTAGTGGTCTTCCACTAAATACTTTGAAGTCTACCCACTATTCTTCAATCAGAGCCAATCATAGCTTGGCGTTCTGACGTCACCACAACCCCTGCAAAAGTAGCAGACGAACTTGCGCTCCGCATTGCTCCCTCTCTTAAATTTGGGCTCCCTATCGGAGCCTCCAGATCGAAACGTCGGGCGAGTGAAGTTTTAGCGCGTGACTCGGATGGGAACGTACCCGGCCTGTCTCATTAGTAGCACGCCATTATCCTGATTACTCGCCAATTGCCCCAATTAAAAACTCGTTTTTCCTCGGCGGGTGGGCCGTGTTTTCCGGAGAACGCGGCTTCACTGTGGGGGACGTCGGCGCTAACGCCTCCCGTCACCGCAGTAGCGAGCTCCGCTCGCAATCCAACCTGGGCTTTCGGAATCTAGAGCCATTCGCTAATCCGGGATTTCGGAAATAGTTCGGTTGCTGCTCGTTTTTATTTTGAAATTATTTTATTTTCTTCACGTGCCACATTGTGAGCAGTAACCTCAACCACTGTAGTAGGGTGAAATCGTCAAATGCACGATCTCTCATACTCTTACTCTAAAAATCAAAAAAGCAGCGCACGCATAAGGGCGCCAGCAGAGCTGAGGTTCCAAGATGAATCGCGGATTCTTCATCACAGGTGTTCATTCTGATGATTTTTTAAGCAGTCGTGAAACAGGGGTGTGATACCGTCAAAACCTCAGACATATATTTCAATCATTAATACAATATACGCGGGAAAACCGGTGATTGTTTTTTGTATAGTTTGTAAAATATTGAGAAGGGGAAACGGTTGCACGCTCCAGTCTCAATAGAAGAAGCGGATACGTTTCCTCTGTGTGTATAAATGATAAGAGGGGTGCAATACTACTTGACCGTATTGTTTTCTAATCAAATTAGAATAAAGACAATGACAGTTAATTTTAGGCTGAACTGAACAACAAGATTTTGTTATATTAATGGGCAATATATTGCGCGGTGAGGTATACCGATGAGACTTTTTTTTTCTTCTTTTCGTTGTTGCGTTATTGAAAATCGCAGCTTGTCGGGAAGAAACATAATATCCGGTTTACGAATAACGGCCATCTGTAATTTACTTGTACTATATAGTCTACATAGTACGAGAAAACTGGATGTCATTAATCATCTCGGAGTTTGTCATTAAATGAAAAGAAAAGAACTGCCGGTCGTTTTATAGATCTTGTTTAACACAAATAACGTTGAATGTTGTGCATTAAAAGTAGCTTGAACCACCCAAAAATGTGTTTTATTCATTGGCCGAAAATGTCTGTATATGAAAAAAAAAAGGTGGAAATAAAGAAATTACCGCCTAACGTTCCGGTAAAATCGGCTACATGTTGCTGCAGTTTTGAGGAACACAATGCCAGTACCTTTCATTTTTGTGGGTTCGTGAGTCTGACAGATCTCCGCGGCGAGATGCATTGGCGGTTGCTAGGGCTGCAATATTCTTAATAACGTGAAAAGCATGATGAATCCTTTTGTCATGCTTTACCCACGCATAGTGAGCTGCCGATTAAGCTAACGACCAAGCTGAGTTTAAAAGCAAACTATAGGACGGCGGCGAACCTTTAGTATGAGGATTCTGCCGTACGGCGATCTCTATTTTCGGCTAAAATATGGATTTAGAACTCGGAGAACATGTTAGACAAAATCGCCATCATTAGACAAAAAAAAAAAGAAAAACGAATTGCCTTAGTTGTTTTTTTTTTCCAAAAGTTCAGATAATTACCCAAAAAGAATCGCTGCAAATAATGAAGAAGTAATGATGGACTACATAAAAAGTATAGAGGCCAATAAACACCAATCAAATTTGATAAGAAAGAAACACCGAAAAACTATATTTTATTGCAAATGCAAAGACCAAGTTGAACAGACGCACCGAATATTTGTTCCGATGTAGTTACGTTCTAAAGTGCGTTTGTGTTTGAAATTTCTGCAGTGGCAGCCATGTTACTGTGTTGTGCGTGATACGTGATATTTCACAGCTTTGTAATGGCACCCAAAATAAAAGCTTCCCTGATCCTTCACAGGGGACCCGCTTTTGTCGACTGTTTCTTTTTTTCAGATTCGGTAAATTCAAAGACAAGAAAACAATCTTTTCTGACTTACTAATCTAATTAAAGATTATAGTATGCACTCGCGCAGTAATTTATGTATGTTTTACTCTATAGCGCCGTAGACGTAAAGAAGCTCTTCGCTAAAGTAGAGAAATCTTGTTAAGAGTAATGTCAAAGAGAAAAGCTGCGCGAAATAGCGAGGCACTCGTGAATTTAAAAACCACTGGGCTTAGGCAGTCCCTCGTTCTGTGCCGTTTAATTATATTTAAGAAGTCCTTCATCTCTTTTAGACGCAAATCTTTTTAAAGAGCTGGACTCATTTTTAATGCACAGAACTAAACTATTAAGTAGTGTAAAAGTAATAAAGCAAGCATTCATTTATATTTAGTTTAATTGCCTCATTGTTTAATCTCACAAAAAAAGAGAAGTTTTACGCAGAAACTTGTTTTTATTCAGTGCAGGTTAAAACGCAAGCCTCGAATATTGTTTTTTTTTTCTTTTGGTAGGGACGATAATTAATTTAGGTAATTGCTCGGATTATAAGATTTTGGAAATGCCGATCTGGGATGTTGGAGGGTAATTGTCAATATTCCCAATTTTATTTACGCACGGGCATTCCAAACTTTTCACGTCCAATTCTTACAATCATTCGCCCCTTTTTTGTTTTGGCAACACACTCAGTGGCGCCATCTATTGCGTAGCCCGGGCACACTTTCGGTTTGCACATATTTTCAAAGTTTTTACTCGTCATTCTTTTATCATAAGAGTGAATTATGTTTCACAGTACTATAAGTGGCCATTTCCAGGAGATAGCGCGAGTATTTGATTTTGCAAACACTGCGATACCCGCAGTCTAGCTCAGAACCGGAAGTGGTTGGGGGGGTATTTGCACGCTGGCGCCACCACGTATCAACTCACGCGAGAAAGAGCGAATTACAAGGACAACGGTCAGCGATGACGGTGCCAGAGCGATCAAACACGCTAGTTACGTTCGCATCGTACGCGTTGCAGGAGTGCGCTCTTTACCCTACGGATGTGCAATGGTGAAAAACGAACTGTCAGGAGTCGCACACCACTTTTCAAATGCCGTTTCTACTGATATGAACTAATTCCATATTTCCCGAGGAGGGCCCCATCTTTCTAACTGTCAAAAAAAAAAAAAAACATTTCCCGCGTATTTTTTTTTTCTTTACAGAAATGACCGTGCTACGCGGCCGGCTGTGAGAACTGACCACTCTGCTTCCTTCTAATCACTTATTGAAGTATTTTAATATTTTTTTTATCGACACGCGAGCATTGCAGAGTTCTTGTTGTTGTAGCGTTCGAAAACGGAAAAGACAGTATGCCTACGAGTATTATTAGACTTCCTGTGCAGGCAGAAATCTTGTGTGGGCAGTGAAAAGGGAGGAAAAAGAGTAAAGAGATTGGGGGGAAGTGGGGGTAAATTTGGCCCCAAGTTGTAGTCAAATTGGAGTACTATTGTTGTAGGGGGATCGAGGCGTACGATATCTGGACTTATAGGTAGAATCGCAGAGCCACTTTAATAAAGGGCGCCAACATCCCAAAGGGTACCAGGAAAGGGCAAACTGTCCCTACACCAGGCTTGCCACCCTGGCCCGTCAGGCTCCTCTCTTCACGGCGGGAGGAATTGCACACTTCTCTTCCGTGTCTCTCTTTTCACTATACTCCGTATCAACCTTGCGATGGACCGCAACGAACGCTGGGAGCAATCGGAGCCAATTCAATGCCGTGAGAGTATCACGCAAACCTTAGGGAGGAACGCAGTAACAAGCGGGCCCTGTTGTTGGGTGGTAGGTTCGCAACGTTGGATGGGTTGGTATGGCTCGTAGCGTGCACTGCAATCCATCGTAAGGGGAAGTGGAATACAGGGCGGGGCCATCACTCGCGCTGCGTCTGTTTTTTTTTTTTTTTTTTTTCTTTTAAATTTCCGCACTTCGCCCCGCCGTCAGCCAAGCTTCTTCTCCGTCGTGGCAGCGTTAACCAACGATGCGAGTGATCCCCCCCCCCCCCCCCCGAATACACACCTTCCCTCTTCATTCCGAGACTCCAAGGCGTTCGTGTGTCGCCAATCAGGTGCCCTAGCTGCTGCCGAGAAGCAATTATCTGGCGGATACTGTTCTCTGACTGTGGTGTCCACTGCCTAGAATGTCGTGGAGGGGGGGGGGGGGCGGTCATTTTTCCTGGCCCCGACCAGACGAGCCCCTATCGCACCTCCAAGCGAGAAAGCGCGAGAACACTTTGGTTGGCTTCCCTGCGGAGACGGATTGCCCGGACAATAGAGAAGGGGCCACTGCGAGGTAGGTCTAATTGAATGCTAGGACCCGCTTTTTGTTTTCTTCTTCTTTTCCTTTTGTCGTGTTTTAGGGCTGGCTTGTCTAGGGAGGCGTTGACTTTTCCCTTCGGAGCTATTTCGAGAGGAAGCGTGTGACGCCGTGGCGCGTTTCGCGCAAGTGATCTGTTGCGCAAATTCTGATCTTGACGTTATCTCGAACTTTGCCGAACCCTCGTGTTTCTGGATTGTGGGCGTCGAGTCGCCCGCGCTACACCGCGGGAATGCATGCCATTGGAAATGCTGCAGCGTAGCAATGTCAAGAAATGTGTGATTTCACCGAGGAACACAAGATCGCACAACTATCATCTGTACAACGCGCGATATTCTAAACTTCGCTTAAAGTTGATAGATGTCGTCAGTATTCCGTCTTAAACGAACGGGCGATGCCCCGGAACTCCGATTTCGAGTATATTGTAACGGTATATATTAATAACCGTTCATCGGGTTTTATTTTTACCAAAACGTGTCATTGTACAGCTACCAAAGTGCACCCGTAGCAACGTTACTAGATTACCTCAGTTGTGGAACTCCCGCGGAGGGGGGTGACCCCCCCTCACTCACCTCAGTTCGCCTCCCTTCGTTTCAAGCGCCATTTAGATTTTATAGTTTCAAAGCTGTGTGCTCCATAGAGTACGGTGAAAGGCCACGAAGACGCTGTGCTTCAAAACGTACGTATTCCATAGAATGCACTGCAGTTATCATAGCAGCCGTCAGGCGCGGTGAACGACTGAAGGTTAGCCGTGGTGAGAGAGGAGGAAAAATGCTCGTTCAAGCAGCGTCTATGGACAGTTCCTTAAGGTAGCTAATCTAATAACGCTGACCTGCAGTTATATACGGAATATGGCACAGTTAGCACAAATACGCAATCGACAAGTTTGTGTTTTTTTTTTAATCTATTATTATCATAAGGCTGTCACAAAAACTACACTGTCTAAACAAGAAAATAAAAAAAAAGATGTTTTTTTTTGCCGGCATAAACAAACTACGCATTGCAGAAATTCAAAGTTTTGTGTGAATGTGAGGCTAGCTGTGCTGATAGACTGAGAAAATCGGAAAACATAACAGTAAATTAAAGAAGAATAAATGTATATATAAAATTTATAAAAGAAAAATACTTTTCTTTCGCAGCTGACGCCTAGCTAGACCTAATATTACTTAAAATAAGGAGAGGCATCATGGGTGCATGTGGCATGTATTTCAGTGTAAAAATAAATGTTTGTCAGAAGAAAACATACGCGTATAAGATTGATTTTATTGCTGACAAGTTGTTTTCTTTTTTTTTTTTTCGTCATACCGGAGAGTTAAAACAAACGCCCCGAGTTTAAAACTCCCTCTCTTCACCATGCTTTTCATTAGTCGTTAAAGTTCGGTCAAACCGGGATTTTTTGTTCACGAAAACAATGCACATTCTGCCAAAAAAAAATATTTGAGTAGTTCCTTGATACCATATTCCAACTTCCCCCCTCCCCACCCTTAAAAGTAACAACTACGAATCCTAATTTTAGTATCCCAGGCGTACTTCAAAGGGAAATAGATCGCAAGGGCGGCGACACAGCTGAGAAACCTCCCTGCCAATGGAAACATCTTAGTGGCTAAATTTTGACCAGGCTATTACCCCTTTGTTTTGATTCTTTTTTCCTAAACAGAATCCAAAAATGTTTCCTTCCATGGGGTGAGGATATGCTTTCTCCCCCGACACTCCACATAATAGAAGGTAAACTAAATCAATAACGCTCACATCGCCTTGCTAGGGAGTGGAGCGATGCGCATACATGACTCCTGGCGACGAAAAATGTGTCAAGCGAGCGTCGAGTAACCGTTCCACCAAGGGCAGTTTCAACCCAACCTCCAACTTGATTGTCTATACGGTTGGTCGAGGGAAGACACGCTTCCATCGAGTAAACCGGGCACCGCCGCTCCGCGACTCCATCGATATCGCCACACCCCCGTGCGTCATCCCAGCTTGTGACGGTGGACCGTTACAGAACGCAGTACAGCAACTCGACGCAGTCAAATATCTCGTGCAGCGTCACACGAACTTGAAACGGCGCTCAGCGTAACCCGAATGAGACTGCCACGTGACGCAGTGCCGCCGCTTGATTGGCTAACGTTGTGCGGTAACGGTCGTCGAGATCCAGCTGTAAAACAAAAAGGCCGCTCTGGAGTTCGCGGAGGAAACCCGCCACTGCTACGGTGCTTATTTGTTCGGCGGCGGACAGAGTTAACGCTTAGATGAATGCCTGCGGGACAAATGGGCGCCTGAACACGAAGCGCCTGCGTGAACGTAATGAATTCGCGCCCCGGTTGACGGTAGTCGGGCGGCGTATTGTGAGAAGAAGGGACGGCCCGGAGGTGCGCGGTATGCGTCAGGGGCAACGAGACGTGGTCTGACGGGTGAGTTCGGGACCGCTCGCGGCTTATTGCCGAAGCGCGTGTGCCGCAGCCGGCCTCGCCGAGTGGAGGTTGCGACGGGGGGAAAGATAATTCGTTTCTCGTCCGTCCCTTAACGCGTTACACTGTCGCAAAAAGAAGAAAAAAAAAATAAGCACACTGAGAGAGCATTGTTTGGGGAGGAAAGAAATGACTCGATATCGATCAAGCGTCAGGGCTGTCCTTCGCGGGAAAGCGAGGGGCGGTCAAATGGCTCGACTGTGGGATTTCCTTGGGTGCCTGTAGACTGCCTATCGATATGCAAAACGGTGCATCAAAACAACAATCCCCTTCTACGTGACCAACCTCGTCTCTTGTCTGTAGCGAGTGTTCTAGCACCACTGAACCACCGGTTGTGCTGACTGGCGCATGAAAACCTTTCCGTGTGCGTTTGTTGCCACTTCTTTGTACATTAGTTTTGCTCTCATTTTTTTTTTTTTTACTACCGGAGTGAACGATGACCCGGTGTCTGGAGAAACACATGTGGCCTTCGGTTTACTCTTTCTGCTACTTCACTACTTCCTAACACTTTTCCTCTTCCTCTTTTATCTCCAAAGTACAATAGAATAAAACGAAATGTAGAGCGTAGATATGAAAAGGAACACATAAAGAACTTGTAAGGCTAAGACATTTACATTTGAGTGCTTCGTGTTGCATTAAACATGAAGGAACATGAGACACCGTACAGTAAAAAAAAAAAAAAAACTTCCTCAATCTTGACTGCACCGCGTGGAAATTGGAGCTGATTAATTGATCAATTAATTGGTCGATCAGTCTAAGTAGCCAAAGAGGTGAGAACGAATATTTGCCACTCAAACTCAGGGACAAAGCGGGCGCACTTCTGGTTGGCTAATCAAATGAAAGGGAGTCGAACCACTGGCATGTCTAATGCGTCGAGCGTTACCATAATCTTTTGCATGGTACAAAAATTTCGGACAGACTCGTCTCGGAAATCCTTCCAGTCTTTCTTCTTTAGTACGTAGAGCAAACGCTGCGGAGGAGGTGAGGAGGAAGGAGGAAACCACCGATATGGCGAACAGAGAACTGTATGAGAGGTGCTTGTCCAGATTTTTTTAACCCGTACAAAGCTACAGACAAAATAAAAACAAAACTGAACTTTTAGATATTATGAACAATGACGTTTATAAAATTGTTTTTCTTTGGGTGCCCGGGCCCGTTTAATATACTTCTATAGTAATGTAGAATAAAGGTGGAAAACAACTTCGACGTTTTAACCTGAGGAAGGTCTTCGTTAGGAACAGGGTTACAGGAAAAATTTGGTGCAAATTATACAGTTTTCATAACGGGACAGTTTATTTTTCATGGGGGAGTAGTCATCTGTTTTACTTTGTCGCGTAGAAAAAAATGGCAGCAGAAAAGAAACGGGGGGGGGGGGGGGGGAGAGTGAGAATGGGTGACGGTCCTAGTACCACACTTTGCGTATAGAAACGAACTGTGTACGAAGAACAGATAAGAGCTTACAGCGGCTTGCACGAAAGAAGTGACAAGCTCTAAGTGGGAAGAACCCGAACATGGAGGTCACATAAATAACTAGGTCACAATAGGTCACACTTGGACTGGCGACAACACAACCAAGAAAACAACTATGCAAAAGCAGTAACTCAAAAAAGTAACTAAAGAAAAAACCTCATAATATAAAGTAACCAAAAACACATTACACATCTCTAGTTTGATACTCAGAACCATAGAATTATAGGCTCGAAGGAGTTTTATTCAAGTCGTTAAGATGTTATTTATTCTATAGCGCTTCAATCAAAGCAATGTTCCCTGCCTTTAATTCATTCCTTTTTTTATTGTGTTAACATACTATATAAGGTCTGACTCAGGTTATTCACGTGCCTTATTTTATTTTAATCTAGATTCTAAAAGTATAACAGATAATTAATCAAGTGTGTGTTTGGGGAGGCCGATATGCATTGAAATCGGCATGTTCGGGGCGGTTTTTGCGTGGGTTTTGTGTATCTTCAAACGTAGCCTAAGTGCTACCCCAGTCTGTCCTATATATTTTGCCCACATCACACTGTGTCAAATAAATTACATTTGGGGAGTCACAAGTAAGCTACCCTCGAATTTTGATTGAAAACTGAATCTGTGCCACTGGCCGTGTCAGTTTCTCACGTTCGTATGTAGACAAAGCATTCCGTTTTTATGCACTGCCGGCATCCCTTATTTGACTATATTATTCCCTGGAGAAGGGAAACAAGGGGTATTAAAGGACAAACACAAATTTCCAAACACAGCTAGGTTAATGAAAAAACGGTTAAAGTACAGGCGAGCTGGTGTATATTTACCATGTTGGAACTTAACCCGAGACTGGAGTAGAAACAGAAACTTAAAAGTAGAAGGGACAGAGACAAGTGAAGTTCTCTTCTTCACTTGTCTCTGTCCCTTCTACTTTTAAGTTTCTGTTTCTACCCCAGTCTCGGGTTAAGTTCCAACAGCTAGGTGACTGGTGCGCGACCGAAAAAATCCGCCTGGTCCTTGTATTGAACCAGGAACCTCTCCATTTCCAGTGGAACGCTTTACCAACTGAGCTAACCAGAAGTTAGACGTCGGTAGAGCAAACAGAAAAGCTGCGACCAGTTTAGCACCAACAAGGGTGAACGTTAGCACCAACAAGGGTGAACGGATTGCGTTTGTCCTTTGTCCCGCTTGTTCCCCTTCTCCTGGGATTTTTTCGTTATCTTTGACTAGCTCGCTAGCACATTTGCATGAATTGCATTATCATCATAACCTTAAAATGCAGGCAGTTCACCCTTGTTCATTTTAGACTGGTGGCGACTGATAAAACCCGTTTGCTCTACTTACGTATAGCCCCAGTTTAGCTTAGTATGTAGGGCGCTCTACAGGAATTGGAGAGGCCCCTGGTTTGATACCAGGACCAGGCGGATTTTTTTCGGTCGCCCACTAGTCACCTAGCTGTGTTTGGAGATTTGTATTTGTCCTTTGTCCCCCTTGTACCCCTCTTCAGGGATTATTTTCGTCATTCTTGTCCAGCTCTCTTGCCCCCTTTGCATTACTGCATTATCATCCGTTCTTTGTTTGGACCGAATTCAGTCGACAGTGAACTGGACTGTATTTAAGGTTACGTGATCGTCTGTAAACTACCATAGGAGCCGATGGAAATGCACGTTTGAGGCGTTAGTTTTGTTCTAAAATGTTTTAATGTTGTTTTAAAATATTATTTACGTTGGGAAAATTCATACTGTAGGTTAGACCAAAATTCATACACTGCGCATTGTACTGAAAAAGACGGTTCTCCAGGAGATCAATGCGGTTTAGACAG
This sequence comes from Ixodes persulcatus, assembly GCA_013358835.2. Classification (NCBI taxonomy): domain Eukaryota; kingdom Metazoa; phylum Arthropoda; class Arachnida; order Ixodida; family Ixodidae; genus Ixodes; species Ixodes persulcatus. Next base: position 262,714 of record JABSTQ010009081.1, read on the forward strand.
GGATGATCTTTAATTGCTTCATCAATAACTCGCGGGTGATATTTTTGCTGTTCCAGTGTGGTCTTTAATTTTCAGAGCTGGATTGGAAGTGCTCGAGCCTTGAGAATAAACGTTTGATGCGGTGGGCCTGGCTGTAAGGGATACTACTCTTGCAATAGCGTGGACGGTCGCTTTTGTAGTGAAGATACTGTTGCCGATATGTTGGCTTAAGATAAAGATTCGTTGTATGCTTGATTTTTCCAACATTACAGTGACACTCAAAAACTTTATACTGGTCTGAGAATAAGTGTGAGAAAAGCAGATGGTTGGATGTACTCAGTTGTACTAAAATATAAACCCTAGCAGCTCCCCATTTTTGTATGGAAAAATAAAACAAATTTGATTTATAAAGTTCTTGTGGATCAGTGGTTGAAAAAGAGCAGTCTCCGGAAAAATACAAGAACCTGACACGGCCACTGACAAATATTCATAGTTCTCAATAAAATCCGAGGGCAGCTTACATGGGGTTCCCCAATGTAAATTATTTGGTACACATTGAGGTGTGCAAAAACAGTATATAGGGCCAACTGGGACATCATTTAGGCTCTGTTTTAGCAAACACAATGCCCACGCAAAATCCCTCCCGCACCTGCAGCATTCAAGAAATATCAACCTTCCGGGGAAAAAAGTGATAAACTGTATGTCACACTTTTAGAATCGGGATTCAAATCAAACCGGGAACGTGAGTAATTACTTATATATCGATTTAACACAATAAAAGAAGGAATCAATGGAAGACCGGAGACATTGCATCGATTGAGACTCTAGCGAATAAGTCACATTTTGCCGATAATGAATAAAACAAATTACCTAATTCCGTAGTACTGTGCTTAAAGCTGTAATTGGACAATGTGTTTCTTGTTGCTTAATAGTTTGGCTTCTTTAGTTAGCTACTTTTCTTATTTGCTGCTCTTGCGTGCTCGCTTTTGCACTTTGTTTTCCTCGGTTGTGCTCTCGCAAGACCAAGTGTGACCTATCGTGACCTACTTGTTCGGTCAACTGCGTGTTCGGGTTCTTCCAACCTAGAGCTCGTCCCTTCTTTCGTGTAAGCTACTGGATGGTGTACCTTAACCTGTTCGTGCACAGTTCCTTTGAACGCAAAATGTGTTAACGGGAACGTCACCGATTTTCAGTCCCTCCCTTTTCCTTTACTATTTTTCTATACGATCGTGCAAAACTGATGCCACCGCCCACGCGAGAAATGAACAGTCCAGTTTGAAGAACTGCATAAATTGTACCACATTTTTTCTTGTAAGCCTAACTCTGAAGAAGACCTGCCTAAAACGTCGAATGAATCCTCCCGTTTTGTTTACCACCGTTAATTCACATCCGTGTTTCTTACACCTTCGGCCTCCAGGTGAGCATGTCCCAGTATATTATATTACATGGCCTTCCATGTAACTTTAACTAAGGTTTAAAAATATTTTGGCACATTTTAGGAAAACCATACCAAAGGAATATTTCTGTTCGTTGTTTGGAGCAAGTCAGGTTATCTTTTGTACTTTGCCCAATTAATTTATTAACTAGGATCAATTATTTAACTTTTGAAATATTTAATTTACACCAAAAGTTTCAATGACAAGGATGTAGAGCGTCCTTAGAAATATCCAATTCAGTGGTTTTTATCAAGAAAGCTCTAACATGGTTCGCTTTTCAAAGATTCGAAGAAACGAATTATAAAAAAAAAAACGCGATCAAAGCGCGAATATTTCAGCAGCGCTCTGTCAATAGTCTTCTATTCACGTAACCTTCACGTAACCTTCGCTCGTGAAGGCCACAACCTTCATAAGGCCTTCACGAGTGACATCACGAGGGTCACTAGGGTCACGAGTAAGGTCACGAGGGAGGACGGAGGGAGTGGGCGAAGGAGGGGAGGAGAACGAGAGGAGGAGTAGGGAGGGAGGAGAAGATGGTACAGAGGAGTAGGAGGGGCATACCCTCTTCTCCGTACCTTCCCCTTCTCCTCCTCAAGAGCTGCGCTCTAATTCGACATTACAGGGAACTGTGAACGTCTTTCATTCTTCTGAAGTTTTTTGGCGCGATTTAATACCGCAGTAAGGGGCAAACGCAGATGTTTGCTGAAAGGGGGGGGGGGGGGGAGGGGTCAGCTTAACAGATTTTTTGAGAACCCCCCTCATTTCGCTACCCTAAAATATGCATGCGTATGCTTTATCCCCTTTTGCGGTCTTCTGTAAATAATGTCTTTTGTCATGTATCAATGTTTTATGTATTGGGCTATTCTATAGCCCGACACTTGGCTATTTTTGGGCTATATCTCAGAAACATTTGGTGGGTTAATCTGCTAGTACCTGGCAACCCCGCAGCTGAGTTAGAGACGTTGTCTGCCCTGTTACCTTCTCTTCCGCTGTAAAAAAAACAATTTTCCTGCCTCTGCACGAGTCACGGGTAAAAATCATGGTAACCTTCCACCAGCTCGTTTGCGCACTGACTGTAACTATCTAGAAGCATCATCTGACTTCGGACATTTCGACATATATGTGCCGAATTTATTTGACCAGATATAACTTTAAATGGCAGTTAAATGGCTTCCCAGTTATTTTTTGTATGGCACAAACTAAAACTACCTGCCCTAAAATAAAAAAAAAAATTATATATAAAACATTGTGGTCTTTTTTGTTTCAATACCGGAGATACAACCAAACATTGCGGTGCGAGCCATTTTTTTTTTCCTTTTTTGGATGTACCTAAAAAGCTGCGTGACGCCGTATATTGGGCGTTCTTTAAATGGGTAAAAAGGTAAGGTCCGATTTTTATTTCGTCTCGACGAATTGAAGCGCGCTGGTAAGTTACACGGATAATAGAAAATAAAATTTATTCTGTTTTTGTTATCTTTGTCGTTGACCTTTTATCTCTGTGATTTAGTGTTTTCCTTGAGACTTACGGAGCGTAGATTGAGCTTGCACGACAAAAAGACAAACTCGCCCCCTCCAGGTTTCCAGATTCTGTAAAGTTTACTTTTCCTTAGAAAGGGTAAGTGGGCGGGAAAGACCCATAACTGCCAGGTCCTATGCTAGTGGTTAAAATGACATGATACCCCAAATTTGGGTTAACTCATAAACAATCTCAGACATTCAATCACTTATACACTTTTGCGATGATCTATGAGCACCAAATAACGGTCTTTATTTCATAACCTTAATGAACGGAAAACATGATCAGAATGATACTGGAGTAATCAGGAAACATCGGTGGAAATCAATACCCCAAATTTTGGTTAACTCATAAACAATCTCAGACGTTCAATCACTTATACACTTTTGCGATGATCTATGAGCGCCAAATAACGGTATTTATTTCATAACCTGCGGGCATCTAACTCCGATTCCTTCAGACCCTGTTTCCGGATGAATATGACACAGCAATACTTCGCTCTCGGCAAAAGGGTTTATTCACTCACTCATTGCCGGTGGGGGGTTTCGGGATCGGGGAACGGTCATCAGCGAGGCCGGGGGGAAGTCCGCTGCCCCGAAGCTGCTCCAAGTCCCAGCGGTAGTCCAAACCGCGTCATGGGGACGTCGTCGTCCAGGGTAGCCGTCCGGTCCGTTAGTCGAGTCCGCCACTCGACGTAGCACCCGCACTCCCCGCGCCAGCGTCCGTGTCCCGTCGATCTCCACGCCAGCGTCCTCGTCTCCTGTCGCCGCTGCACGCTGTCCGCCGTCCAAGCTGCCGTGCAAGAGAGAGAGCCTTTCTTTGTCCGGCTTCCCCTTTTCAAGCCTTCGCTCCTTTGTCTTGGGAAGCCAGTGGCGTGACGTCAGTTGGCTTAGGGGAGCGGTCCAGCCGGACCTTGAGCTGCGCGAGGTCACCGCCGCTCCCCCGAGGCGAGACGTATCTCGGAGGTTTGGCGCGCTAAGCTTCTGCCGGAAATTGGGGCCCGGAGGGTCGGCGCGGGAGAGGGCAGCCAGATCTCCACACCTCCCTCCCCTCAAGGCTCAGACTCCGGGGGGCTTGAGGTTGCGTGGTTCCCAGGAACTCCGGCGGGTAACTCGATCAGCTGAGTGTCACCGATGATGACGAGCACCCTCGATGATGATGGTGGTGGCATCAAACCAGGCAGGCCAGTGGGCGGTGGACGTTCATTCACTGGGACGTCCGCGACCGACGGAGCACGTCCCAGGAACTAATCCGGAGCACCACAGCTCACAACACGCACGGGCACTCAGGCGCACACAACACGCCGGCTCCTAAAGTTCGCTTCCGTCCCAAATATCCCAGACAGCGAATCGCGCAAAAACGAATACGGACACGCTATACCAGACAGCGCAACGAAACCAAAATCTTTCGATCGTTGGACATGCCACGAAATAAAAACAAAACTCTTCATTTCAATACCAACAGGCAGGCAATCATCAAGAACGTCACGCTACACGTTCGAGAGGTACGTAAGTGGAAATCTACTCCTCAACTAAAAAGTATGACCGCTCTCTATATACTCAATTCGTACATATGCCCACTATACAACGTTTGCTCCTATAAAACTCGACCGCATTCTTATAAAACAGAAAACAATCTGACCGAACCCCAGAACCGCACACCTGCGATAACAGTATTGATTTCCAACACACTCGCGAGGAACGCACAAAACCTCAAAAATTAACAATAACCTCCCGTAACACAGAAAGGGCCAGAAATCCTGCGCCGTTCGCGAGGTGCGACTAAAATATCTACGGAAAATAAACACGCTGCCAACAGTAGCAATTGCTCAAGACGGGCACTCATGCACTCGGCGTTCGCGACACCCGAGCTACAAACACGCTACAGCCAAGCTACGCAGCACGCCTTCATCAGAAGGGAGAATCACCTTACTGAAAGGCTGGTGTTCCGTGGTACCGGCCACAAATACCAGTACAAAGGGAACAGTATCTAGATCGTGCGGACAGCAGATCTAATCGGACAGCCTATTTACACGGCTATGTCCGTAACGTCTGGGCATGCAACCAGATGTTACCGCTTCACTGCTCGGAGGTGACCTCCCAACAGGAGCGACGAGCGCGTTACGGCGGTCCGCACCGAACCCCGCACGGGCTCGACAACCGCGACAAGCGCATCGACGCACGTTAGAGTTCTCCCCCGGCCAAACCCCGACACCGCATAACTAAAAAGTCTTCCAGCTGATGTCAAGGCTGGCCGGGATCGAGCAATAAAAGTACGCCGTCAACGCGTCTCGCGACTCTTCGACGTTCTCGACCCGAGCAACGTGTCCACATACAAACGCAGTAGGTTACAGCACAAAGCTCGCCCCCAACCAAGTCAACACGCCGCATGACTGAAAAGTCTTCTTGCGACTGTGAGGACAGGTAGGTTCGAACAATGTAAATATCCCACACGCGCACCTTTCATCTTCCGCGCAACAAGCGCGACACTGAAATGCCAAATAATCTAACCGGCCGGTCTTGGAAATGGACGAGCTAATAAACTATATTTGCTCTGCATGAACAGTTTCCGCAGCGTCGAAGTGTCTACCGCATTTACCGCTGGATTCCAACACCCGCTACCCATTCATGCAAAGGCTGCAGTTTGTACAGCGACGGGCTGACCCAACGCACAACAGTTATAGGCCGCCGACGGCCATGCCGCTGCCATAATTTCTAGGCTTCCCGGGCACGTACCCGCCGACGTGAACCGTACGTTTTCCCGGGCCAACCGCGCATCTGTACAGGATAAAACTATGAACAACTCGTCACATCCTCGCAAGACCGCCACTCCCATCGTGCAGCTCTTCACTGCACGAGCACAGCTCTTTCCCCACCTAGCTGTCTTTTCTCCCCTAAATTTATAATTTCACTCTAACCAAGGTCTCTTCACGACCAATTACGCTCTCTACGCCCTCGCGTCCCAACGCGAACCCAAGCACGGCCGAGAGCCGTACCGCCGTACTGTATATCCGGCGGCAGCGCAAAGCACGCGCAAGCCGCCGCTCCTCCGGAGACGGAGAAAACGAAATGAAAGAGTAACTCCCGCCGCGAGGCTCAACCCTCGATATGGCGGTGTGAGGATCCGGAACCAACTGTGCGCACAATTAAACGGAATCAACCTCACGACTCTACGACCAGAAACGCACGGGTCATGCCCATCGCGTCAAACTGGCCTCCACGGAGCATTACACACGCACAGCCACTGAAAAGTGAAAACGGAAACTCTGTGGTTTTCTGGATTCCGATCTCTGCGCACCAGACATCGCGTATCCGGCACGATTTAGTGGGCTTAGCCCCTAAATGTAGCCTCTGGCCACTAGGTACTCGTTCGAAGCGATCTTGGTTGGAACCAAAAGAGCGCATACCGTACCTTAAAACGCTGTCAATTAACAAGGCTCAAAACCGCGCTGACAGCTCAAGCAAGGCCAACTGGGAGCTAGCATGCAGTAAAAACCGAGACGCTAGTCTCCTCCCGGACAAAATGCAATGCGGGGATAATTTCCAAACACATTCCGTGCAACCGCCATCCGCCATGGGAGCGTTCTCCACCCAGAGCGATGCCTCTCTAACGCGTCCGATCGGTAACAAGCGTTCCAAAACATTACATCGATACGCGAGCAAAGGCGGTTAGGCGCGTCACATCCCCCAAACCGTGAGTTGGCATCTTTCCCAGCAGACGTGGACGGCCGGAGGCGTAGGTGGGGGGACGCCCGACGCTACAGGCCTCGAGGGGTGCGGTAATTTCGACGCACACAGCGCTCTTGCACAGCAGGATCAACCTGCTAGCATCCAACGGCGCGCTGAACAGCGAAAAGTCAAGGCGCTTCTCGTAACGGGGGATACGCAAATTCCTGACAGGCTGGGAAAAAGGGTTAACCCCTAACGACAACGGTCAAGGTCCGCGCCTCCTCGTCGGGCAGGCGAAATTGTCAGGACATTCGTGCGGCGCGCCCGCAACGAAACTTCGTGCGGCGTTCCTGCGACGAAGATGACCCCCAAAAAGAGCGCGAAACAGTGTCCAAATTCAACCGGAAACAGGTTAGGAATCGGAATGCCTGCCTGATCGAAAATCAGGCCCCACGTTGCGGCGCCAGTTTATGCGGGCATCTAACTCCGATTCCTTCAGACCCTGTTCCCGGATGAATATGACACAGCAATACTTCGCTCTCGGCAAAAGGGTTTATTCACTCACTCATTGCCGGTGGGGGGTTTCGGGATCGGGGAACGGTCATCAGCGAGGCCGGGGGGAAGTCCGCTGCCCCGAAGCTGCTCCAAGTCCCAGCGGTAGTCCAAACCGCGTCATGGGGACGTCGTCGTCCAGGGTAGCCGTCCGGTCCGTTAGTCGAGTCCGCCACTCGACGTAGCACCCGCACTCCCCGCGCCAGCGTCCGTGTCCCGTCGATCTCCACGCCAGCGTCCTCGTCTCCTGTCGCCGCTGCACGCTGTCCGCCGTCCAAGCTGCCGTGCAAGAGAGAGAGCCTTTCTTTGTCCGGCTTCCCCTTTTCAAGCCTTCGCTCCTTTGTCTTGGGAAGCCAGTGGCGTGACGTCAGTTGGCTTAGGGGAGCGGTCCAGCCGGACCTTGAGCTGCGCGAGGTCACCGCCGCTCCCCCGAGGCGAGACGTATCTCGGAGGTTTGGCGCGCTAAGCTTCTGCCGGAAATTGGGGCCCGGAGGGTCGGCGCGGGAGAGGGCAGCCAGATCTCCACAAACCTTAATGAACGGAAAACATGATCAGAATGATACTGGAGTAATCAGGAAACATCGGTGAAAATCAATACCCCAAATTTGGGTTAACTCATAAACAATCTCAGACGTTCAATCACTTATACACTTTTGCGATGATCTATGAGCACCAAATAACGGTCTTTATTTCATAACCTTAATGAACGGAAAACATGATCAGAATGATACTGGAGTAATCAGGAAACATCGGTGGAAATCAATACCCCAAATTTGGGTTAACTCATAAACAATCTCAGACGTTCAATCACTTATACACTTTTGCGATGATCTATGAGCACCAAATAACGGTCTTTATTTCATAACCATAATGAACGGAAAACATGATCAGAATGATACTGGAGTAATCAGGAAACATCGGTGGAAATCAATACCCCAAATTTGGGTTAACTCATAAACAATCTCAGACGTTCAATTACTTATACACTTTTGCGATGATCTATGAGCACCAAATAACGGTCTTTATTTCATAACCTTAATGAACGGAAAACACGATCAGAATGATACTGGAGTAATCAGGAAACATCGGTGGAAATCAATACCCCAAATTTGGGTTAACTCATAAACAATCTCAGACGTTCAATCACTTATACACTTTTGCGATGATCTATGAGCACCAAATAACGGTCTTTATTTCATAAATTTAATGAACGGAAAACATGATCAGAATGATACTGGAGTAATCAGGAAACATCGGTGGAAATCAATACCTCAAATTTGGGTTAACTCATAAACAATCTCAGACGTTCAATCACTTATGCACTTTTGCGATGATCTATGAGCACCATATAACGGTATTTATTTCATAACCTTAATGAACGGAAAACTTGATCAGTATGATACTGGAGTAATCAGGAAACATCGGTGGAAATCATTAAAGGTACTTGTCGACGTAGCGCACTCGAAAAACTGTCACTCAAGCATCCACACACCCAAAGAACACACCTTTCACACAGCGCTCTCTAACAACTTTGTCTTTCGTGTGTAACTTCGGCTTCTACTTCTACTTCAGTTTGAGACGATTTGAAAAAAGACGAAATATGAGTCAAAAATTCCCGTCTAACGCTTGGGCTAATTCACGGCTAAATAATTAATCTCTTTTCGTGATAATGTTATCGACGGCGTACTAACACATTTGTCCTCTAGTCGTATGATGTTCTCGGCTTCG
>JABSTQ010009082.1:600000-765000 GCA_013358835.2 Ixodes persulcatus
ATGCAGGCTAGGACCCCGCCCCCTGTTCTCTGCGTCTTTTTCGGTGGCGTGACCCGGGGCGACATGAGTGATAGCTGGCAGGCCTGGCTGCGCCCCTGTCGCGCCGGACGCCGTCCGTGCAACCAGCAGAAGTGCTTGCCGCTGCTCTTACTCGGCCCTCACGTGACGCGGGAGAATCAATCACGAGCGCGCCCTTAATGGAACGAAAGGGGAGGGTCGGGAACGGGGAACTGTAAGGAAAAGCGACAGAAGCCTGCACGAGGTCCGACTGTTGGGGTTTCTGGGTGCTGAGTGTGATCCATGGAGCTGGCGCCTTTGAGAGGTGCGCAGCAATAGGAACGGGGTTTAGCTGTATTTTGCTCGCTCTTTAGGGTGCATGCCTTGTGGGTGCGTGTGGTTGTCTTTGCGTACTTTATTTGCGCTTGTCTTCGACGTTCGATGGGATAAAAGACATGTGTATACTATACCGTGAAGTCCTACACTTTTTTTTTCTTTCTGTATTGTACCGTGCTGCAGGCTGTGGTACATGGTTGTACTCTGCTGCTTGAACTATGGCAGACTCCGTCACTGATTAATAACTGAAACTGCGGAAACAAACCGCCAGACCGAGTGACCACTGTCATCCTTCTAGTTAATTCAATAGGTCTAGTGAATTTGTCACAAATGAATACTAGCTCTCCCCTGCCTCATTACTTCAGCGTCGACGTTGTGATAGGCGCTCAGTGGAAGTGTTTTGGAAGGTCATTGCAATCTCAGCCTACGCTCAGACGTAACCTATGCAGCTGTGACTGCTAGTGAATAGCACATCTTTTTTTTTTGTGCCAGTCGCGTAATTTACAATATTATGTGTATTGTTTTAAAATATAATTTAAAAGATAGTTTTGTTACACAATCAAAAATAACGCTAAAGACGAGAACAAGTAGAAGACACAGACACCGACATGCGCTGACTCAGAATCGACGTTTAGTGAAGAATCAAAGGAAGAAGTGCATAGATATATACGAAATGACAAGGAAGACTAACCAAGACGAAAGAAAGACGTCGCAGCCTCAGGCTGTGGTCTTTAATTGTTTTATGTACAACCAAATAGCCCGTTACATGATCTTGATATTTCCATTGTTCGAATGCTCATAAGAAGGGCTATTGCCTCCAAATATCTGCTTCCTCGCACAAAATGTGCGCAGTGCAGGCGTAGACACGAGCTGGTGCGCATTTAGGCGCGCGTAGGCTTTGCAAATACGTTCATTCAGGAGTGTTCGTGTATAATTAATTAATTTATAACGCATAACTTATGAGATGAGGCGTAGAGACGCCGGCCTGTAGCACCGTATAGTCAGGGAGATTTTCTTAAACGTTTTAAGTATATACTGTGTCGAAGGGACCGGTGGAGTAAAGCATTATTTTCGGATTCTCAATATTCTACTCACAGTAGGGAGAGAGAAACAAATTGGCAACGAGCTTTGCTTGCAAAGTCTAGTGGGTGATATGCGGTCTGAAAAAGAGAGATCGCTTAGATTTCTTTAGAAGGCAGTAACGAATTATGTTACGAGTTGCATAACCTATGTTTATTATTTAACGTCACGTCACCTGATGTCGTGATGACAAATTCGGGTGTCATGTGGACACACTCCCAATCGACAGCATGGTGTCACGGTGTTAATTTGTGATGTGACGTCGCGGTGCAGGTGACACCAGGACCTGAGACTGCCGCATGACCTGTTGTTCCGCGACGTAGTCCCGTGACGTGATGTTACCGTATTAAACCGTAGAGTCACATTGCGTCAATCGATTTGTATACAACAAATCAATCTTACTCCTAAATTTGGCAGAAAAATGCGCAGACAGTCAGACGGCCGGATGGGTCAAACTTCGGGGTGAATTCCGTTAAAAATTATTACACGCTTGAAAAAGGAAACCTCCACCGAGGTGAAACAGTTAAGTTAATGTAAACAAAATTTATCGTTGCCAACTTCGTGACGGGAGTGAAAGTTGCCCAGAAAATCGGTAGCTTGTCATCGCCTCCTACGCGACAGATGTGCGACGCAGCGTCACGTCAACCGCGTCAATTACGTCACGTGACACGTGACGTCAGCGTGACCGTGTTATGACGCCCGCTAACTAATGTTTGCAGAGAGGAACGCGGCCCTTCGGGCGGTATTGTGGAATGCCGCCCCTTCTCCCCAATATCGGTTTTAGGCTCACAAATTGGCGTCTAGATGGCACTCTGGAGAGATTAGCGGCGCCGATATACACGGGCGCTCTTCCACCTCGGCAATAAATAACCGGAGCGGTGGGCTGAGCGAGGGTGGGAAAGAGAGGAGGAAGCGGGAATGTGGTGGGGGAAACTGCGGATCACAGCAGTACGCATGCAGGCCACCGAAATTACGCGGTTTACTTTATATATGTACACATCTTTGTATGATCTGAGCCCACGTTTCGCGTCGGTCCGCTTTATTGTTTCGGATAAGGAGCTGGAGGCAAGTATAGGATAGGCACCCGCATGGGCTCTGAGTCAGCCGTCCGATACGGGCTCTGGCATATGGCAGGTTATTCAACTTAGGCTTTGGTTTTTTTTATATATATATATATTATTGAGAGGGAGTAAGGAAAAGGAAGTTCAAAGAAACGAAAGAAAGATTGAGGTGGAGGGAAGGGAAGACCGGATGGAGAGGAGGCAGGAGTGTGTTATCATGGAGACGGTTGGGGAGTTTGGGGAGGGATCTGTTGCTCCGCTGATGAAGGGTTGATGGACGTCCGGATCGATGCGGTACGAAGCTGCCGTAGCGGCCGCCCGGAGAATGCTCGAAAGCCGTGCACCGAATAAATATTTCCGAATATACGATTAAATCCTAGTTTTGACACGTTGAATCTTTGTTGCACTTAGTGTAACTAAATTGCTGCTTCGTTAATTCTACAATAAGTTTTCAGTTTCTTATGTTGAAAGGATAGACTTCGCATCAAAGAATATTGTTATCTTCTTTGAGATATATGTGGGTACCTTGCCGAGTACAATTAAGAGCCATATCAAAAGTTCGGGAGAGCATCCCAGTCTAGCTCACTTTGCAGAGCACTTTTCTACAGTAATTGACATGTATAGAAACGCAGGGCGTGGTGAACTCCATGCATATCATTATCACTCCGCAGCGAATGAGATTGCGGCATTAGCCTATAAAAAGTCAGAAGAGCCAGTCACGATAACATTAAGGATCATAATAGGCCAAGGCCTGCGTTTCTTCATCTGTCCCTCACTACAGCGTTGAGGTTTTTCAAAGTGACTATGGTAAAGATTCTTGGTTTTTGAAAGTGACTATCGTTGGGATTCTCGATTTTTCGAAGTGACTAGGTGGGGACGAAAGGACTATGGTATGGATTCTTGTGCAGCCATGATGTCATTACCAAGGGCACCAGTGACGTCCAAAAAGAGCAGACCACGCTGCGTTCTTTTTCCAGCCGAGGGTGCTCCGCTCCGTGGCGTGCCGGCGTTCCATTAGTGTCGGAAGCCCGGACCATCGATTATGACGTGGGAGGGGAGAGGTGATGGCCGGGTCTGAGGTGACATCGGCGCTATTCAAGACCTGCCATTTCCGGTCACGTGAGCCCCACGAGGCCCGAGTTTGAGCTTATCACGACTGCCCGGATTTTTGCCAACGGTTTCAGTTGGCCGACGTTTCCCGAACAGGGTGACAAAGGTGCTCGTCCAATAGACGAATGACAAAGAGAAAGACAGAAAGCTGCATGGGGAAGCGAGAGGTTTAAATATCAACGCAGTGTTTGCGAGTCAAGGACCTGATTTAGAAAAACAAAACTTAGGGGTCGGAGTTTCACCTTTTATCTTATGTTTGTTCCGCAGCAGCAGTTCGGAATATCATAAACTTCAAAAAGAAAAACTGACAAGCCTGCATTTCTCTGCACAAATATGTGTTGTTATTTTTTTGCACAGATATGGTTGAGAAAGTGAGTGATGCGGTTGAGACACGACTAAATAATATTAGTCACTATAAATTTTCTCTCAAGCAACACGAGGAATAGAACACCTCTGGGCGCACCGATCTCTTTGGGATCCATGTTACGTCACGCCCCTACAACGTTTGGTGTTTAGTATTTTATATGCATATATGAAAACAGTTATATGACTCTCCGGTGCTACTCTGATTCGGGAGAGGGGGGGAAGGGTATTTTGACACTATATTAGATTTCCTCGCACAAAGAAAAATATTCCTGGCGTCACGGAAGTAATTCAAACATAAAGCACACCTCTCTGTAATAACTCGAAGTGCAAGCGAGACCTGCCAGTGAGACTTAGCAAGGTTGGGCAGTATCGCGACACAAACTTACCGTGATAGTATTTTAAAAATGCTATTATGATTTCTATTGCTGTATCGCGGTACAATTTTTTAACAGTATTTTGTAGTTCTGTATCTAAATACAATTCGTGTGTATTTCTGGTATCGCAATACTATTATGGTCGATGTGTCTCGAAACATTTTTAAAATCCTTTTTAATCTTCATACAGAAGGTCAAGACGGAGTTTCATCCTCCACGTTTTGTGTCTCTGACCCTAAACGACCCCCTTCTTTATTCTATAAAAGTTAACTGTTTTCTTGCACTTCAGGCGGTCGCTTATTCCTGTGGATTCCAAAAGTTAAAGGGTCTGTCAGCGTGCTCAACTAACAGATAAATGAATACGCGTTCACTGAACTAAACTCTACGGGGACGTTGTAAGGTCACCGGTGAAAGAGGCACCCGGATTAGACATTACCATGGTGACTTCTCAAGGTTATTTGGAAGGACACAAAACTGATTTAGAGGTCATGGGAATTTCGTCTCAGAAGGATAAAAAATGCCGAAATAAAACCGCGCTCGAGCCATGGTTAAAAAATCGTTTGCTTTCCTTTACTTCGCAAAATTCAAGATGTCAATCCTGTGGTAAATTTAATGAAAGCCAAAAGTCCGTCAACGTCATAATTAAGGCTACACCTTGCAATGAGTACACTTGCTTGCTTATTTAAAAACAAAATTTCGTATCCTCAGTTATGCTTTATTCTTTTTCGTATACACCACGGGGTGCACCCAAACATCTACAATAATGTTTTAAAAAATGTGTTTCATTCTTTGTCTTTCTGCAGCAGCAAGATTCATTCTGACTTGTGTCTCCAAATACTATTCTATTTTCCAAATGTATTTCAGTATTATTATTTTAGTTGTTTTCGCCATGTATCAGTTCAGTAGGGAAAATATAGAACTTAACCATGTGTAGGTGAGCCGCTTACGGGAATTAATCATACTCATGTCCTCATGTCAAGCCAAACCTAATAGAAGCTAAGTGTTGTTATACCAATCTTAAAACAAAACGAATAAAAGAAAAGTGCTAATTTGGGGGGGGGGGGGGGGGTTGAAGTGTAGTTTTACCACGTTTTGTCTGCTAATGCTAGTCTGTGCAAATTGAATTTGCATTATATAATCACATTAATAAATTTTTCTCTCATGTAAAGAATCTCTTCATGTTTTCATTTTTTTCCTAATCCTATGTCAACATTTTGGTGTCAGCATCTCAACTGCTATTTAGGTGGCTCGGGACTAGCCAAGCTGTGCTACAGCTTTTTTCCCCTTTTCACCTTCCAACTGTAAACTGTTGGCAAAATAAAGGCATTTATTATTACTATTATTATTACAGTATTTGTATTTCTAAATACTTTCGCGAGTATTTATTCCCAACCCTGGACCTTAGTGATGTAATTGTGTTGCTTCTATTGGCGACTTCTGCGAAATCGGCAGCACCTAGTGACCAGAACTGAGAGCCTTATTTTCAAGGCAGGTTCGTCCGCCGGCTTACAAAAGCGGATTAAGTATAAACAGCACATGTCAGTATAAACATAAAGCTGTGAAAGTAAGTTAGAAGGCACGCGATGGAAAGCGCCAACAGCTTCCCTAAATACTGACCATGTGGCCCTTCCATAAAAGCGAGCTGACCTGCCACGTGCCGGGCGTGGGTATCTCATTCCAGGTCTCTTAGCCGCACCATTGTGCAGCTGGGTAATGACAGTCGATCGGACCCCGAGACAACCTGCTTCTGAACGCCGAAGTGAAGGGGAGCCCAGAATCAAGTAGGACACAAAGGAGCCACGACGGCGTCCTCGATTTGAGAGGGGACAAACGACAAACGCAATTGGTGCCGCCATTTTTTTTTTTTTCCTTTCCTACGCGGGAGCTCTCGTGAATAAAAGGCACAGTGATTGAACTGGATGCGAGCCAGCAAAGCAGACGATGGCGTACGCACGTGCTCTTTCTCGATACATGTACTCCCCCACACGGAAACCTACTTTCTTTTCTCGCCATTAGCGAGGGGCGGGAGCGGGGCGAGGGTGACTCAGAGCCCGGAAAAATGTCGGGGTCTCGACTCGGATGCCCGCTTGATTGCGAGTCCGGTGGCAACGGCGTCCGATGGGGCGTCCCCGCTATTCTGAAATGGACGGGAGAACCGGCTGCGGGGACACCTTGATTGAATAGGACGCCGATGCGAAATCTCCCCAAACCTGTGGCCTGGCGGTTCACATCCCCGTTTTATTGACTGAGAAAGTTTTTGAGCGTCGGGGCTGGCATTGCGGTTGTCGTTTCTGGTGGCTGTCAATGGGATTGGTCTTCGTTCGCGATTCAGGTGGACATGCCTCGAATCTCTCTCGGAGACCGTCCTTGAGTGCATTGGCAGTGGGGGCGTTTGTGGGAGGGGAGTGGGTGCCAAAACAAGGGCAGTGAGATGAAAGAAGGCGATTGAGTTTTGATTTGGGTTCCAAAGCTCGTAAATTGGTGCATTTGCTGTCGCTCAAGCTCGACGATTGAACATACCCCCGAGCATGAGCGCGTAGCTTTCGAATGTGCATTTGTGTTTTTAGCAATTCGAACATATAGGACTCTTGGGGGATCGAGGGCGCCGAGCGACAGTGTGCTCGAGAGGTTAATGAAAACCAGAGAAAAATTCGAAAGACGTTTACACTTTATTTTAATGCGAAATTAAAGGCCACCTCAAATTTTGCATTACATTATGCGATATACCTTCCTTATTGTTAGTAGTGGTACTGTGTTTGTGGCCAGAACTGGATCATCACCGTTTCTCTTAAATTTCCAGGTTTTGAAATTCATTTTCTTTCCTCTCATTTCTAGGTTTAACATTGTTCCCTTCCAGGTCTGACTGAGGCATGCCCCACGGAACAACCCGAATGACCTTTTTTCTTTTTTTTGACAACACTTTCGTTTGGTTTGCGAGCGTAACCCTCGTCTATTGTACGCTATCGTCCAGGTTGGCCCTGCCCGCACGGACACGAACTCACCCTGCGTCCCACTACAACCGTTATCCCAACGTCTTTGAAACCTGGCCCCGACTATCAAGCTTCATCACCCGGATACGAACTGCACCACGCTTCCCTTTCACGAAAGCTCCAACCGTCGTCCCGCCGTTTTTGAAACTTGGACTCGACTGTAGCATTGTATAAATACCACCCGCGTTCATCTGTAAAAGTTCTTCCAGACGAAGGCCGGACTGCGGCCGAAACATCGAAGAATAAATCGTCCGTTGTTGCTGTTTTCACCAAGGGTTTTCTTTTCTTCTCAGTTATACCCACGCCTTCGGCCCCCCGCCACCATGCCCGTTATATATATATATATATATAGAGAGAGAGAGAGAGAGAGAGAGAGAGAGAGAGAGAGAGAGAGAGAGATACGGAGGCAAGAGGAGTCAAGCCCCATTTCGTGAAGCCGTGCCTTGTGACGTCCCATAATGCAACGCGCGCTGCAGTGCTGCATTATGGGGCATCACAAACCTAAAAGCGAATTCAGTTTCTCCGCTAACATTATCGGGGAATTGAATTGGTGCATAGGCCTGTAACATCCCAAAATGCAAGGCGCGCAGTGTTGCGTTGTGGGACTCTTAGGCGCCCGTTCCAGCATATAGCGGTTACGCAAACGCCGACGCCGCTAAATGCGGGGACGGGCGCCGAAGTGCTGCGCTCTAAAACAGCGAGAGAGATAAACAAAGTATTATATAAAAACAATGAGAATTATCTTTTATGTATCAAAACGGACACTGACAGGGTATTTATGAAAAACACCGTGAGTGCGCAGGCGAGCTGGTGGATGTTGATCATGATGTAGAATACCCGAGACTGTGGTAAAAGCTGGGAAACTTGGTCGAAGAAAAAATACAGGGGAAAAGACGTTCTTTTCCCCTGTCTTTTCTTCGACCAAGTTTCCCAGCTTTTATCACAGTCTCGGGTATTCTACATCATGAAGGTATTTATGCTCACCAAGGTTTTTATTCGCACATGACTTATGAGAGCCTAATTACCCAGAAAACAATGCGAGGCTCAAAATTCGTTTTTTTTTTTTTTTTCGCCCGAAAACCACCGATCGAGAACAGGCCGGTTTAAATCGCGCTCATTCCCTTCTCCGTGGTCACGTGCAGTTCACTATGGGACACAACAGCTAAATATAATCAAAGTCGTAAACCATCGAAGGCACGCAAACAATATTAAAAATAGAAAATAAATATGATACGCATTTTTTGTGGCTTCTAAAAAGCTCCAAACAAGCTGATTGGAAAGAAAAGGTTGCACAGCCACGTGACTTCCGCCAACTCTCTCCTCCTCTATATTCCTTCTTCCTCCCCAGTCTAGTTTCAGTTTCGGTTTCGAGCAATCGCGTTCTCTTTTTTTTTTTTTTTTTTTTTTTTTTTTTACAGCGCATCTCTTCCGCTCATTCACACTGGACGCGGATCCGCTTTCGCAAAGCGGTTGCGAACGCGGTTGTATAAAGATCCAGTACAATTGCATGCGCACTTGATGTCGTCGAGTGCGCGTGCAATTGTACTGGATCTTTATACAACCGCGATGTGCGCGTGCAATTGTACTGGATCTTTATACAACCGCGTTCGCAACCGCTTTGCGAACGCGGATCCGCTTCCAGTGTGAATGAGCGGTTAGGCGCGCGTTTCCGGCTTGAGCGGCGTCGGCGTCGCCGTCGCCGTCGCCGTCCGTGTAACCATAACGCGTCGACGTGACGCGTCGCCGTCGCCGTCGGCGTAACCGTAACACGTCAACGTAACGCTACGGCGCCGCCGTCGCCGTCAGCGTAACCGCGCGGTGCATTATGGGACGTTTCCCCTAATGCACTGCGCGGGAGGGAGGAGGGGGGAGGATGAGAAGGGTCGGAGGAGGCGAGGAGCACGGGAGGAGTAGATGAGGAGGGAGGAGGAGAGGGTGCAGATGAGGAGGAGGGGCATACCCTCCCCTCAGTACCCTCCCCTCCTCCTCCTCCTCAAGAGCTGCGCTCTAATTCGGCATTACAGGGAGTTGCAAACGTCTTTCATTTTTTACTTTATTAAATATATTTGTGACGCTGTAGCAAAATATTGATGGGGTAGTCTTCTGACACCAAATTGAATTGCCTGCCAAAACATTAAAAAAAAACACCTTGGGGGGTGTCAGTGTCCCTTTAAAAAGGTAGTGCAACGATTTTAATCTTGAAATAATTTACCGTTTGCAGTTTTTATATTGCTTATCGTTCCACAAGTAAACGAAAACATGCATCCTTCTCGCGAAATACGGCTATTCCTCTGCGCATTCGTAAAGGAAGAAATTAAGCATTTTCCGATCTGCAGCCGCGTGTGGTAATTGCAGGTACAGCTGTGACATAGGCGTAGACTACGGGGGGGCATCGGGGCTCGTGGCCCCCCTGGTGAGATCCGGGGGAGCAGAGACCCCCCCCCCCCCCCCCCCCCCGGGCCATGTTCCTTACCGAGACGCTGTTTACGTGCCATGAAACGAGCTTCTAGTAGTGGCATGTAAACAAAATAACGCACACGTTGCCTTTATTGCCAAAATATATGGGAAATGAAATCCCAGCGTGCTTTCGTTAGCTTCAATATCCAGTTCTGGCGAGAAGGTAACGCGGCATCGATCACTTTTACATCTGCCTGGTCTGCTTCCACAGCAGCCTGCCATTTTGCGATGTCCCACCGTTTAGTTTGTTTAGTAGCGACTCCGACGGAGTTACCCGAACTGGAGTCGTGGAGTCACAACTTAACGCGCCCAACGAAGCGATAGATGATGCAGTCGTCCGCGAAGAGCCGCGTGCGTGAGAAAATATTAGTTGGCAAGTCGTTAATAAAAATGAGAAAAAGTAATGGACCAAGAGCACTGCTGTTACAATGATAGCTGAAGTGCAGCGCCCCGACGTGGCGCTGATAGTTGTGTTTTAGCTGCACCACGCCTGGCAACAGCGGCAAGTGGTCGCGTGAGAAGATTTGTGCTCGCCGGCACATGCGCCGTGGTGCCGGCGATGAACAAACGGCTATGCTTGCACGGTGATTGACATTGACACACAGCGACGGACACATGGCGATATACATACGCTGTAAAATGTACCCCCGAAAATAAACTACTGATAATAGCCGGTGTAAAAAACAATTGCGCGAAAAAGCCCCCCCCCCCCCCCCCCCCGCCCCAGGATAACTTCTCAGCCTGCGCCACCCTTCCGCCCCCGGGAAAATGGAAAGTCTACGCCGCTGCGCTGTGGGACGTACTCTGGGGGATGTCGCTTGTAAGTTAGGTGAGGTTAGGTTAGGCGGCAACACGACGTTAGAAGGCGCAGCCAGTCTTTTCGGCTGGCGCTCCAGTGCCCCGCAAAGGTTTGCTGCCGATTGTACGCTTGTTCCGCCGGTGTGTGTAGATCAAAATCTCGGTATACAAGAAACGTCTCTATAAAGCTAGCCGTCACCAGCGAATTTAGACCGGCTCAGCAAGAACGGAGAAATTGCTCATTTCAAGGACCAAAGTGGCCACCATACGGGGAGATCTGCGCTACTTTCCCAGGATGCAGTGTTTTTAGGTCAACCCAACGGTCTGCCGATGTCCCATTCTGTGCCAAGAGCACACCTCGTGAATATCTTTATGCATATACTAAAGAGCTTCAGCAACGTCTCAAGTAATGCCTAGCAGTTTAGTTTGTTCGAGGGGCAAAGAAGAGCCTGAACTTTCGTTTTATTTGAGTACAATTGTATCGTCCGCCGCGATCATGAGCGATGCATGCCTACCGGGTGCGGTGTCTTGTTCCCGAACCGGAGTCCCCTGTTCAAAATCCAAAATCTCCTCTCCCATTGTCTTCTGCGGGGGGAACCCCTCAGGGGCGCACGGTGTCAGAGACCAACACGACATGACGCCGCGTTGGTCGAGAACACGGTTCACACGGTGTTTAGAATCACAGGAGGAGCGCTGGAGGACCAAAAAACAGAGGTAGAGCCCATCCCGAGCTGACATAATCCCCAGAATGTCACTGCGCACGTGACTCGGAAGTACTCTGTCGCCGATGCACGAGTGGAGAGGCGCCGAAAACGTTGATTTTTGCCACTTTTAAAAATAAAAACTGGCGCACAAAATCAGAAATGGTTTGCTGTTCTTAGATTTAGAAATGGCCGAGACCAACTTCCACAATTATTTGGCGTAAGTTCGAAAATCATTGCACGGCGACCCCTTTAAAGTGAGTGAGACAAGAATGGTGAATGTGACAAGTATGAAAGATGTGGTTGTGTCGTCTTCGTCCTACATGTTTACTCTTTCTTCAATCTTGACAAGCATTATATTCTTTCTTTTCATGCTCCTTAACAAGGATGCTTCAGACAGAGCGCCAAGGTAAGTAAGAAACATGTTTCGTTGGCGAGTTTGCTCGGAATAGTTTAACTCGAGTATACCCTTATTTAAGCTGGTCTTGAGCGAGCCGGTATTTCAGTCCTATTACTTCGCCGAAAGTGAACCGGTGGCGACGTAACTTCTCTTCCGCATTCCGTGACGCGAATCTAACATGTGTTCTCTCTTTCCTGAAGCACAATGCAGAGCCGGGAACAGCATCGATATGAAGGAACGACGTCTGCTGAGAAATAATATCCTTCGGGAGAGAAGGTAAGGAGGGGGAAGTGGAGGCCGAACCTTTCATAAGATAATTTCGACGACATCCCCTGTCAAGTGCTTGATCGCTGGCCGTTATTGCGTTCGGGGGAACAAAAAACAACATGAAAGTCGCCATGCCCGAGAAAAATCTGCGGCGACGTTGGAGCAGCAATATTTCCTTCCGAAGCTTTGATAAATGAGAAATTTTCTCTCGGGTCATTGCCGGCTTTCTTTGTATCGACGACTGTAATAAATGCTCTGTCCAATAACGGGCTCTCTTCGGAAGCACCTGGCAAGAAGAAGGAGAACATAAGCTTCTGTTGCTCAGCCCCTTCTCTCTCACTAGCAAAAGGAGCGCACTTCGAAGCACTTGCCTCGAAAGTGATTGGCCAGGAACAACAGTGATATATTGCACTGGGTCTCTGCTTATCCCCTATATCCTTTATTTCTTATAATTATTATTTATTTTAATCGGATTGATGAGTGGTCAATATTCTTTGTTCTTTATGACTTGGTTTCTGTATAGATGACTTCCGTCATACGATCTGCGTTGTTTGTTTGTAAGCATCATTATAATATTCTTTTCTTCCGCTCATTTTACGCTAGATTATTGCGCACATGGGAAGCATGGGATAATTCGGGGCTGGGACGAATATGTGTTTCACCGGGGATTCCAAATATGGGTTTTCAGTTATTGATTTAAATATATATTCTCACTGCTGCGCGTAGAGCAGCTTTGGTCCTTGCTTAAATGAAGCCACACACAAGCTCCTAGTTCGGACCTGTAAAAGATCGGCTTTTAATCATAAGGTTATTGCTGGACAACACAACAAAATTTACAATTATAAGCAAGTAAGCATTAGCTGGGACTAGCCACGTGGTCCCGCAGCTACTGGGTCCCCCTACCAAAAACCGCCATCGGGAAGGCGAAATGATGCCAATGCTTTGGGCACTTACTCTGGCTGTTTTCACTGCTTCGCGGGGTTGCTCGATAACCATAGAGCGGTACGACTACCCAAGGCAGTATGAAACCAGTGTTGGGAAAGTAACGAGTTACAAGTAACCACGATACCGGTAACGCATTAGGTTTACCGAAAACATACTAACGAACTTGTGGGAATCTAAATCGAGTGACGCGTAAAGAAAGATTTTTACTATTTCAACGAGGAAACAAAAGTATTATGAACCCTCTCTGCGAAAGTTTAATTGTCGAAGTTTGTAACCGCGGCTTTACGCTGTCGAAGTCACCCAAAAATAACGTTCGTCAGATTTTGAAAGTTAACGCTCGTTCATACAGCACCGCTTTCGTGCAGTACGACGTTTAGGTACCCTTACGTAGAGACACGACCGCAGGTCACCGGCACATTCGGGCTTCGTGCTCCGCATGCCTTGCAACGCTTAGCACGACTTGCGGTCGTACCTTGACGTAAACGTACCTAAGCTTCGTAACGCACGAAAACGGCGCTATGTGAGCTAGGGCTGGACATTTGATCGACTAACCTACTAATTATTCAATTAACGCTTTAATCGCGATTAATATTTCAACGGTCAATCGCCTGAAGTTCTGACGAACAAAAACAATGTAAAAATGCAACGCTTTCCTTACGTAGACGTTGACTAGTAGACCTGTATGAAGACAAGCTTCAACAAATTTTGACCTAAAGTAAACTGTAGGGGCGAGATTTGTAACTCCATCAAGTGGAGAAGGTTATACGAGGGGCGTTCATAAAGTTCGTATTATCGGCACAAAAAAATTGAAGAAAACGAAACAAAACAGGCAGCAACGTGAGCGCGCGTCCCTCTAGTTTCCGCACAGTTAAACATCGCATAGCTAAAGTAGCGCTTAACGCCGCTACGGTGTCGAAACAAAAATGGCACCGCCCGTCGGTGCCAAGCACATGCAGTGGTCGCTTTTTTCCAGTTGAAGGTAAGCAATGCCAAGGATATTCATTCCAATTTGTGAGCGTTGTTCGGGGATAACGCCCCAGTTTATGACACTTCGGTTAAATGGCGCAGACGTTTCCAGTGTGGCCAAATAAGAGGAAAGCATTTCAAT
This sequence comes from Ixodes persulcatus, assembly GCA_013358835.2. Classification (NCBI taxonomy): domain Eukaryota; kingdom Metazoa; phylum Arthropoda; class Arachnida; order Ixodida; family Ixodidae; genus Ixodes; species Ixodes persulcatus. Next base: position 613,991 of record JABSTQ010009082.1, read on the forward strand.
GACGACGACCAAGTGATTACTGAAGTGGAGCGATTTCTGAACACTCAAAACGAGGAGTTCTATAACAATGGCCTCCGGCATGTGGTTCATCGCTGGAAAAAGGGGGCATACCTTTTGGTGGCGAACATGTAGGGAAAGTCTTAACTCCTACTCGAGTTTGATTGCTGAATCTCTATTCCTTCGGGACAATGATACGAACTTTATGAACGCCCCTCGTACGTCTCCCAGGTACTACAACACCGTGCCAGTGTCCGTTTAGCGCAGCAGAGACTATTGTGGACAATCAAGGGGATCGCTATGGCAGAAGAATATCAACGAACCTCTTTGCCTCTGCGGCTGAAGTAATGATTTGCGAGTGTGGGTGTCGCTTGACTGTTGCCAACCACACATCAGGGTTGATTTAAAATCCCAAATCGTACTGCGCCGTTTATTACATATTCACCAGAGGCAAAATGTTCAATTTTGTACTTTTTTTTAAAACTATTATCGTGGAAATAAACGAAACCGATTAATCGATTAATTAATCGATTAAAAGTGGTGATTAATTGGGTTAAAACGTTTAATCGACGTCCAGCCCTAGTGTGAACGAGCCTTAATGGTAAGGGTATGTCGTTACACTTTCAAGACGGTAAGAACATTTAGCACCACGTTAATTTTTGACAAGCTAAGGAGTAAAGCTATTTCGTTACTTGTTTTCGCTAAGGGGCACAACACTAGGAAACTGACATGTTTCAAGAAGAGTTCTACGCATGCGTGACCTCCCGACGCGCAATAGCGAACGCTCGAACTACCCTCGGTTGATACGGTGGTTGAGCGGCGGAAGCGGAACAAAGCTACGGGTTGTCGAGTAGCGTTGTCGCGTCGACCGGGGTCTGGCGAAAACCGCGTAGACCTACCTAGACCCTTCTAGTCTTCATATGAACCTCTGGCCTTAGCTCCTTCAATGCGATCGCACATTGCCGGTTTGTAGTAAGTTTGAGTAAAATGCGCTACGTTGGCAGAAGACGTGCTGAACTCGTCGTCGTAACCTGGGCAACCGGGCCATGGTTGCTCGCACGCTTGCATCGCTGTCACCGCGTTCTCGCCGGTCTCGCTAGGTAGTACATTTGCATCGTTGCCCATGGGTTCTCCCCACGAAGTTGATCGAGTGGTGTGAAAATATCTTGTCCCGTACGTCCGTACCCCTTGTGTACCGTCTGTGCAGTCGGTACAAACCAGAAGGGCATGACAGTTGGTTATTCAGGTCCCTTCAACCATCTTTAGTTCGTACATCCGCCACCGTGTGCCGTATTTATGTGGTAAAAAACTCATTATTCCCCGGAGAAAACTGTTAAGTACCTGGGTCGACGATACATGCGCGGAGTCTAATATGCTGGAGAGGAGACCTGCTGCGCTTGACCAGAACGCGTTACATCGCTTACTAACGAAAGATGCCTGCCTGCAGAGGGCAATTGCTGAACTGGAGTATGGAGAAAGAAGCGCCGTTGCACTGTCTGTGTGTCATTTTACTATTAAAGAAGACAAAAACACTAACACCCCCTTCCCCAATTTTGTTTTTCTTTATTTTTTGTCACGCGATTTATATTTGGTGTAAGGAGACTACCCAATCAATGTTTAACTACAGAGTCACGTATATATTTAATAAAGCCAAAAAAACTCAACTGCTCGAAACCGAAACCGAAACATGAGCGTAGAAGCTCATGGCCGAGACACGTGAACGATATGTACCGAGGAGGAGAGAGATGCCGGAAGTCACGGTAACTACACCCGAACAGGTTTTTTTTTTTTTTCTCTTCATTTGTTTTTTTTTTTTTGGCGTGTGAAGCAGGCAACAACGACGACGACGACGAAGTTGCATGCACCGTTTGTCCTGCGATTGTTTATTTATTGATTGATTTAAATACCTTCAGGACCCCCATAGGGGGTCCTTAAGGGGGTCCTTACATAAGGGTTGGAATACAACAAAACATCAATAAAAGAGGGGTACAATGTCACATAAGCAAATTTGCATGTAAAAATAAAACAAAAATCGTCAAGAAGATTAGTATGCAAACACAATAAAACACAACAAATATACCTAGAACGCGATTGCACGTATTAATTCTTTAAATTCTAATGAGTCATCAGTAGTTACAATGTTCTGGGAGAGCCCGTTCCAATAGAGGGCTGTACGTGAAAAAGATGAGTTCTGAAATGTGGTGGTTCTTGTCTTTGGACGCTGTACATCGAGATTGTGACCCGTGCGACGGTTGCGGCGTACAGAATGAACGATGTATGATAGTCGGAGGCACGGGCTGTAAAACAAATTGTGAAAGAGAGAAAACCTAGCTAAATGGCGGCGTTCAGAGAGGAGGGGGAGGTTGGCACGGGTTCGATGAGATGTGACGCTAGTAAAAGAAAAATAATCTGAGTAAATAAAACGTAATGCTCGACGCTGAACTGATTCGATGTTATTGATGAGGTAGGCTTGTTGCGGATCCCAGATAGCACATGCATATTCCGGTTTAGGGCGAATAAGGGATGAGTAAGCAAGTTGTTTTATGTGGGGAGGGGCCAGTTTCAAGTTGCACTCAAGAAACCTAAAGAGCCATTAGCAGAGGATATGGCGTGACTGATATGAGTGGCCCATTAAAGATCACATGTAAGACGAACTCCGAGATACTTGTAGGAGTTCGTTTCTTTCCAAAGGAACGCTGTTAAGGGAGTAGGAAAAGATAGAGGTTTTAGAGCTACGTGTAAAAGACACAAGCTTGCACTTATGGACGTTGAGACACATCTGCCATGTATTGCACCATGCTTGGATGTGGTTGAGGTAATCTTGGCTGAGTAGGTGATCTGATGGGTTAGTCACTTGGCGATAGATGACACAGTCGTCAGCGAAAAGATGAACATGCCATGTTATTGATATAGGCATGTCATTAATGTAAATTAAAAATAGAAGGGGTCCGAGGACCGATCCTTGAGGAACACCTGAAGTGACTGGAGCAATAGAAGATGATGAATGGTTAGCGGTAAGTTGAGTTTAGAAAGCTTGTAAATGAGTCGTCTATGAGGAACCTTATCAAATGCTTTGGAAAAGTCCAGGACAATAGCGTCAGTTTTAACGTCTGAATCAAGGTTAACATGTATGTCATGAGTAAACGATGTAAGTTGAGTTTCACACGAAACATCTTTTCGAAAGCCGTGCTGGGATGGGTTGATGAAACAGTTGTCTGACAGAAATTGAATGATGTTGGTGTAGATAATATGCTCCATTAGTTTGCATGAGACGCTTGTTAGGGAGATGGGTCGATAGTTACATGGGGAGTTTTTGTCGCCATTTTTGAAAATCGGGACAATCTTTGCCACTTTCCAGTCATAAGGCTGAAGACTACTTGAAAGAGATTGTGAAAATATTTTAGATAATATCATGCTAACTAAGTCTTTCGTGTTTTTTTTTAATTTTTGCATTAACGTTATCCATGCCTGCTGATGAAGAGATTTTAAGGTCGTCAATGAGGTTAGCGATGCCTACGGGTTCGAATACAAACCCAGACATGGGTGTATGAATAGCGGGAAGAAGAGAAAAAAAGGCCTCACAATTCTCTTGCGCAAACATGGAACTAAAAGCATCATTCAGTAATTCGGCACATTCGTCATCCTGAACCAATGTGTCACCGTTATTTCTAAGTGTGATTGCAGTATCAGATTTAGGGTTAATAACTTTCCAGAACTTTTTAGGGTCGTTCTTGAGCATACACGCAAGATCGATGTTATAAAACGATTGTTTTTGCTTCTTAATTTCAACTCTGTACTGCCTATCGACGGAATAAAGTTTGCCCCAGATTAAGCTGCATCCAGTGGACTTAGCCTTCCAAAACAGCCTCTTCCTTTTTGAATTCAGGCGTTTTAAAGAACAGTTAAACCAATGAGCAGACGAGTTTTCAGAAAAAAGTGACAGTAGGAATGAACATGGCCGGAAGTTCTTGCATTTTCAGTTTGAAAAGTAACCAATTATCAGAAACAGAGTGAACATCAAAGTCAACCAGAAAGGTTAGTTCAGCATTCATACTTTGGTAATACCCTTTATCGTATAGTGATACGGTTTTGAGTCGCTTGGATTTAGACTGAAGATGCAAAGAAAAAGTGCAGTGAATTACTTTATGGTCACTTACTTCGCGTAAGTAGTTGATCGACTTCAAAGTCTCAGGCTTTGAACAAAGAATGAGGTCAAGAATATTAGAAGAATGGGAAGTTGATCGCGTGGGTTCTGTTATAACTTGCGAAAGATTGAAATTAAAGCAGAAATTAATGAATTTTGTTGCTTCACTTTTATCAAGGGGAGCTGAAACAGCTAGGGCCGACCAGTTCATTGAGGGATAGTTAAAATCACCGAAAAACAGAATGCTGGACAGGGGATGTCTGAGGCACAAAACACCGAGTGCATCAATGAGATGAATAAGAAAAGTTGGATCTTTGTGAGGTGGTCGGTTGCATACACCAATAAGAAATGTAGCATGCGAAGACGAACAGGAGAGCCACAAGATTTCGAGTGGCGAGGAAATATCCACAAGTTTGCACACGAGACTGCTTTTTATTTTAATCAGGACCCCACCCCCTCGGCCACATGTCCTATCCCTGCGAAATCTGTTATAACCAGATACGTCGGGGAAAATTTCGATATCAATGATAGATGATGATAGCCATATTTCAGTGAGAACTATGACGTCAGAATCAGTTACAAAGCGATATCCTTTGTGCTCGATATTCTGTGCTTGAAGATCAATTGGCCGGTACTACGAACAACAGTGACGAAGTAGCGGCCCCACGTCCGTCGCAACGATGGTCCGTCGTGCGTCCCCATGGCGCCGTCCAGCCCGCGGTACGTTGCCATATTTGCAGTTTCTTGGAGATCAGAAAGATGGAATGCATGTCCTTTACAATTTTGAATACAGAATGTGTGCCTTAGATGACCCGCGACTTTGAATATACTTGATGCACATAGTAATTCGAACCCCACGCGACCATGCAAAAAAGTGTGGGCGCGGCTGAAAGCGGCAAATTCCCGACCGGCTTTTTTCGGGCGGAAACAAAACGGATTTTGAGCCGTAAATCGTGTTCTGGGTAGTTGGCCATTTATAGGTCACGCTCAAATAAAAACCTCGGCGAGCATAAATACCCTGTCAGTGTCCCTTTAGATGAGATGAGCAATAAAATGGCTTTCCAACTTGTACCTTCTGAGCTTTCATCCTGAAAACAAAAGTGCAATAATAAACCAGGTGGTCGTTAGGTGCTTGGGCACCGCGTGCGATGACTCCGAACTACAGCCGTGCTTTTTAAGCGCACCGTGGACATTGTCGTTCGCAAGGGATAAGTGCCGTCACGGCACTCATTGACGACGAACGCGAATCCAAATATTTGTCGACGGATTGATTCACGTGCGTCCGAGGGACGCTCTGCTCGTGTTCAGTGCGTGTGTTGGGTTCGACTGAGGTGCTTGGACACCACGGATGCATCGCAGTGAAAAGGCCGAAAGCTTTCGAAAGAAAAGAGGTAGCAAATTATTCGTTATATCTTAAAGGGCCTCTGACACGCCAAAAAAATTTTTTTTTTCACGCTAAACGTTGCAATGGCATATCAGGACATTACAAAAAAATTGTTTCACTATAGAGTTGCGTAGTTGTTTTATAAAAAATAGAAATACGAGGCCCAATTCAAAGTTCCCGCCGTGCACTGTGACGTAACAGTGTACCGCAAGGTGTCGGGGCGGTCAGAAGGGAGGCATCGCCGGAAGTCACGTGAGTTGTATCCCTCCTCGTGCTTACCGCGAGCGCGTGTAATAGTTTTTTAAATATTTTTGTTATTCTCCGCACCTCCACGAGCGATCCAAGCAGACAAGGTTTCTTTTATTTGCTTTTCATCGCTTAATGTTGCTGTAAAGGTAGAAGAAGCGGAGTCAGTGAATGGACCTCTTGGCGAATATGTGCTGCCACCTAGACACGCGAATCGGTTCGAGACTAGGTGACTGGAAAACAACGCGCGCCCAAGGCCTCTCCCACCCGTTCCACACCCAAAACGTCAGCTACATCCTGTTCATTCATTGAGGCGATGTGACCTAGATACGGCTCCCCCAAGCTCACCTTTGTCCCCATCGTGCGTAATCTTCCGCCCCGAGGTCGACACAACGAAACGGCTCAAAGGCGAAAAATGCAAGATGGCGGATTGTTTGGAACTAGATACTCTCGAACCCAGGCGCATGAAATACTCCGCGCATGCGTACCGCGTATTTCTACAAAAGGTCCATTGACGTGATCAACTACAATACAATACAATACAATACAATAAAATCTTTATTTGCTTCCGAAAACACAGTACAAAATAATCCTACATAAGCCAATTTTGGCTTGTGCGTAGGGCGCGACAGATGCCTCTGCTTCTGTGTGAGGTGCTGTGTGAGGGACTGTCCCGGTATTTCAGCAACTGAAGAAGAGATCACACTGCATGCATTTCTGAGAGACATACATCGGCCGCATGAGCACCCAGTAAACAAGTTCTACTCATGCTCTAGACAAAATACGTACTTTGTGCTCGACGTTTACTTGTACTTGGTACACTCACCAGTTCGTATTCTTTAGACGGCAGGCATCTACAGCCTGGAGAGTATCCGATGATTCAACGACCTCGGTGTCTCAACCTTCAGCAATGCGATCGGGCGTGTCGTATGCTAGCAATCCTAATTTCTGCGAGCGTTCTAATTTTTTTTTTTTCAAAACTTGATAGCTTGTTTTGCGCCAAGTATAGCCCTGTATTATCGGACTGACGGCATGCACTCGTACACTGGCTTGTACTCGCAACGCTTTCATCATTGACCTCCATCACGTCGATCCACTGACTCTTCGTCCTCAAATTTTACAGCACGCAAACTAACCAACGGTGCAGGGATAAAGAGCTAGTGGAACTGAAACTTCGTTTTCTACGATCGCTCGTACGAAGAGCAGAATAATAAAAAGAAAAAAAGACTTAGGCACGGTCGCGGAGAGCACGAGGAGTGAAACTCTCGCGACTTCCGGTTAACCCACTTTTAGTGACGTAGCTCGATGCCTCCTTTCTGACCGCCTCGACACCTTGCGGTACACTGTTACGTCACAGTGCACGGCGGGAACTTTAAATTGGGCCTCGTATTTCTATTTTTGATAAAAAAACTACGCAACTCTATAGTGAAACAATTTTTTTGTAATGTCCTGATATGCCATTGCAACGTTTAGCGTGAAAAAAAAATATTTTTTTTTGGCGTGTCAGAGGCCCTTTAAAGGAGCTGTGCAACGATATTCAATTGGAATGTTTTTCACTTTACACGAGCTTACTGGCACTAGTGGGACTCAAGGATACTCGCATGCAATGCCACTGGCCAAGAAACTCCTTTGTTGCGGTGTAATTTCAAGGACAAAAGCGATCATTTTCATTCAATCTCTCCCTTGCAAAATTCGATGACGTAACGCGGGGATCGCAGCAACGTTGATCGCAGTACACCCGTATGACGATATTTGAATGCGGTTCATAGATTGGACCCGAGCATTGCGTGGGCACTCGATTTAGGCTCGTGATAATTGATAGCTCGAGAAGCATTCGAGTAGTGGCCCGTGTCCAATCGCTGCAACGACGACAATAGCCGAGCCATAACAATGTCTGGAACTCAGCGCGTGTCCTGTGCTTTGCCAACCCCAGCGCGTGGCTATAATCAACATTGGCGGCATATAATCGGCTCCAGATCACGTGGCCGCTTGTTCTGGCTGCGAGTTGAGGGCGTGAACGCTGCTCGTTGTTTTTTAATTTTTTTCTGGGACTTCTAATGCGTCGGGTGAAAAACGAAGGCGTGTTTCATAGGTCATTAACGTCAGGGATCCGTTCTAAGCGGTATTTGCGCAAAGTAAAAAAATTGTTGCATAGCCCCTTTAAAGTTTGCGTACCGAAAAGCGGCCATTTGGTTCTCTACCCTTCGCATTAGTTTTCTTTTGGGCCCATTAAACCATGTGCGATTCGTAATATCCAAATGGGAAATCATTTATCCCAGCCACAAATTTATTTCATTGTCCCTCGATTGAACTTGGTCATTATTTCTGAGGTGTTCCGAATAATGGAGAGGCTGGTTTGAGTCAAACCTGACTTTGGAAGCAAGATACACGAATATTAAATTGCGTAAACTGTATAATCACTGACAGAATGAGAAAGGCAGGGCGTGTCTTTCGAAAGCACGACCTCGTGCGCGCACGAGACAGGCTGGCGGGACTCATCATGACGACGACGTTCTCTTGAGATACCTGCTTGAGTCCTGGCTCCGCAATGTAGCGATATCATCAGTTGCATCGACACAAATTGTATCGTCACAAAGCAGGTGCTTCGTGCCTTCCGTCGTGCTTTGGCCGCGCGCGCGCTCGAGGCTCACGAGACGCCGAAGCATTGTCGGAGATAGGGAGCCCCCGCAGGAGGTGGGACAACTGTTATGCTCATTGAAGCGATTATTAACTCCTCGCTTGTCAATCTGGAGCGATGGGAAACTTCTTTTCTCTCTATCCCTCGTTGAAATTCGCCCAGAATTTATTCGAAACCTAGGTGGCACTTATCGAAGAGTTATTCGTGTGAAAATATTATTTCTTTTAATTGCCACGACCTAATTAAGGTATTTTTCGTTTGTTTTGTGTTACAGAAATATTAATAAAAAATGACATTTAGTCTTAGACCTCATCCGGGCATTTTAAATTTCGAGATAACCATTCCAGAAAGGAATAGAAAGGCGGAGCCTCCTCTTATATCAACATATTATATTGTTCTCTTCTCGGGTAATCTCGTACCCCGTTTTTGTTTCCTTCTTGTTTTTAATACTGGCGATAGTCTCCGCATGTGCTTCCAAATCACCGGACATCTATCTCAGAGAAGACTGCGGTCTGGTTGGAGGAGGTAGTTAGGGCCCGGGAGTGGGCGGAAAGTGATACTTAAAGCAAAATGAGCCGAGCTACTTGAGATGGGAAAAAGATCCACTTAAGAATATATGTTTTATTTTTTTCCTCCTCTTTCTTTTTTTTTTTTTTTTTGTCGTTTTACTACTTTTCTTTTATTCGCAACACGCTGGCCATTTCAATCTGGAGGAGCATTGTAGTGGCACGCGGTCGTGTTTCCCTGCCAGAGCGTCGAACCGAAATTTTTACCGGTTCGGTACAGGTTCGGATTCACGACTTTCGGTTCAGTTCCGGTTCAGCTCCGGAGAGCCAATGTTTTAATCGTGAAAAAAAGATTTAACCGGTTAATCGGTTGAATTGTGACGAAAAAAAAACAAAAGAGGAAAACAAATTTACGCTTTCCTCCTCTGGCACAATTTGGATTGGGGAAAAAAGCACACAGATTTTAACCAAGTCCTGGAGAAGTCGAGTGATTTTGGTCATGAATTTTTTGTATCCAAATTCACCAAGTTGGTTACCAGCGGCGTCCTTGTTTTTCCCAAGGAGACGGGTGAGCTTCGCGTCGTATCGTTCAGTGACGGTGGTCCGACAGAAAAGCTTGGCGGCTTAGCTCGACAATTGACTTGAAATTTACGGGGTCAATTTCGGTCATTTCTCAGACTGACAAACTAGTGAGAACACAAAAAGGAGAGAGGACGGGTCTGCATCGTTGGCGAGGTTGAGGCATTTTTATGTGCCCGAGCATTGTCGGCAGCTGCATGACCTCTCTTCGGCTCTCGCCAAACGTCGTCCGTGCCCTCGAAGAAATGCACCGGGCACCCTACGATAACTGCGGAGCCCACAATAGTCGAAACTACGCGCAGTTACGGCGACGGGTTAGTCCGAAAAAATCAAAAGCACGAACTAAGTTTTTTTTTATTTACATTATTATTATCCGTTATATTCTACTCATAAATTCGGGGAAAATAATTATTCGAGCCGTCTACCTTCCTTTAAAGAGCTTCCTCATCTGCAGTTGGTTGGTTCGAGGGCACAAGAGCAACGCTAAATTTAAACTGATCAGTCTTTTGAGAGGGAAGAGTCTCGGCGTATCTTTCGTCCCTTTTAATTGCTTCAGTATTCAGGTGCGCTCACACATTTGCAACCGAGTCGGAACGACTGAGACAAGACCGGTTTTTAAGCCTCTTGAAACGGCGTTGGACCGGATGCACTGCTGCGAAGCAGGTCCTAAGCCGTCGCAGGGGACTTAAAAACTGGTCTTGTCTCGGTCGGTCCTACTCGGCTGCAGGTTTGTGAACGGGCCTTCAGACACTTCACAGGCGTGGATGAGTACGCTGCAAGGACGACGTTTGCAACACACAGCAAGGCGAGACGGTTATGACTGACACGGTCACTTCAACGCCAAGCGAGTGTCTCTTTAGCGCAGCGGTGACTATTGTAAACGAGCAAATGAGCTAGTTCCTGCGGGGTGATATCAACGAATTTCTCTGCGTCCAGAAGTCGAGGAATAAGTTGTAAGTTCTTTGGATTCTTCTCTAAAACACGTCAAAATTGAGCTCTATTTGAAAATATATACATTGCGCTGTTTCTCACATTGTAAAAAAGTCACCAAGGTCAAGAAGTCTAATTTATTCCTCATATATATATATATATATATATATACTGTATATATAGGGTGTTCTTTTTAAGCTTAACAGATTTTTTTTAAAAAAGCCGTTAAAGTTACACTTATGCCGCTTGTGGAGGTAAGTTATACGGCCAGGGAGACATATTATAGGGGGCTAATCGTAACGATCAGTTGGCTAATTAATTAAAATTTGTTAATAAACTTTTTAATTATTGAAAATAGACACATGGTTCCCATTAGAAACTTGCTCAGCGTCATCAAAAACCTCTAAATTAGTCATATTCAGAACGACTTTGAGCGCGTGAGAAGCGCAGTAGTGCGCTGAAGTTACCACTCGTGGAGCAGGTACTCCTGCTCCACGAGTGGTAAAATGACTGATTTAGGGGTTTTTGATGACGCCGAGCAAATTTCTAATTGGAACCATATGTCTATTTTCATTAATTAAAAAGTTAATTTACGAATTTTAATTAATTATCCGACTGATCGTTACGATTAGCCCCCTATAATATGTCCCCCTGGCCATATAACTCACCTCCATAAGCTGCATAAGTGTAACTTTCACGGCTTTTTTTAAACAAATCTGTTAAGCTTAAAAAAACACCCTGTATATATAACTGGGAAGAAAAAAAACCTTGGTGAAAACAGCAACAACGGACGATTTATTCTTCGACGTTTCGGCCGGAGTCCCGCCTTCGTCGGGCCTTCCTGACGAAGGCCGGACTCCGGCCGAAACGTCGAAGAATAAATCGTCCGTTGTTGCTGTCTTCACCAAGGGTTTTTTTCTTCCCAGTTATATACCCACGCCTTAGGCCTCCCGCCACCATGCCCGTTGTAAATATATATATATATATATATATATATATATATATATATATATATATATATATATATATATATATATATATATATATATATATATATATATATATATATATATATATATATATATATACTGGAAGTCAGTTAAACCAATTAATCGTTTAATTAATCCATTAAAGGTTGCCAATTCATCGGGTTAAAATATTAAATCGATGCTCAGCTCTACATCAAACAGGTGTGAGGCGCTAAAGTTTCCGCGTAGTTATTGTTTTTGTTTTTTTTACAACACGCACTAGTATTGATGTAAAACGAGTGTTTTAACGTTTTTTCAATCGTTATTTTTAAGTAGCAACAATAAAACACTGCGTTATTTTACTTTGACACTGAAGTGTAAAACTAGGTTCAAGTAAAAAATGCCGTATTTTTACTACTAAAGTTGCAGCCGTCTACCCGCAGTTCCCTGTTTTATCTGAATGAGAAAACTGTCACTAAGTGAAGTATAGTCACCTAAAATGTATGTGTTTGCGACAGCTTAATCCCACAGTCTTAAAGGGAAGCTACGGAGCTTCTTGAAAAAAATGAGTTAGAAGTGAATTCTAGCGTATTTTTACCCCATGAACGCGAATACCCAAACCATTTGCTGCGCAAGTATTCTCAAAAGCGAGAAAACGCCAAAGACGACAGGCGCTGTACGTGACGTTATCGACGGACCTTTTGGCTGCCCAAGGCTAGGGAAGGCGGGGCTTCAGCCCTATTTTGAAATTGCTTTTATGGCTCTCCGGCGCGTCGCATTGAAACATAATTCTGATATCTGTTACTCTAATGGCCAAATGAACGCAATTCAAGTGTTTTTTTCTCAAATGAAGAAGTGCCCCATCTTTGCTTTAAAAGTTGAAGCGCAATTGTGCTGTTAACCTAAATTATTTATTACGGCGCATAAAATTATAAGATGCCAACATCGACGGCAAGTATAGACCTTTGCAAAAAGAGCTCTCTGCCCGCCGCCATTTTGCGACTCGAGCGACCCATATAAGCCAGAACTTTTTGCCACCTGCCTTGGCTGTAGAAACCCGGGAAGCGCGACTGTGTTGTGCATCTGAAGTTTTCCGTCTTTTTTTGAACTTTTTAAGCTTAATTTGCGTGTTCAGGATGCTCACCCTTTTTAATGCGAAAGCATTAAATGAATCATGAAGTGAAGCCGGCGAAAAACGGCCCCTAAATTCCCATTAGCTGAGAGAAACGGCCCCTAAATTCCCATTGGCTGAGCGAAACGGCAGCTAAATCCTATTCCCCAAAGAAACACAAAGAAAAGCACAGCAACGCGGGTGCTTCGTCACGGAAGCCAGGCGGGTGCGCTCAAAGTAAAAAAGGACGCGCCTCAGAAATAAAACACAAAGAAAAGCACAGCAGGGCAATGCTTTGTCACGAAGCCGTCGTGAAGCCGCGGGGTTCGCCACGCCTGCGCAGTGGGGAAGCCTGACGTCACCGCCTGAGCGCCGTGTGCGATAGGAAGACCTGGCGCGCGGCTTGTAGCATTTCTTCACGTAAGCAATCTTCAGTATCTCTGCCGAATTTTGTTTTAGTAATCCAGACTTCTGTTCCAAAGTTAAAAGTTTCTTTATAAAGCTGCAGCTTCACATTTATCATTGTCCGTTTTCTTATCTTTCCAGGACCCTCTTCTGATGACACTGAAAAAGGCACTCATGGCACGTTCATGGGTGATGCAAACTTCGAAAGTTCAGTTGTGAAGCTACCTATCGCATAGTCTGGAGCAAAAGAAGCGTGAACGACGGAGCGACGCACTCTCGCTCTTGTCGCGTCCCTCAACGATCGTCAGAGGAAGCTGTCGCACCGCCTGTGGTCTGCTTTGAGAGTTGCGATGGTGCCAAGTGGACCACCCTTTCGGTAAATGAAATTGGCACCGAATTGTTTCAGTCGTTGTTACAATCTTCTATGCACATGCGACGCTAATCACTGCACCTTCTCCGAGTTGACAATCGGCACATGCAATTCAAATGCCCCCTATTGGCCCCTCAAAAAAATTAATCAATTATCAGTTTCGAACGACTGTGTGAATCTTCGTTTAACACTTATATTAATCTAAGACTCATCTTTTTTTATCAGATGTCATGACGGGGAGCTCGAAATGCGTGTGCCGCATTGCCAACTCGGCGATTAGTGCCGAATGTGGGGAAATACTAAAGCAAATTGGCACGAGTCTCATTTACCCTGAAGCCGGGGTAAATGATACATACATACAACATACAAAAAAAACAGTCTGCACTCTAAAAAATAGGTGTGTATAGGGAAACACCCCTTCTCCCGTATGTAACTCCCCAAAACAACAATTCGACGTTCAGTCCACAGACGTCTGACTGACGATACGAACTTTCAAGAGCGGATTGATAGTCGACCGATACAACTCATTTAAATAGCTAATGTACGTGTTAAAGGCTACAGTAAAACAATCAAGGTTTTCTTGGCCCTGCTGCAAAACCTCAGTGTTTTTTTTTCTAGTCTTCGATACGCACATTAGCTATTTAGTATGCTATGTCTAACAGCTATCAAGCGGCTCGTAAAAGTTGGTATCGCCAACTCGACGTCAGTGGACTGAACGTCCAAATGTAGTTTTGGGGTGTTACATATGGGAAGGGGGGTGTACCCCGGTACACCTTCTATTTCGTAAAGTGTGAAGACAGAAGCCACCGTCATATCTGTGGTTGGCATACCGCATGCCAAGTTTCTCCTTGAACTCATTGACATGCGGCATTCGAAGCAGGAATCTCCTCGCTGTGACTCGCCTTCGATTCTGTTTGCAGACTTGTCTTTTGTATGATGCGTAAGTAGTGTGACCCCGGCTTAAAAAGCTGGCCAGATGGCAGCGTCACTGTTTCAAGCACACCACATGCTGCGCGAGAGCTTCAGCTCAAGTCCGCTGAGTGGCGCAACGACGGCTGGAGCCTCTCGCTCCGTCATTAGCATTCATTTTGTTCGAGACTGTACATGATAGATTTCCACCACTGTGCGTGCGCTCTTGCCTTTTTTTTTTTTTCTGGTTCATAGCAAGTCCATGAAGAGCACCTAAAGTTCCTCCTACAACTAAGTTTATCTTTAAATTTTCCAGTTTATTTTGCTTACCTCCTCAAAGCGGTCTTATATTAAAAAAAGCAAAGATGTATCTTCTGGAAATAAAATTTATATTTCAAACTTGTTTAGTTTTTCTTGCTCATGTTAAGAGCTTATGAAACATGGTGTTCAGTGATTACTTCGAATCCAAAGTAGTTTTGTTGCATCACTCAAGAAGAAATCTCTAAACAGCAGCATCTTGCACAATTAATGTTTTACCGCAGCACTTGATAAATGTCAATTGCTGTATCTGTAGTGTTACGAATCCAGCAGTTCATGCTCTTAGTGCAGGCAAGAATGGCATTTTAATTAATCTAATTGTTATTACATGCTCGTACATTAGCTCCAAGTAATACACAAAGAATTGTTGGATGATGTCCTACAAATATACGAAAAGAGTCCTGAGGCATCACCCAGAGAACATTTCCAGGATGTACACATCGCGACACTGTTAGCGCGAACACGACATCGCCGTATTTTCGCATTTTACTTCTAAATAGTATTAGCGAGCACGAAATTGTATCGCTTACATTGTAGAACTAAATGAGCTCTTTCCGTAGCAAAAATAACTTGGATGACATCCCTTGGTTTCAAAAAGAAAAACTGGAAAAACTGGCGATCGCTTGTTCGCGCTAACAGTGTCGCGCTCTGTACGCTGGCCGGACAAATGGATTCTAGTTGAACTGCTTGAGGCTGAGACGAGAGCTACCTTAGGACGTCCAAACCTCCTTACTTGCACAACCTGAGGATATCCAAACTATATCTTTGCGTTGTCTGGGAGGCAGCGTCCACCCTCTCAACTCGGAATCAGAACATCTGCACTCTTAAAAAAAAAAAGCTAGTAAAAAGCTAGTAACTGCAGCATTTACTACCCCTTTCTGACCGTTACTACCTTTCACTAACTATTTACTACCTCAAACGAGCGATAGGTAGTAAAAAGTTAGCAAATGCAGCCATTACCACCCTTTTCTGACCATTACTACCTTTTTACTAGTTACTTACTACCGCAAAGGCGCGGAGAAGATGGCGGCGCTTGCTTCATACACGATTGCCAGCGTTAGCGACGTGCTTGCTGTTTCGGATCGCAGGGGAAGGTATCCACACGCAATCGTAGCGTCAACTATTGTATGAGGGGGCATGTTTAAGGGTTGGAGCTGAGTTTATAACGATCGCAGCCTCCGTACCAGCACGACGTGGAAGCCAGCGCTGCAGCGAGCGCAGCAGCCATTGTTGATGCAATGGCCATGCGGCTTACTTACCTTCCTTCTCGTTTGCATTCGTTTGTGAGCGTTTATATTTTAATTTTTATTTTAACTGGGATGAAAGTAGCCACGTAGCACATACTAAAAACGTTTCCGAAAACAAATAAAAAAGTTTATTCCGTTTTTTTGTATTTTTTTTATTTTTGTACTTTTTTAAAACTAATGTTTTTCTTTCACAAGAGACGCTTGGCAACATTGTACGACCCAGTTGGGGCCCGTCGGAGTCAGTGTTGCCACTCCTAGTGATTTATCAGTAGATCTACTGATTTTTTCAGAATTCTGCTGATTCAGTGATAATACCCCAGAATCTACTGATTTTTTTCTTTCTTACCTACACGTGGTCCAAAGCTACTACTATTTGCTCCAAGGCGTGCCCCCCTCGTTATTTCGGCGCACTTTGGCGGGTCTTTTTCCTTGTGTGTGTGTGTGTGTGTGTGTGTGTGTGTGTGTGTGTGTGTGTGTGTGTGTGTGTGTGTGTGTGTGTGTGCGTGTGTGTGCGTGCGTGCGTGCGTGCGTGTGCGTGTGCATGTGCGTGTGCGTGTGTGTGTGCGTGTGTGTGTGTGTGCGCGCGTGCGTGCCTGCGTGCGTGCGTGTGCGTGTGCGTGTGCGTGTGTGTGTGTGTGTGTTGTAAAAGGGAATGAGGGGAAAACTGAGAGCCAATAGTGTACGCGCATAGGTGACAACACAATGCAGGGGATAGTTCAACGCGGGTGGAATGGTGTAAAAAATGGCAGAGCCGTATATGTAGAGAGTTTGGTCAATGGGAGGCGCGGGCAGAGCCAGGGCATGCGGCAGACTCGGAAAGAGGGCTTGGCATGCTGTCTTGACCAACCAGAAGCCGAAAAGAATCCCCTAGCGGTGGTAGCGAAAAACAGTTCTGATCAAAGGTCTATGTTCGTAAATGGTTTTAATAAGCGCGTAAGAGTGAAGTGTAGTGACTCTTCGTGGTTGAAAATAGGGTGCACGTGATGTTTTCATCATGATCATGCAGAAAGATGTAAGAAACGAATGCGCCGCTCAACTCTGTTTTGCTCGGACAGAGTGTGAACGCTCGGACGGCAGATTCCCGGCCCTCGGCGCTTGGCGTACGGATTTTGCCGATCGTTCCGCTAGTCGCACTCTTCCACCATCATTTTGGATGAGCGGGATTGAAACATCACGTGTACCATATTTTCAGTCATCGAGAGTTACTCCAATGCAGTTATCAGGTTTGTTTCTCGCGACCACCGCCAGGGTAATATTTCCGGCTTCTGGTTGGTCACATTCGAATTTCTGAAGACGCCCTGGAACACGCCTAGCCCGCTTTCGGCCAATGGCGCCTCCTGATTTGTCTCCTATACTTCCCAACGAATGGCCAAACTTTCTAGAGTTACGGCTCTGCAAAATGGGAAAGGAAAAGGAAAGTACCTACAGAGCGACGGCACGGTCGGCCATCTGAGAGGGCGCACCTCGCTTCGCGCCTGCCATTGGCCGTGCCGCGTGCATCGCGGTTTGAGCGATATTAATTTGCTAATAACTTCCAAAATAATGGGAAGCTTGCTACGTTGCCTGAGCTCTACCTCAGCGATAGTTTTCGACCAGTCAAAAAATTATTGGAGGGCCCTTCCTTTTAAAGCACCTCGGGATTAGGGGGGGGGGGGGGGGGGGCGGCTTTGAAGAAATCACATTCCGGCAACACATTTTACACTCAAAGAACAAGAAGTGTGAAACTACTTGCTTGAGAAGACCACTAACCGAAAATGACTGAGCAATTTCTGGTAATCCTGTAATCATCTCGCAGCAGCTGACTTCGGATATTGCAGGAAGAGGTCTTGGAAAATTTGCTTTGCATACAGTTTCTACTTTTTTTCACTGCTCCCGTTTGTTTTTTGTGGTATTTTTCACATGTGCTGCGAAAATAATCAATGCAATAACCGTACAACACAAACAAGCTAATAAAAGAACAGACTACCGAAATTTAGAAATCTACTGATTTTTGCTGATTTTTCAAGCTGAAATCTACTACTATTTTCTGGGGAGCTGTGGCAACACTGGTCGGAGTTCGGAAGACGCTAATTTCTCCGATGTGAACCTGCCGTTTTTGCCTTGTGTCGCGTGCAGTTCTCGTGTTCCCGTGTTGGAGTGCATAGATAACGTTCGTGCGCTCGACGGGGCGAGTGTGTGCGTGGACCTGGACTGCTCTGAGGATAGTTCTAACGAGCCGGTGCCGCTGTCACTGGATTGGGTTTCGTCGTCCAAGAAGCTTTCCTCTGCCTCCTCCTACTTGACACTGAGAACTTCTTCACGGTTTGTGTGTGCTCGGTGGTTGAATGATTCTGATTGAGCTGTCTTCGGTCGTGACAGTGCACCGTCACAACCGTTGATGTGCGTCGTAAATTGTGTATGTAGCTTTAGGACTAATGAAAAAAAAAACGTGTTTTGGCATTCTACGAGTCTTTCTGGATTTGCTTATATCTTCCCCAAAAACGCGAGCATTCGTCAGTGTACAAAAGTTAAGATGCTAGCTGCACGCGGTATTAATTTTGCATATATTTTTGTAGGGCAGCACGCGAAAGGAATGCAGCTGCCGTCGCACTCCCCGTCAATTAGAGCCTTCGTTCACCGCGGGAGACGGCAAGAAAGCACTCTCTCGCCGACGGCGACCGCTTTCGTTTTAAAAGCTGAACCGCATGTAATCGATTTAGCGAGCGACGAGACTATCGACGGAGACAGCGACGAGCAACGGCGATTTCTCACGGTCACCCGTCCCGTCGCTCGGTTTTTTAATTTCTAGGAAATGTCGCTTATCGCCCTGGCCGCTTGTTCCCGTCGCTTTCATGCTGTTTGCCTCGTCGCGCAACTGACCTAGCAACTGCGAAGAACTGACGTGCTGATACACGACAAGAAGTTTGGGCACTCAAATGGTCACTATAAAAGACTTAAGGACATTCAAGGACGTTAGCAGGGAGGAATTGGCTCCAAAGAAGTTCGCTTCTATTTCTTCTCTCTTGTGAAGCAGGTCGAGAGTGTTTTTTCCACGCGCGAGCTTAAGCCCGAGTGGCTAGGACTTTGTAAAGCGCTGTAGAAAATGAGAGCCTTTTAACGTGCCCTGCAGAAGTCCTGCAGCGCATTTTTAAATTGAATTGACATGTGTTGTTTTTGTTGCAATAAAGAAAAAAAAAAGGGAGGAATTGGCCGAGTGGGCTAACGCGTCTCCGCCCGTAAGCTTGCGGTGGGAACCTCCTGGGTTCAATTCCCACTGCCCCCGCCCGTAAGTTAGCGATTAGGGTGATCGTTTGTTTGTGTTGAATGCATTGTGTCGATTGTGTGCTGGAAATGTGGGTGTGCATGTTTATATGTTGAGAATTGAAATAAACTATAAATAATCGGCGTCCTTTTTGGTCTACATTTAATTGGACGTTGACTAGCGCCACCTGGATTACTCATTTCCAGTTTCAATTTTTTTTGCGCCTGCCACCTGGTGGTAAGTGGCATAACCCCACACCTTTTTTTTCACCGGAAATCACGTGACTAGTTGCGTTTCCGTTCTTGCGTCGAGAGGTAGCGCTAGTTACTAGCTAGAGGTAGTAATATACATGCATTCTACTTTGAGGCTAGTAACAGCTACTAGCTTCTTGACCTAGTAACCGTTACTATCTTGACTGTTACTACCTAAGGTTACTAGGTACCTAGTAACATATGTGACAAGCGGTTACTAGCTATTACCTAGTAAATACTACTAGCTTTTTTTAAGAGTGTGGCGCCAACTGTATGTAACCGCCAATGTCCATCATAGTCACGCACTCGGAAAGGTAGCGGATATGGCACTATCTTGGACAGTCTGAGCTCCAAACGTTGCTAGGATTCACCTATTTCGCATATTTGATTGAACACGATCCACTACTTGAATGTTTGCCTAAGCTTTGATTACCATGAGCCCGAGTCAAGTGGTCGGGCACATAACAATCAAGCACTTTGGTGTCACTTGACACACGGCGCGAAGTCGTGGTTTCACGTGACGTCACGATGTCATCAACGCTATTGGAACTAGTAAAGTTGAGTGCAAAGTTACGTCATGGTGTTAGGTGCTAAGACCGCTTGACGACGTGACGTCATGTCACCTGACACCATGACTTGACATTGTGATGTTATGTGTCCACGACCTAAAAAATCAAGTAACACGTGAGTCACACGATTAAGGAGAGTGCTAATACAAACACGCCATAATATTCCACCATTTCTCATACGTTGCAATTCGCCCTTCTTTATATCATGATCTCATTCATAACTAAAAAATAAACTCATTTACTTTTTTTGTATTTCTGCAATATTAACAAAAAAAAAAAAACAACAGGGCTAGAGTGTTTTCAACCGGTTACCGTACATTGTTTTCCCGTTAACTTCTTGTTCAGTTCCAAAACGGCAGCGGCGACTTCGGTACGGTTCGGTTCCGGTTCGGCTAAAAATAAAGGTTCGGTTCCGATTTAGGTTCGGTTCGGCTCCCGTTCGACACTGATCACTACTGCTTGGTGTATGTTAAAATTCCAGGCCAGCAGTAATATTGTCTAGACGCGGGCCTTACTAACTCCCACTGTCTAAACATACGCACAACACGATATTTTTAGCACGCACATTCAATGCGGGCTGTTGAACAAGTGTCGGCCGTCACTTGTTGATTTGTTTTCTTATCTAAATCCGCTGGAACGGTGACATTGAAGTAGCTACGCGATGCAAAACCTTAACCGCTAAAACGAGAAAAAGTGGTGTCATACGCTTTGAGTGAAGTGTCAGTGAACTAATCTCCCGGATTAATCCCGTCGTGCTGTCGTCCACTTATTCTCCATCCCGCTCCCCCGCAGTAAACAATTCAGGCTCCTTCGTAAAGGCTAAAGTCACTGGATTCTATGAAACTAACGTCATTGCCTTCCCTGCCTGCTAGCCGAACACAAACAAATATTAACGTACAGACGATCAAAACCTCGCAGGGCGATTGGATAACAGATGTCCGTTGCTATGGCAATCGCCATTTCGGCCCCTTCAAAACTTCGAAGCTTCGACAGGCTCGTTCTAAACCAGTCCCACCAAGATCACCATTAAGCATCATCGTACTGAAGGAGTTCCTCGCCAATATAAGCGTCTTTGACACTTTGTATGCAATAAACTTATCATCATGCCCTTCTCCACTGATCTCTTACAATCGCCTTATTCTTGCGTATTTCAAAACATCAAATTATTTATAATGCCTCCCAGCACCGACACCGCATGTGGTGGTGGTACGAATAGGAACGCTTATTTCTTCGGTATGTGGATAGCCAAACTTCGGAATACAAGAAACATCTTTATAAAGCTACGCGTCACCAGCGAATTTAGATCGGCTCACCAATAATAGCAAGGTCAAGGAGAAATTGCTCATTTCATGAGCCAAAATGTCAACCATACGGGGAGCTTGGCGCTACTTTCCCACGATACAGTTATTTTAGTAGAGGTAAAGTGAACTAGAGGAGGGGTAGTGAGCTCAGCGAACGCTCACGGCTGCCGCACTTCCAGTCGACGGCACGAGAGGGCGCCACTAAAGCATGGGCTGGATGAAGCGCGTGGCAAGGGCGGCTCTGGCTGTGCTATTTCCGTCGTCGTCGTTGCCGTCGTTGCCGCCGGAGAATCGGCGTACATACATACATACATAAGTTTATTGCATAAGGAACTAGTACATGAATTGTCCAGGCCCGCAAAAGCACGTGTGCTTGTGGGCGGGACACTGTTGCAATGGATAGGATGTTATCACTCTTACACAAAAGAAAACAAAAGTACCGGCATGTTTTCGGTGTAAAAACAACAAGTACCGGCATGCTTTTGGCGTAAAAAAAAACGATTGCGATTCATTCGATATAAGCGACAGAAAAAACGAAAAACAAATTAAACACGAGTACGTTCGCGCTGCCAAACCGCCAAATCAAACCTGCTCGCCTAAGGCCTTTGGAACGCTCGGATCCTCCAGCCCATGCTACCGCAGCGCTGCGTCGTATATACGGGACCTTTCTCCACTCGCCGCTTAAAGGGCCTCTGACACGCCAAAAAAAATATTTTTTTTTTTCACGCTAAACGTTGCAATGGCATATCAGGACATTACAAAAAAATTGTTTCACTATAGAGTTGCGTAGTTTTTTTATAAAAAAATAGAAATACGAGGCCCAATTCAAAGTTCCCGCCGTGCACTGTGACGGTACAGTGTACCGCAAGGTGTCGGGGCGGTCAGAAGGGAGGTATCGCCGGAAGTCACGTGAGTTGTATCCCTCCTCGTGCTTACCGCGAGCGCGTGTAATATTTTTTTAATATTTTTGTTATTCTCCGCACCTCCACGAGCGATCCAAGCAGACAAGGTTTCTTTTATTTGCTTTTCATCGCTTAATGTTGCTGTAAAGGTAGAAGAAGAGAAGTCAGTGAATTGACGTGATCAACTACAATGCCTAGAAGGTGCTGTGTGAGGGACTGTCCCGGTATTTCAGCAACTGAAGAAGAGATCACACTGCATGCATTTCTGAGAGACATACATCGGCCGCATGAGCACCCAGTAAACAAGTTCTACTCATGCTCTAGACAAGATACGTACTTTGTGCTCGATGTTTACTTGTACTTGGTACACTCACCAGTTCGTATTCTTTAGACGGCAGGCATCTACAGCCTGGAGAGTATCCGATGATTCAACGACCTCGGTGTCTCAACCTTCAGCAATGCGATCGGGCGTGTCGTATGCTAGCAATCCTAATTTCAGCGAGCGTTCTAAATTTTTTTTTTTCAAAACTTGATAGCTTGTTTTGCGCCCAGTATAGCCCTGTATTATCGGACTGACGGCATGCACTCGTACACTGGCTTGTACTCGCAACGCTTTCATCATTGACCTCCATCACGTCGATCCACTGACTCTTCGTCCTTAAATTTTACAGCACGCAAACTAACCAACGGTGCAGGGATAAAGAGCTAGTGGAACGCTTATAGCACGCGCGGCTAACAATAGTCCATACTAAGGTGAGACGAAGTATAGTGGATCTGAAACTTCGTTTTCTACGATCGCTCGTACAAAGAGCAGAATAATAAAAAGAAAAAAAGTCTTAGGCACGGTCGCGGAGAGCACGAGGAGTGAAACTCACGCGACGTCCGGTTAACCCACTTTTAGTGACGTAGCTCGATGCCTCCTTTCTGACCGCCCCGACACCTTGCGGTACACTGTTACGTCACAGTGCACGGCGGGAACTTTGAATTGGGCCTCGTATTTCTATTTTTTATAAAAAAACTACGCAACTCTATAGTGAAACAATTTTTTTGTAAAGTCCTGATATGCCATTGCAACATTTAGCGTGAAAAAAAAACTTTTTTTGGCGTGTCAGAGGCCCTTTAACAGGAATGCATGGTGCGAGTCGGCGCCTGATCTCACTAACCCTCCTCTAGTACACTGTAGTAGAGGCTAGCTCTTTGTCACCCGTACAAACGGGTGACAAAGACGGCGCCAAGTAAAAACCAATGCCGTTTAAATAGTCAAATTAGACGCATAATCGCCCCTCAGTGATGTTTTACTCGAACCTTTTTTTTTACTGTTTTAAAGTACTAGGGTGTTTGAAACTGTATATACACCAATAACTGCACCGCAAAAAAAAAAAAAAAAAAAGTTCGTGCCATCACCTTTGGACGCGTGCTCACACTATTCGTGGTGGAAGCTCGCTAGGGGCGCTGCAGTTTTCCACACTATGGTTAGTGCACCGTGCTACCCATGCGGTTCTATCTCCATTTGTATGGTGTATAGGAGCTTAGCATTGCACGTGCTTGCACTAGCAGAGAAAGTTAAAGTATCCTCACTCTGGGTTGTGAAAGAATTCCACCAAACGGCGATATCCAAACTTCTCGCCACGAATAACAGCCACGCTAAGCGTAGGTTTCGAATGAAACGATGAACTACGTGCTTCAAAATGTCGAGCATAAATCATACGCATTAGGGGCACGTTCTTCGCAAACACGCACATAAATATAGTCCCCGCAGTAGCACTCAGCTCGTAATTTGGGTGGGTGTAAAAATGTGATCCTTATCTGCGTGCGAAGCAGAGTGGTTGCCTCAGGACTGAAAGCCATTAAGCTCGGAGACTGGGCAAAGCAGACCATTCTTTTTTTACTAAGCTCAAGCCCGAAGGCCAAGAAGGAATAATAATACTCGAACTTAGTAAGAATAATAATAATAAAAAAGTAACGACTATTAACTGGAGAAGAGAGTACATTGAGAGAACAGGACTTGCGGTGAGAGAGGGTGAAGAGAATCCTCCCCTATCGTAAAGGGAGCTTGTGGAAAAGTGTAAACGGGGAGGATTGTTTCCCACGGGGGATAAATGAGGAGGACCGTCCCTTTGCCACTAATGCACAGGCCTCTTTGTCTGTCGAGCTAACCGTATTCGTGAATGGCGCACGAGTGTAGCCACCAATCATTTAAGCGGGACGTTATCCCGAGCACAACAGGCTCTGACAGCTAAGTCATCCTGTTAATGGGGCGTATGCTTTTTACGCGCGTCCGCACTCCATTCCGTCCCTCGGAATTTTCGGGGACAGGCCTTAGCGCCAGCGGCCGTCTTCAATAGTGGAACGGTGTTTTAGGACTAAGTGCAGCGATCGTTGTAGCGAAAGCAAGCCCTTCATTGCCACTGCATGGCATGGCGAGACACGTTGCAGCAAAAATTACCTGCAGAAGTGTCTGTATATTTGTTTTACAGCTATGGTTGTTATGGGTTTTTCCACCACTGGAAATGACGTTCGGTCGTTGTAGTTGGTTCAGTTGGCATGTAGGGCGTCCGCCGTCCATGTTGTCAAATCCTTGAAAAAGATTACCCGCCTCCCGCGGGAATCGAACCTGGGTCCGCTCTGTGTGAAGCGGAGGCGTATTCACTGAGCTACGCCACATTTTTTTCCTCATTGCACTGAGTTATGCCACTTTTTTATGTCTTTATTGATGTACGCCACAGAGTTACTAGGGACGTTTAGCAAACCGTTACCATGTTCCGCCTACTGCACTAGCAGAACCTTTGAAGCCTGCTTGAATCGCGCGCCCGACTGATACCGTAACTGCGTGGCTCGCGCTTAAAAGCATATGCTTCAAAGGCTCATGTAGTGCGGCACGCGGCTCATGGCAACAGTTTTCTAAAAGTCCCCAGTAACCCGGTGTGTACACCTTTTTCATAAGGGCGCAGCCATCTTAAATGTTGTCACTTCTGGTATGCGGTGAATCATCGTTTTCACCTCTCCACGCCGCTGGAAGGAGTTTACAAGAAATGCATGATTTCCACACATGCTTGTTTTGCCTCACCTATATTTTCTCGCATACTCCAGGTTGAAAGGTGTTATTATTTTTTCGTCCCGCATACCAGATACAGAACGCACGTGACTGAGATCAACAGGAAACGGAAAACGTCTACACTTTGGGAACACTGTACTTTGGACTACTTTGGGTTTTTGTAGTAGCCGATACGCACAGCACGCGCTCTGTAGAATGTAGGGAAATGGCCGATAGCAAAATGCTGTTGTAGCATGTAGCTCTGTCAAACCCAAGAGCTCGTGCTGAAAAACGCGCGTCTACGCGCTCCTGTAAAAAAAGGAAGAATAGCGTTTGGAACAAGGTGGTCAGAGGTTCATTTTGTCTTCTCGAATGTTTTCGATCACGCACCCCACGGTGCGTGAACCACTGATGTCTATTGTATTAGGCTGGATCGCGGATCGAGACTAGTTTCGTAAGGTTGAGTCGCACCACCGGCGCTCATTGCTTGACACCAGCAAATGAATTGAACCTAGTGGTGCAAAACTATCGATAGTACTATCGATAGTATCGATAGTCGCCAGAAATCTGACTATCGATAGTAAAAAAACTATCGATAGTACTATCGATAGTCGACAATAGAAAAACTATGATAATACTATCAATAGTCGACGATCGAAAAACTATAAAAAAACTATTGATAGTACTATCGGTAGGTGACTATCGAAAAACTATCTATAGTCGACTATCGAAAAATTATCGTTAATCGACTATCGGAAAACTATCGATAGTCGACTATCGTGAACCTATCGATAGTATTGTCCCCGGTCTACTATCGATAGTTTTCCGACATCAGTAGTTCACGTCGCTCCCTCTTCTCTTTTTCTCGCTTTATTTTTTTCAAATGGGACACCAACTATATTCTGTTTCATCTTGTGTTGTACCGCAGGAAAGGCTACAAGCGCGAGCTCCTTGCTCTAGGGCACATCTCGGCGGCACAAGCTCTCGTGCACCAAAGGGAAGCTGCCAACGCTATGATCTCGCGCTTCTAGCCTTTGCTGCGGTACCACATAAGTTGAAACGGAGTATAGCCCAAGCACTTACCATCCCAACTTTGGTTCAGATTTCAGTGATGACGAAGACGGGAGTTTGGGCTGAAGAGAGGAGGGAGGGAGGCGAGCGGCGGTGCGGCAACTGCGTTCGCTTTCTAGTGCAAAACTATCGATAGTACTATCGATAGTCTCAATAGCCGCCAAAAATCTGACTATCGATAGTAAAAAAAAACTATTGATAGTACTATCGATAGTCGACTATCGATAGTTCTGCGATACTATCGATAGTTTTTCCAAAACTATCGATAGTATCGATAGTCGATGTTTCGATAGTTTTGCATCACTAATTGAACCCCATGTGAAAAATGTGAAAAAGTGAGATTTATTTTATTTTTGTTACATTTGATACGACCAAAGTTCGACCAAGTAATCTAAGAATGGTAAGAATGTTTGCTTTGTGTTGTGATGTCAATAGTTCCTACACTAATGTTTTAAGGGGGGGGGGGGGGGATACTTTCCTGTCCTCCGTTGCCTTCCTCGACGGGCCCCACAAGCAGCCATTGGGAGCCACGCCGTCATGCAAGCAGCCAGGAGGGTTTTTGTTCAATTCCATGCTTACTTTCATACGTTTACTTATGAAGAGCGGTAGATTCCGCTTGAACCATTATTTCAGTTTCCAGATCAAGGCAGTCGATGTCTGATGACAAATCTACTTTTGCTCTTGAAAGTAACTTTCAAGTCTTTAAAGTAACTTATTTTTTAAACCCTTTTCATGAAAAAACTGTCCGTTTTGCGAGTCATTTTACGCAGAACGGGGTTTTTAAAACATGACGATCAGGATACGGAAGACTCAAGCACACAAATTCCGTTGATGGCAGCAGACGACAAAGATAAGCACGCTGTTCGTGTAATTTCATAACCTTCTAAGCAATTACTGACGACGGCAAATTCTGTCTTGCTATTTCTGCGAAACCTCATAAATATTTCTTTACAAGACACTTCACGCAAGTTTAAAAAAGTTCATTTTAATTCATTTCTCACGTCGACTTGCTTGTAATGCCTGGTGTCAAGCAATGGCCGCCGGCGGTGGCACCATCGAGCTCCCGATCCGCGATCTAGCCTACTGGAATAGATATCAGTGGCGTGAACGGGACGCCGATGCCTAACGACGACTGTTGTGACGTGTCGCATCTATTGGTGGGACTGTAACACAGGACTGCTCTTTTGCGCGCGCGTGTGTGTGTGTGTGTCTTGGTGTGTGCGTGCGTGTGTGCGTGCGTGCATTCGCGCGTGCGTGCGAGCGTGTGTGTTTGTGTGTGTGTGCGTGTGTGTGTGTGTGTGTGCGTGTGTGTGTGTGTGTGTGTGAGACTTTTGTGACGTTTTTCTGTTTTGGTTTTGGGAACTTTCGAGGGCACCTTTTAAAAACTCTTTTGGTGTTCATTAGGCTGACGTTAATATAGGGTTGTATGCACTGACTAGCATCTGAAGTGTCGTGAAAAGTATAGTGTCTGAGTCATCGAGTTTGGTGATATTTTGCTCAAACAACGTTGAAGCAGCTTTAAGGACACTGCACAACAATGTTATTTTCAAATTTAGAACAAGTAGTTGAACTTAAAGCTCACTTTAGATACGAAAGATCAAAGAAATAGATAAAGGAAGAAAAAGGACGATATATTGCCGCGCGCGCAGCTGGCCAAGTAATAATATATAATAATAATAAATCTTTATTTTGTTTAATCACTGAAACGGGGGACCAAGACAAAAAGCTGCTACAGCAGCTTGACGGAGGTCCTGGCCCCCTTTACAGCAGGCGATTCCTAAGCAATTCCAAAAACAACAAAATAGCTACATTGAGAGAAAGAACACTATTTTAAATGTAGAAACCACAGATCAAACAAAAACAAGAGAAAAAATGAAATTAATACATTCATTGTGGTATACAATGGTACAGTGATTCGTATGCCTTAGCCGTACCTAAGAAAACAACCCTAAAATAATGCTCGTACCTCTGCCAGCGTCATTGCATGTATATCAACACCTTTTAAAAATAATTCATTTAATAAAGTAGTTAATTGGTAATTTAGCGTGTGGTTATAATATAATGTATGTGATGGTGAAACAAACCATTTTTCTTTAGGGCGGAGTTGATATGAGGAAGTGAAAAGGACTAGGTTACATAATTCCTCAAAAACTTTATTTTTAAACTGCGTAGACTTCTTGTACGCCACAAGAAGTCGGGACTTGTAAATATTTGAAATTGGTTTTATATTAAACAATGAGAACAAGTGTTCAGTATGATCATAGTATGAAACATTGGCAATAGCACGCACAGCTTTCTTTTGTAAAATATGTAGTTTATTTATATTTGTTTTTGTTGTATTTCCCCAAACTAGATGACAATAATTAAGTTGGGAGTATACCAAAGCATTGTAAAGTTGGAGCTTAACACAACGAGGTAACAATGATTTAAACTTCGTTAGCAACCCCACTGTTTTTGACAGTTTAGACGAAAGATAATCATCATGTTTATTCCAAGACATACTATTTGTAAACCAAACGCCCAAAGTCTTAATAGTGTCGACAAATTCAATTTCTTCATTGCTCAAAATTAGTGGGTTTGGGATCATAACTGTAGCATGTTGACTTTTAAATAAAATGGCTTTGGTTTTTTGCGAATTTAGCTTAAGGTGATTATCTTTTGTCCATTGTTCAACACGATCAAGAACGCTATTACATTTAGTTACTAGAGTACGGATATCTTTATCGGAAAAGAAGATGCTAGTATCATCAGCATATATAATAAACTCAACTTTAAGATCACGATTTACATTCACAATATCGTTAATATAAAGAATAAAAAGTAGGGGGCCTAAAATGCTACCTTGGGGCACACCATTTGTTATTTTTAAAATATCAGATTTAAGGTTTAATATAGACACGAACTGGGTACGATTCTGTAAGTAAGATTGTAACAAACTTAATGTTTTCCCACGAATGCCATAGTATTCTAATTTTGCTATGAGGACATTGTGATTTATTGTGTCGAAGGCCT
Source organism: Ixodes persulcatus (assembly GCA_013358835.2). Taxonomy (NCBI): domain Eukaryota; kingdom Metazoa; phylum Arthropoda; class Arachnida; order Ixodida; family Ixodidae; genus Ixodes; species Ixodes persulcatus. Next base: position 643,124 of record JABSTQ010009082.1, read on the forward strand.
TAGAAAAATCTAAATATATACAGATTGTTAATAAGTGATTATCTAGAGCTCTTAATATTATTTCTTTTTGTTTTAATAATGCTAACTCAGTGGAATAACTTTTACGGAAACCAAACTGAGAATTTGTAATTAAAAGGTATTTCTCAAGATGAGAGACAATTCTATTTGAAACTATTTTTTCAAGTGGCTTAGAAAATACGGGAAGTATAGAAATTGGTCTAAAATTGTTAATATTATTTAAATCACCACCTTTATGCAATATACTAACTTTGGCAATCTGCATTTTGATAGGAAACTCACCGGACTCAAGTGCAAGATTGAATATATAAGTTAGGTATGGTGCTAGGATATCTAGAACGTACTTTGCTGGTTTTATTTGCATATTGTATGCATCAATACTTCTACTATTGTTTAGGCTCATAAATATATTATAGACTTCGGATACATCAGTGGGAAAAAGAAATATAGAATTAGGCAAGGGTGAAGGCATCCACTGAAGTGCATTATTTAAAGTAGTAGTAGAAACAGAAGATGTGGTATGATTTACAAAATAGCTGTTAAAAGCATTAGCCATATCCGTCCCCGACATTATACAACCATTTAAGTTAATTTCAACTGGCTTAAGAACCTGCGGTTTGTAGTTAAGCAATGTTTTGAGTCTTTGCCACATCACGTCACTTTGACGTATATCATCGACATTAAACATATTAATGTAATAATCTTTCTTCGCTTGTCGCAGCATGCTTGTTAGTTTGTTTCTATATTTCTTAAAATTCTCAAGTTTCGAGTTTTCCCTAGATTTCAAAAACTGACCATATAAGTTGTTTTTCGTGCGAATCATAGTGAGAAGTTTTGGTGTAACCCAAGGTTTGCGAGAGTGTTTGGAGGGTTTTACGTTTTTAAATGGAAAATATTTGTCATACTATTCGAATATATAAATCCAAAAAAGAATTATAAGCATCATCTACCGATCGACTTTCAAAAATAACAGACCAATTTGTATGTTCAATTTCATAGCGGAAAGCATCTAACTGGTGCTGCGTGATAGGTTGGTATGTAATCGTCGAGCTAATGTGACGTTGTCTAAAGTGACGTTTTTCTACCGATATAAAAATTGGAAGGTGATCACTGATATCTGATGAAATGACGCCGGCAGAGAGTACGGAAAGTTCGTGGTTTGTAATAAACAAGTCAAGAAGAGAAGCTCTTGTACTAGTTACTCTTGTAGGGTTTTTGATGATATTAGAAAAACCGAAGTATTGAAACTGAGTTGTAAATACAAATTGCAAGTTACTATCAGTAAACAAATCAATATTAAAGTCACCAGCGATGTAACATCTATAGTTATGATCATATACAAATCCACAGAGCTCTTCAAAACATTGAATAAAAGGCGCAAAGGCAGCACTTGGGGGACGATAAACTACAGAAAATATAGTATCATTAACAAGAACAGTCAAAATTTTATACCATTCGGTGATTATTGAAAACTGCTTTAGTATTTCGTACCTCATATACTTCTTCAGTAACATAGCGACACCGCCGCCTCTTTTTCCAGCTCTATCAACGCTGATATGATTGTAATCGGGCAAAATGAAATAATCTGCACTGCTTGTATACCACGTCTCGGAAAACATGATAACACTTAAGTGTGGTCCGAATTGATGAAACAGATTATGCAACTCATCATGCTTGTTTTTTATCGACCTAGTATTCATATGAAGAAACGTATCTGATAAGGAATGCTTTTCTTCCAGAAAATCATACAAGTCAAGGGGCGTAAAAACGTTTTCAGACATGAAAAAAAAGAAAAAGAAAAAAAAAAACTAATTTCTGTCTACGCAATCTTGGAAAGGTCGTCTTCACTGGTTATCAAAATGACGTCGCTAGTCTCATTTTTTCGCATGAAAATTCTGCTCTGGGACACCCAGGCAAATTTCCATCCCTTTTCCTTCTTGCAGCGGATCGCTTTGCTCAGCAAGATTTTGTTTTCGAGACATAAATGTTCGTTTATATAAATTGGCACAGAAGTCTCAAAACCAAGGTCAGCGCTCGTAAGCCTTCGTTTTTTCGTCTTTGTCAAGACTTCATCTCTGACACTACGTCGCACAAACTTTACAATCACATTTTGCACCCCTTGGGTTTTCGAAGGTACACGATGCACAACATCAATGTCAGCGGGGCACACCTGAACCCCTGCGCTACCAGCGAGCTGAGCGACTAGAGTCTCAAGTTCTTCGTTTGGGTTCTGTGGGAGTCCCTTGATTTCCAGATTATTTGTTCGACTGTATTGTTTGAGGTCAAGAAGCTCCTTTTTTACCGTACAAAGCTCGTCAGCAAGCCGCTTGTTTTCAACTTTTAGAGCATCCTGTTCAGCTCTCAGTTCTTTAATTTCTTTGACGGCGGCAGCAAGGTCTTTTTTGAAGTCCTCAAAATTTTTATTCATAAAGTCCATAGACCGAGTTACGCCCTCCAGTTCTGTCCCTAATTTTGTGTTATGGTATTAATTTCATGGCTTAGTTTAGTGTTCATATCATCCAGTTTAGTAGAAACCTCGGCTAGGATCTTCACCACTTCCTTTACGGTTGAAGGTTGCTTTTCTGCCATGCTAACTACAAGCAACACAAACAAACAACAGCTGGGCGATCCAGACAACCACAAAATAATAAATTCAAAAACCAATCACTGTACCCACCTGGAAGTACAGAAGGTAGAAGATGAGACTTGGGCAGAAGCACACGTGTCTGGATCGCCCGCTGTAATGGAGTAGACCACGCCGAGCACTTTCTTATATAGGCTCAAGTCCCGGAAAGACCGACGTCACCGGAAATGCGGCGCAGACTCGCACTCAAGAGTGCAGAAGCCGCAGATGTAACACGGGCAGATAGGACCACGGTGATTGCTTGAAAAAAGGCGCCGTGATGACTTGCAGCTTGAAGGAAGCACTGCGGCACGGCCGATAACTTTCACCGATCGCCGTTGCAAGGCCCAGATTCTGGAAGTACAGAAGGTAGAAGATGAGACTTGGGCAGAAGCACACGTGTCTGGATCGCCCGCTGTGCGCGCTTGGCCTAACGGTTATTGTGCCTGCCTCCCACGCGAAAAGCCAGGGTTCGATACCTGGGAGTCTTTTATTTATTATTGGAATTCAATTTTCTCGTAAATTCAAGAATCCTCCTGCCTGTTAGCGGCCCGGATGTTCTACGCGCCGAACTTTCTAGGCCGAATGTTCCGGAAACCCACACGGCTACAAAAGGCGCTCCGCGTGGCAAGCCGAAGTCAGTCTCGCCCCCGCGTTTGATCCTGCTGTTACTGCGCCATCGACGCCCGTGACGCTCTATTGTTATCTTCTGTTCCTTTTTTGTTTTGGGCACAAGTTGGCCCCATTAAACGTTTTGTTTACTTCAGTTTTCGTCGCCTCATCACTTGTCGATCGTGACATTTTGGTGGAGGTGCGGGGTAGTGCATTCTATGCCCGTTGAGCGTACCCCTCCGAAGACATCACGGCCAAGCGACGTGCTCAGCCCCGGAAGGCTACCCTTTGCCGAAGACGACCGAAGTAAAGAGCCTCCAAGAACGCCGGAGCGCTCCCACTCTCTCGACGCCAAGCATCGCCACGACGCCCCGGCAACGGCGTCGAACAACCTAAACGTCGTCATTGACGGCCACGACGCATCAGCACTCGTGGACACCGGAGCAGACTACTCAGTCTTGAGTGGGAGGCTCTCCAGCCGCCTTCGAAACGTCATGACGCCGTGGGATGGACCTCAAATACGAACCGCCGGGGGACTCCTCATTACATCAGTCGGAAGATGCACTGCTCGCGTCGAGATCCATGGTGAGACGTGCCCTCTGAAGTTCTGTAAAATAGTTTGTTGTTGGGCGAGTTGGAGAACGTTTGGATACATGGTTTTGCGCAAAAAGAACGGACGCAAGAGTGTCCGTTCTTTTTGCTTCACCGTGCATGGCCGCTCGTGTTTGTTTCTCTCTCTTGTGTCCGTTCTTTTTGCGCAAAACCATGTATCCTCTGAAGTTCGTCGTTCTGCAAGACTGTGCGAGGGTCGTTATCCTTGGAATGGACTTTCTCTGCGAGTATGGTGCCCTCATCGACCTCGGGGCAAACCAGTTGACGCAGCGAAAGCCTGTTCTGCCGCCGGTGGAGACCAACACGACGTCAACCGCGATCCGAGTTATCGCCGACCATGTGAACCTGCCACCGCTGTCGAGTGTTTTCGTCACCGTCAAAACCGACGCAGCCATGCACGGTGAAGCACTTCTGGAATGGAGCCTCCAACTGCTCCTTGAAAAAGGAATTGGCGTCGCACGAGGCGTAACGGATCTCCAAGAAGGACGTACAACTGTTATCGTGATAAACGTTCGAGAGGAGCCGCAGCACCTAACGAAGGGTACCACAGTGGGCCACGTCGAGGAGCTTCAGACGCCAGCCGTGGTCACCGCAATCTCCGAGGAAACCTCGTCGTCACAGCAAAAGAGCACGTCACTGCTGCAGTTCGACATTGACCCCGAGCACCCAGCTCCTAAGCTCCGGCAACTGGTTGACCTCTTTCGCCGAATACTGTGACTGTTTTGCCACGTCGTCGAAAGTTCGTCAAACACCAATGGCGAAACATCGCATTATTACCGACTTGGACGCGCTCCCTGTCCACCAGTCGCCGTATCGAGTCTCCTTAAAGGAAAGAAAGGTGATTCAAGATCAAGTCCAGGAAATGCTCAACGACGACATCATCCAACCCTCAAGAAGTCCGCGGGCGTCCCCAGTCGTCTTGGTAAAGAAGAAGGACGGAACCCTGAGGTTCTGCGTGGACTATCGTCGACTGAGCGCTGTGACGAAGAAGGACGTCTATCCGCTCCCCCGCTTCGACGATACATCAGACCGACTGCGCCACTCCCGATATTTTTCGTCAATGGACCTGAATAGTGGTTACTGGCAAATTGAGGTTGACGAACGTGACCGCGAGAAAACTGCCTTTGCCACTCCCGACGGAGAAAGCTGGCCGATGGCCAGCTTTCTGGGACACGCTGTTTTAGCTCCCGATTCTCACGACACGTGGCGTATCAACCTTGAGCAACCCAGAGCCGTTTATACTGAGAGAGTTTGGTCTTTTTAATGAGATTTTGACAGTCTGGCAACCACAGCAGCGTAGTCTGACAACTGGGGGATGACTAATTCCGTCCTCCATTTTGTGGCTCTGACTCATAAAAACTCTATGCGATTTCTCAGGAATAAAGAAGAAAAAGAAGTAACGCCATTTTGTGTTATCGCGAAATCCGGTGGTTCTAGCGGGCAACAAGCTCCGCCCATTGGCCAAACTCTCTCAGTATAAACGGCTCTGGAGCAACCTAAAGCCCCTTCATGTTTTAAAAGTAGCGCAAGGTGCGTCGATACACGAGGCACGTGCAACGTGCAGCCCTTCGAAAGATCATGGCAGTACAGCGCAGCACTGAGCTAGATTTCAGACGCCATGTTCTTCCCTGAAGTGGCGCGCGGCACGTGCATCGTTTTTTTTTTATTTTTATTTATAGTCATTATTATTATTATGTGTCATACGATGTTTCTCAAAATCTCTATGCCAACACCCATTATGTGTCATACGATGTTTTTCAAAATCTCAATGCCAACACCCATTTCTGCGGTTATCGCCCAAGAAACCAAAAACGCGGCCGTAACTTAATTCTTGAATAACTTAATAGACCCTTTCCGAAATTCAGTCTGGCCACTTTGATCACTATCATCATCTGTGGAACGGCATCTGTGCCATACCAATGGCGGCCTTCTAGTGACTGATAAAGGAAGACGTTGAAGATGCTCCTAAGCGGATGATGCGAGGCTTGTACATTCGGGGGGTCAGTACGACGCGACGTAGGAAGGGAACACAAGAGCTACGTAAGCGTTTATTTCTAATAACTCAGATTCAGTCAATCTGTGGGCGGCACACAATGAACCTTTTGGCGAATATGTGCTGCCACCTATGAGGCGATGGGCGAACCTGAGGCGCACTGGGTTGGAGAGTATTTGTAGAGAAAACAACGTGCACGTTAGGCTTCTTGTGTGCTACCGGTTCGTTTTCTTTTTGGGTACACTCGCTGCTTTTCGAAGCATTTTGAGTCGCGATGTCTCGGGATCAGAACATCCCGTTCGCGTTTGACGCGGACCACTGGGTACGTCATCCCCCGGACCGTACGAACCTCACCCAGGACCGCGTATGGAGCTACCTCAAAAATGACAGTTCGTTGAGGCAAGCGCATCGGGGATGCGCTCGCCTTCACCGGCATGATTGCGGTGCACGTCGTAATCTAGAACGGGCGTCGTCAGTACGATGACTCATGTTCACTTTGTTCGCAACATCAAAACTTGAGTCTCGACTCTCGATGGTCTCCAAGGCGCCCAAAGGCGAGAAATGCAAGATGGCGGATTGTTTGGAACTAGATACTCTCGAACCCAGGCGCATCAAATACTCCGCGCATGCGCACTGCGTATTTCTACAAAAGGTCCATTGGCTTTAAAGCACTTTGGTGTATAGAATTTTCTCGAGGCATCTGAGTGGGTTGGAGCTTTGTTCTGAATGCAGGAACTTGGTTACCATCGAACTGAAAGGGATGGAGAAAGAACTCACACTAAACAATTCCTCGCGTGCCGTTGACTTGCGAAAGTGACGGTGACGATACAAGTTCATATCCGCCATTGATATGGCGAAACCTAAACTGCTTTACGAACCACCAGATGGCACTGAATTTCGGGAAGGGTCTATTGCTTGAGTGGTGACATCTCAGCCATTTTTCCGCCCAATTGTTTTTTTATGCATCTTGAAGCGCGCGCAATCTGGTGTCACTCAGCTCGAGCGCGTAGCTTTGGCTAATGCATAGACGCCGTTTTACCGCCCAAAGTCACGCACCGAGTGCGCGAGAACGTCACGCGCTGGCACATTCAGGGCAACAGTGGATGTCTTCACCCTCAGACAGACAGACATGTAGGCACCCTAGAGCAAGATAAACGGAGAATTCGAATTCGCGACCGCTATCTGAACCTCCTCTCCTGTGCATCTCTACGGCCTCCCACCCTTTTCACCGTTTGCGTCTGGCCAAATACTTTACTAGGGGGAATACATTCCACTCCGCTCATTTACATTAGACAGAACGCCTACAGCGCCGAATCCAGCCCGACGGAAAGGAGGTCCGCGCCAAGTCTTCTTTTTTTTTTTTTTTGGCAAATGAGCTATCATCATCATCAGTCGCAGACATTTCACGATTACGCGCTATGCTACGCCGGCGGTAGGTGCGCCAGTGCAAGCCAATGTCTCGAGGTGTGAAACAACGTCAAATGTGTTGCGTGGTGTTTTCGTTTGATACTTTTTCGAAACGATGCACACGATATACCCCGTGTTTCAGCAAACATTAGTTAAGTTTAGGTTTGAGAATTTGGCTTTTAGAAACAAAAAATCTCCCCAATTATGTTAATTTTGCCGTTTTGCGGTGAAGAGACAATCTTATTTTCTGTATTGCCTATGTTATGTCAGTGATTTTGTTTTTAGTCTTTAGTCTTTATTTATTTGGCTCTGGAGAGCCGCGGCACCGCGGAAAGGCAGCAGCTCGTACCATGGAGGCCCGCGGTGCCGCGTCTAGTGAACATGATATTGTGATGAGTATATACATGCATGATGACGACGACATAGATTGTTGGTAGTGGGCAGTCCGATTCGCAGAAGTCCAGATTTCGTGGAGGTGGGTTGGGCGGGTCAGCAGCGAGCCATGGGGATCTGGCACACCGTTCGAACGGTGCCATGAAGGAGCCCAGGAACATGATGGAACTGTTGCTCACAGGGGTCCACTGGGGTCGAAGCATCAGGCTCCAAGGAGCTAGCCCAGTCAAAGTAGAAGCTGCCGCTTTCAAGGAACCAGGGCTCAGATTGAGGCACCGCCGTCGCCGCTGTGTCATCCTCTCAACGTCGTCGTCGTTGTGTTCTTTATTTATGCGCGTATATATATATGTATAAATAAAATAAGATAGATAAAAAGAAACACAATCGAACGGCCAGCGGCGCGCCGTTCTACTTATATTTCTAGTTATTTCTAGTTATACACGCCTGAAAGAATTTTGTTCAGTTTGTGTCTGTAACCGAGCTAAAACTTTACGTGTAAAGGCAAATTCAAACCACAATATTCGCAACTTTCACGGCCTATAGGGGGCGCACTGGTGCCTATCAAAATGGCTGCCATCTGGATGATCGTCGTAGAAGAGCGGTACGAGGCTGGGTCTGCAGCGCGTAAGGAATTCTAGTTTTGCTATATACGAGCAGTATTAGAGCCTACATAACAATTGCTTATATTTGAAATACAGGGCACAAATTTTGATTGTAAACATCTAATTAATATATAGTCATATTATAACCGCTACTCATATTATAACCGCTACATTCTTAGTCAATATGCTGTCACAAACGGATCGTACAAATCTTTATTTCGATAAGCCTATGTAAAGGCAGCTTGGCCGCAAGCTGATTGGTGCAGGGCGGAGTGCTAACTGTATACAGAGGCAAAAAGTGGGACGAGTTTGAAAGTTTCGAAGAATAAAAAATATTATTTAAAATAGCGAAATTTAAACTGCAGTGTGTGCTATGAGTCGGCAGCTAATAGACCCGTCGCTCTCGGGCAGGGGGCGCGAGCGCGTTCGCAAGACGCGACCATGTTATGCTGACAGCACTATCCAGGCGGCGCTGTAACGTTCGATTTTGCACGTGCCACGTTCGAATGCAAGCACCTGTCAGCATCTGTAGACGCGCGATAAAAAAAAGTCTAAAAAAAGAAAATCTAAATTAAAAAAAAAAGAATTATGCAGCTCGTGGCCTCAGCGTCCCATTCAGCTTTATTATTTTATTGCGTTCTTCCATAGCTTCCGTGAGCACGTATATTTCACTTTACGTGATAGCGAAGCTGACGCTACTCGCAAACGCACGTTCTCCCGAACGATGCTCGCACTGCACGAGCGCGCGTTTTTGGAAGGGACACTGCAAGCTCGGAGCTCGCTCTTGTAGCCTCTGCTACGCTGGCACTGCGAATGGAACGGAGTATGAAAAACTGTAGTGGGGAAGCGTGATGACGCATGCTCAAAACGCGAGCCAAATATTATATTTTTCTCGCCTGGAGCGCTGCTTAAAACTTGAGAGCTACGGGCCTATATATTCCTCGGGAACTTTACGAATCTTCATTCAGTGAAAATAAATTAAAAATTTTGTTAAAGTGGCCCAGAGGACCCAATGCATGAATATTATATCGGGCCCAGGAATAAAAAGTATACAATCCTGAGTTTCAAGTAGGTATTAAATAAGAGTGTATTAGTGCCCTCTATAGATATCCCGGAGAACTTAATGATTTCTGTAGTAGTTTGGCTGAAATAATCAATTTACTTCGTTTTGCTAAGAGTAGCCAAGAGAGGGCGCAAGGAGACCGTGTCTAGGAATGCTGGGGATAATTCAAAGTGATGCCGTTCAGACTTTGTATAGCACCAGCCACCTTCCAGCGTGTCATGAACACTGTGCTAGCAGGTCTGAAATGGCAGAGCTGCCTGGTCTACTTGGACTATGTCGTGGTATTCTCACGAGATTTCGACGAACACCTGAGACGACTTCGAGCCGTGCTTCAAGCCATCAAGACCGCCGGCCTATAACTCAAGCCAACAAAGTGTCGGTTCGCCTATGGGGAACTAAAGTTCCTTGGACACGTCGTGAACAGCAAAGGGGTTCTCCCTGACCCCGAGAAGACCCGCGCCATAGCTGTATTTACACCGCCATCTGACAAAAAGGCCGTGAGAAGATTTCTCGGACTCTGTGCCTACTACAGGCGCTTTGTTCGAGACTTCGCCAAGCTGTCCGCACCGCTGACGCACCTCACGAAGGACGCCGTAAAGTTCGAGTGGACAGAAGGGCACCAGCGGTAATTCAACAAGCTCAAACGAAGACTCCAGACGCCCCCGATTCTTGGCCATTTCGACCAGTTCGCTGAAACAGAGATTCACACGGACGCCAGTAACACCGGACTTGGCGCAATACTGGTCCAAATACAAGACGGGGCAGAGTGAGTCATCGCATACGCGAGTCGGACGCAGTTGAAGGCGGAGAAGAACTACTCAACAACTGAAAAGGAGTGCCTTGCTGTCGTCTGGGCAATAACAAAGTTCCGCCCATATTTGTATGGAACTCCTTTTCGCGTGGTCACGGACCACCACTCGCACTGCTGGCTCGCGAATCTGAAGGACCCCTCCAGACACCTCGCCTGGTGGAACCTACGACTGCAGGAGTTTGACATGACCGTGGTGTACAAATCCGGCCGGAAGCACAATAACGCCGACTGCTTGTTTCAAACATGAAGGAAAAAACCTGTTTCAAAACATAAGGAAAGAATGGCCGGTTTACCTACTATGACGAAGCAAGTCATCCTCGCTCCTTACAACAATCGGTCGGTCACCGTCCTGTTTTCGTACTAAGATACTTCCGCTGCGGTGCCACACGAACCGAAAACCAGCCCCTCTAGCCTTCCACACTTTCACTCTTTTGCCTTCCACAGTTCTTCCCTGTTTTTCTTAGTCATGTTTTCGACAATGAACACATCGGGCTTGGTTCCGAACAGCTTTCTTTTGTTTTGCAGCCACTGTTCTCTCGTGGTTTGTCTGGCGAAGCGGATGATGATATGCGGCACCAAGTTATCGGGTTTAGCGAGGAATCTGTGTACAGCAACTACATCGTTCGTTGTTAGGGGTGCAAGCTGCAATCTGGACGCTACCTCGTTGACCTTATCAAGCAAGTTCTCGTTTTCAGTTTTGATAACGTCGTGAACCTTGAGGTTTAGTTTCCTTGATTGCCACTCAAGATCGCCAATTTCACTCTGCAGGCGCTGGATCACATTTGCAGGGTTCGCTTTTTCGGCAACGTTCATGCGTTTTCTCAGCTCTATAATCTCTTTGTCGTGCCGAATTCGGTTTTTCAGGACGTCATCATATTGTTTAGACACCTCTCGATTTTTTTTCGACGTTGTCAACGGTCACTTTCAATGGTTCCAGGCCGTCAAGCTTACGGTTTATATCTGCGTGCTAAATCAGGGTCCGGTTTACTTTTCCCATGCCTGATCCCCCTTAGATTTTCCTAGTTTTCAGCTTGGGCATCACCAAGCCTTTTTGTAACCGTCTTTTTTAGATTTATACGTTGACTCAGATACACCAGAGCATTCGCCCAAGTGGTAGGAACGGTCACAATCCGAACATGTCAAGGCATTTACATTGCTCCCGATCAGGGAGTGACATTTCGAACAAACAACATCATCATCATCCTCCAACGACGGCATCAATAACTATGCAAAGCGAGAAACAATTCAAAATAGACTGATGTTTGGCAGCAGAATCTGCAGCAATCAATGCCTTTTATATGAAATCAGGGGAAATACTAACCTGGAAGTGGCAAAGGCGAGATGTTTTTCGACTGTGCACTACTGACGCCGCTGCCGCTGCCAAATTGATGGTCCATGCCTCTGAACAGCTCCTTTAACCCAGAAGAAGGTGTCGCTGACGTCGCTTCAACCGGTGATTGGCTTGTGCGCAGGGCTATGGCGGTGATTGAGCCGTGCGGATGACTTGCCACGTTCAGTATCAGGAGCAAATCCGAGTCTTGCGGTTTTCCTTCTTGAACAACTTCTAAGAAGTAATGTCATATAAACATATGCCATCATAATACCTCGGGTGGTTGCTTCACAAGTGGAGTGCACTTAATAATGTGGAAAAGGGAAAAAAAATAAAGACGTTTACAATCCCCTGTAACGCCGAATTAGAGCGCAGCTCTTGAGGAGGAGGAGTGGAAGGAGGAGGATGAGAGGAGGGTATGCCCCTCCTCCTCATCCGTGCCCTCCCCTCCTCCTCTCCTGCCCGCCTCCAAGTTAGCGGGAAATTTTCGCTAAATTTCCCGCTACATTTAGCGGGGAATTTTTTCCGCTAAATTTAGCGGGGATTATATTCCGCTAAATTTAGCGGGGATAATATTCCGCTCAATCTAACGGGAAATTTTTTTCGCTAAATTTAGCGACTAAATTTACCCATAATGCAACGCGCGGTAACGTCACGAGTGACGTCAGGAGTGACCCTCGTGGCGTCACTTGTGACTTCATCATGGGAAACGTTCCATAATGCATCGCGCGGTTACGCCGAAGCCGACGCCGACGCCACGCAAGCCGGAAACGGACGCCTAATAGCTGCGCTCTAAAAATTTGTTAGAGTGTGTAAAAATGCCACAGTAAATATTCAAAGTGATACATTTTGATTATATTGAACTCGCAAATGGCGAGGTCGTTTGTACCACTCAGAAGTAGTTAGTCAAAAATATTAAGGCTAATTATCAATAAAACATAATTCTAAATATATAGTAAAAAAAAATAGGCACCGATATTTTCCTTCGGCGTCTTTTAATGCATAAAATGCAGGCTTAAAGAAATCGTGATTTTAAATTGTTTACAAGACTATATACAGTCTCGTATAGGGTCACGTGGCATCAATGTATATATATGTATATATATAAACTAAAGGTCAGAAGACGTGGGGTCACGTAACTCGATTGTTTCTCTAAATTTAACGGGAATCGACATTGGTGTATAGTTCAGGTGACGTCAGAGTACACATCAATTTCTCCACTAAATTTAGCGGGGAAACTGAATTTGTGCATATGTCATGCGACATCGATTTATCCGCTAAATTTAGCGGGAAATACATGAACGGACGAATGGACGTACAACATTTTGATTGGGCTTAGCGTTGAATAGCATTTCATGCTTTAAAAAATGGGAAACTTGTAGCTCTACTAGATATTGCTCAGATAAAACATGACCTCAAAGCAAGCGTAATAGAATAAGCCAGACTGGCAGACTTGCGAGGCAATATTCCACTGAATGGGCATTTTCATTAAAGAAAACAAATATGCGTCATAGCATCAAGCTCACAACACGACTCACTATTCTAAAAAAGAAAAGAGGGTGTTTGTGGACAACATTTTTTCTTGCGGCGATAAATACTGGGAGGCTATGGCTCTCTCATTTCTTCGCTTCGTGATCTTTTGTTTCTCTCTCTCTTTCTCATTTCATGCTCCGCGTTGGAAACGACGCGGATACGCGAACAAACAATCACACCCTCTCCTTCTCGTCGCGTTTAATGGCGTCATAAATTTATTTTACCTTGTACCAGCCCAGCCGGTTACACGCACCGCCGTTTTCGATTTCTGGCTCGTGTCACTTCATTTTCCTTAGTGGATTACTGCTTTACATTCCTCTTCTCGTTTCTTTATTTTCATGTGGCGCGAGCGGATACGTGAACTGTTTTCGTTGGTTGTGTCTTGGGGAACGTTGAAGTGTAAGCTAGAATAAAAGAGAGGACAGGGAAAAATAGGGAAAAGGGAGGGGCACTATATCAACCGCTGACTTTTACGCCATTGCAACTTTGCTACCATCTCTCTTTAAACAGGCGCTGTGGTGAGTTTTGTTATGCCGCGAACGATAATGCTATCTGCATCACATCTCGACGGTGCTGAGCGTTTCATTTGCACGGGCTACGCTCATGCGTCTACGTGTATGATGGTGTTTCGATGGGGGGAATTCAGGTCCCGTCCTGGAAGAGTGATTTTTGGTGCGAAAGAAGGTAGCACTTATGGCAGGTGGGGGTTTAGATTTTCGACAGTGTGACTGATGCCTGATTCACATTGTGCTATTACACTTGCAATATTTTACTTACAACATCACTCGTGCAACGAAACAAGAAAAAAAAAAAACTGGTGGAAGCTGTGGTGCTCAACGCCGCATCTGCGAGATTGTGAGCAAAAGTTACACCTTGTGAATCAGAGTTAACCGATGCAATAAAGTCTTACCGCGTCCACTAGTGCGTACGTAGGATTATGATTATTGCTTTAGTCTACGTTTGCAGTTTTGTGCATTGTAACATCGTAACCACTGATTTTCATTTGTCGTAGGGTAGATCGCGAATCGACAGGTCACAAATGGCATTATTGGCTGCCACTGGTCCACATCATCACATATACAGCTATGGGGGACAAACGCAAGAACCTGATCAATAATAATAATAATAATAATAATATTTATTTGCATACAAAACTCTGATCCTGGGTGGCGTGCACGGCTGTGCAGAAAGGTTAAAACCCGTACGCGAGTGCGCCTGCCAGCCCGCCACCCAGGATTTGAAAAAAAAAAAAAAACACGCACACGCACACATATACCCAATTTGTACACAGGGCCGCAACCCAAAATGTTTTAAAAGAAAAATGAGGGTGAAATGTAGAGTGTAAGTTGACTCCCACGTATACCTATAAGAACACACACACAAACACACACTACACACACTACACTACACCACTGTTATGACGCCTGCTGCTGTAGGTGCTTTGAAAACAAGCGACACATCGACACAGATTCAGTACGGTCCTGGGGAAGCGGCGAACGTATCCTGAGCGGGGCCGAGATGAAGTCCTCGATGCCGGCTAAGATCGGCGAGGAACTGTGGTGTTTGGTACGCGCTCGAATAAGTTCAGGCTGCCCCGATCTCTTGTTAATCCTTGGGATGGTCGCAAGGTACGTCCCTTTGAGCGAGCCGTCGAGGAGTCGGCAGGTAAGGCCCACCCTGGCGACTCTTCTACGATGAGCCAGGGAATGCCATTTGAGATTCTTAAGGCGACTCTATTAGGGCAACGCAGGGTTGTGTTGGCGAGTAAAGTATGTCCGAGTAGCACGCCACTGCACACTTTCTAGGCTGTCAACCAAATTAGTTTGATGTGGGCACCACACCCAAAAGCCGGGAATTCTTGATTACAAAGCAAATACCTCCGAGTTATTTAACAATATCAACAATTTATGAGTAGACAGCAGCCAAAGCAAGCGTTTGGTTGCTGTCGGGTTGTACCCAGGCTGCACTGATGATGTCTACCGCATAGGAGACGAAACGTCTACTCATAAATTGTTGACACTGTTATATAAGTCGGAGGTATTTGCTTCGTAACGCAGGAAAAAGTGGATATTAAAGCTTATACAAGGCACTCGATTGCGATTATTTTATGATGTCTCGATACCACTGCATCGGATGTTTTGTGGTCGAATTGGTACACTTGAAGCGTTGGAACGCCTATTAATAAGTTTAAATGCACCGAATTACCAGAAGTTTGCGTCGGCCTAGCTTAGCTCTTGTTGCAAAATAAAGGGTACGTCTATTTTTAAAAAGTGACACACGAGCGAACTATATATCAATGTGCAGGGTTCTACATCTTACCCCGTGGCCACGAAATCACTACAGTGATAGCAGAAATTACTCACTTTAACGTCGAAAGGCATCAACGTAGGAAAAACAATTGACCTGTTCTCGGGAAAAAGGGGTTTTATTGTTTCCCAACGATGGGACACCTAAGTGCTTCACACAGAACTTTCCGGCTTGTGATCGCCGATCACGAATCTGCAAGTACAAAAAAACACGTTGTCATGAAATGGGCCTTGAATTAAATCCAGCTATTTTACATGCCTTACCAGTTTCATAATGATAGCGGTTTTCCAGGGAGTGGTCAAGTTTTTGTGAAAAGGGTTTCTTATTTTCGCGGGAAACTTTCACGAGATAAGTTTGGTTTTCTACCGATGTTGCAAACAACCAAAAAAAAAAAAAAACGGCGTGGAGGTTATCTTTGGAGGCTTGTTTGTATAATCCGAGAACAGAAAGACAACATAGCACACAGGCGAAAGATGCTGAGTCATCGACGTGCGGAACCATCAAAAGAGAACTTGGATCGTATTCCACAGCCAAGTAGGAAAAATATGGCATCGCAGAAAACGCGAGTATTAGAACGGTCTGCTATAAACACAAGCATAAAAGTGGCCATGCTTAAAGGTTTTATCGCAAACGTGTAAAGCTTCATGATAGCATGCTACAAACCCGTTGTCTTCAACACCGTTAACCGAACAGCAAACACCAAGCCTTCTCGAGAAGCAACATAAACCAAGAAGAGACATCTTTCGCGTGCCAAACAAAGGCACTGCTGTATGCGGAAGCCGATACGCCGCTCTCGCCGTGAGGTCCCCCCCCCCCCCCCCCCCCAAACACCGTGTGTACGATTCCAGTTAGTCTCAGGGTTCCTCCACCGTATCGACAGCTCTACCCCGTTAGTACACGGTCTACACTCTGAGAAAGAAGAAGAAATGGACGCTCTCCCAGCCGCCGTTTGTCGGCAAACAGACGTGCACGTACTCGGCTGCGTTGGGAGCGACGACATGGGCGCACGCTCAGAGAGGGAGCCCAGGCCGACGGTGATCCTAGCTGTCCACCCTTTCTTGCTCCGCGAGCACTCGGGTAATGGCGGATTTCAAGTATCCGTCTTGAGGCGGACGTACACGCTTATCTTTGCGGGGAGGGCTCTAACGTTCTGCCGGCAGAGCCTATGTTTGGACGGGTAGGAAAGGCATTGACAGAGCAGAGGCCCTCTGAGCAATCGGTGGGGGTCCCATAAAACGGAAATAACTTACTTTCTCATCGTTGTGTTGTTGGACCCTCTTTTTTTGTGTGTTTACTTTGCCGCTTCTCAATATTCGTTGCCTCTACGTTCTAATGACGTTCTTGAGGCAGGTGCTATATCCGGTTTCATCTGCACATCTCTGCATTCCGACGCTGAAGGTAAAGATTC
This sequence comes from Ixodes persulcatus, assembly GCA_013358835.2. Lineage (NCBI taxonomy): Eukaryota > Metazoa > Arthropoda > Arachnida > Ixodida > Ixodidae > Ixodes > Ixodes persulcatus. Next base: position 659,836 of record JABSTQ010009082.1, read on the forward strand.
AAGTTTGCTGGAACTGCTCGTCCAAACATTTGAAACCCGCCTGAAAACATTTGAACAAATTATCTCTTCTGAGAAATGCACCTTAAATTATTTAACGGTTTAGAGAAAGCTGCAAATTGAGTACGGACTTTGATGTAAAAATTCGATAATTTTCAAAACCGATGCAGACGTCAGCAATAGCCGTCTTAGTTTGCCTACGGAGATGTGGAATCACCAGGTAGGAAATGAAAAATTAACCTAGTGACTAAGATTTATTGTAGACGTCATATGCTTCGTGTTCCGAATAAAAATATAAAAATCACTTACCTTGTGATGGAGGCAAGTGCCACACCTTGTAATAAAATATATCTAGGAACTAAAAACTTTCCTAAAGTTTCCTTTGTAATACATTCTATGAGAAATTTATTTACGAGTATGTAAACAGATATTTTATCATAATTTATGCGTTTTAGAGCAAACTGTCAGGATTATGCTAATTAACATACCGTACCAATAAAGGATATAAAAAAAAATGAAATAAAAAACGCCTAAAGAGTATTTCGCGGAGTCAGAAATCTAACCGTGTCTCCTGTGCCGATCTTTAGTGTTATTAATACGACTCCCCTACATGGCCTTCAACGGTTTCCATCCAGATTATGAATGCACCGAAACAGGATATATTTAACTAGAGCCTATCGTAAGACACATGCCGTCTCTGAGTTTGTGCCTTTAGTTTCATTGCACTCGTAATCCCGATGAAAAACGACCAAGAATTGGTGGCCACACCTGACCGCCGCTCAGGATACCAGGGTTTGGGTCCCGCCTTAGTCGCGTAAAGTTTCTCTGACGTTTGTTTTTCATTTACATCTGATAATTTTATCCTACAGGGAGGCTTATGTCTCTGCCTAATTGAATCATTGACCGACTATTCAGTTGATTTGTATCATTGTCTCAGTATAATATCAACGCAAATCTTCATGCAGCAATGACACAATATTTTGATGTTACCTAATTCTTGTATAGAATAAACTCTTAAAGGTTATGACGGATAAGTGGTGCGTTTTCTTGCTCAATCTGCTTATTTACATACTGGAAAGTTCCACAAAGTCACCGTCCACGAACTATAATGTTACGCCCAAGAAACACACAACTCAGTCCGCAAAACCTCGTCTCAAGTTTTGCTTTATTTGTTGGGAAGTACATGAATATCTCAAGCACTGTTGAGGCGTACATAAATATCTGAAGCAGAGTCGGTAAATATCACAAACGCACGGGCCCTGACACCGCAGCTCAACAGTTGCTCTCGGAGTTATACAATGCCCCTAACAGACATATATTTGGTTACTTGTCGATTCACCTGCAAACTAAAATATAAAAAAAAAACTGATAGTTCTTCCTCAACACTGAGACTCCGAGTCACTTTTTTCCGCAGTAACTGACTTCACAAATCTCATTTTCGTTCGAATAGTCTGTTCACTCAAGAACACTTATTTCTAGTTTACCTTTTCCCGCTGTTACTAACCAACTTATGTCCAAGGCACGAAGCACAGCCACTTAGGGGATGCCCACGCGAAAGCACAGAGGCCGCCGAGCGCGCGCAAGACCTGCTCTGGGGAACAATGATGCGCATGCGCGTTGTCCGGTCCACGGGGTCACGGCACTTCGCGCTTCACGATGGCGAACAGAACGATCGCTCGGGGGCCACTCCGCCGCGAACAATGGCCGCGCAGTTTACTTCCAATGGCGCAATTATTGCGCGAATGCATCGAAGGGTAGTTTTATGTCGTTTTGTGAGGCTCTTTGGTGTCCCCAATTAGTGCTCGTTCATTCGTCTCCCCCTCTTCGATTAGCACGTGGACCTTTTTTTTATTTCGTATTGTACCGAGGACCCTAGCCACGTGGCGCCATCTGGATTTGAGAAGCTGGGCTTCTCAATACTTGCTAGGTTTTGCTTGTTTCCTGATTAGCCAGATGGTGCTTTCTTTTAGAGCCTCTCGAAAAGATTGTTTCTTTGTGTGTGCGTGTTTTTTTCTGCTGCTCACTTTATCGGCATGGGTGCCTGTTCTTGTTTTAACGGATTTCTCCGGTTAAACTAGGGGCGTTTAGAACAAGTGTTGCTCCTCAGGTTCCGCTCTTCTACCTGGCGAGGTTTTATGGCCAATCGTAACGGCACCGGGTGGATGGGGCGATTGTTAACTGTTAGTGCTGGGAAAGGTTGTGATGCTTCGTTGAAACGGTGCACTTTCTCTTTCCCTTAAGAGGAGATGCCGAGAGAAATTAGGAGCGAGAATTAAGACTGCAACTACCAACTTAATTACGACATCTGGTTCACTTAGTTCTTTTTTTTTCTTCTCTGTCTGCAAATACGGGCGATTACAAAATATGGCCCCAGGCAGTGTGTGACGTCACGTAGTCTGCGTAAAAAGTTGGGGCTCAACGTCGCTGGGGTCACTTAAATTTGTTCAGTTGGATTTACACGTTCGGATAAGACTATTATCGAGCACTCTGCTTACCTAACTCGAGCACGCTCTTATCGGTAATAAGGGCTTGAACTTCGAACTTCAAAGTTCTGGATGTCTCAGGTCACGTTCGCAAACGGTCGCTAAACGTTACTGGATATCGCGGCCTAACGAGTCGCTTACGAGTGTTTCTGTCATTGAATGACCTTAAATATGTTAGGCGAGCTGATCGAAGGAAAAAAGTAAAACCACTAAAACTCTTCTCTGTGAATGTTTCTACAGCACCTGCACCTAAATAAAGTTCATAGAACCCTAAGAAAGCAGGTTTCAGGGTCCATTTTAGGCTTGCAGTAAAACTAGGTCCCCAACTGTGAAGCGATATACGACCATCAAAATCATCGCGGTTGTCAGTTGCTTCTCCAAATTAAGTTTTGTTTTCTCCTAAAGAAGCAGGTTCGGGGTATATAGTTTATGCTGAAGCCTGGTCAAGAAAAAAAGTAAAAAAAAAACAAGATGGAAAAAGAATTGTGGCAGAAAAGGCAACGGAATAACCGGGTAAAAAAAAAATGAAGAGAAACAAGAGATGGCGTCAAATTAGGGTACAAGAGTTCATAAGCCAATCGTTCAGAAAACAAAATTGATATCAGAGCGCAAGAATTGTTCCCCGTAGCAAAAAGTTTAATTGAGAATTAATATAAAAATTAACTTCCCAAAATATTTTTCTATATGGCATAAGCTTCTATACAAAATCACATATTTAACAGTATATTTAACGCCTGCCGAAATCCTGTACAGGGTATAGGCAGAAGCTTATGTACCTATAGTGTGCATGTTCTCATAGGATAATCAAGCAACACTGGGAAAACCGGTCTCGGATGGAAACGGTCTCGGATGAAAACGGTCACTGAGTTCACTGTCGTGAGCTCCGTGTGTGTCTGCACTGTTCTTTGTAACCAATCAATTTTGATTTCTCACACTCATCACAGAGTTAATTGACTACAATTTAGCTCTATCAGTGGTGAGGTGGAAGCGAAGATATGCCGTTTGTCTTCTTTTTGTTTTTAATTCCGACAGATTTATTACAAAAAATCCGTAAAAGATGCACTAATACGGTTTTTGCAAGTGGGTTATACCACCAGGGGGACATGATGTGTGTGGCTAATCTTTGCGATAAGTCGGCTAATTAATTAAAATTCGTTAATTCACTTTTTAATGAGTGAAAATAGACATATCGTTCCAATTCGAAACTTACTGAGCCTCATCGAAAACCCCTAAATCAACTCTTTTTAGAACGACTTGAAGCTCGTGGGAAATTCGGGGGCGCGCCAAAGTTACCACTCGTGCAGCAGGCGCAAAGCTAGCAGTGGCGGAACGCGATAACGATCTAACCATCCGCCTTCCGCTACTGCTAGCTTTGCGCCTGCTTCACGAATGGTGACTTTGGCGCGCCCCCTGAGTTTCCCACGAGCGTCAAGTGGCTCTAAAAAGAGTTGATTTAGTGGTTTTTGATGACGCTCAGTAAGTTTCTTATTGAAACCATGTGTCTATTTGCAGTCATTAAAAATTAATTAACGAATTTTAATTAGTAGTCGACTTATCGCAAAGATTAGCCACCCACATAACGTTCCCCTGTCCGTATAACTCACCTGCCTAAACAGTTTTAGTGCATCTTTTACGGAATCTTTGTAATAAATCTGTTCGAATTAAAAAAAGAAGGTATATATATTGTTTATGCCAATAAATTCCTGTCTTCATTGCAGCAAACAATTCGTCCCGATGTTTTAGCTGGAAGAGCAGCGCAGTGAAAATTCGGGCGTGGGCAACAGGTTGAGCTGCGTCGACGTCGATGGCATAGTATTCGATGACATGACGGTTGACGATGGCCTGTAGAGTCACACATCTGCAACATCGCGAAAGGCATGGACAACTTTCTGGGACATTCTGTTGAATAAAAGTTTTTCATAAAAATATCAAATTCTATTTGTTTGCGTTTTATGATACCCAGGCGATTATATATCTTGGGAATATTACAATCTTTGGTCAAGGAAAGCAGGAATTGAGGCTATGTCAGATATCACTGTATCGTATGATGGAGTTGTCAAACTTCTTTCTGAACTAAAAGCTAACTCTTCCACTGGGCCAGATCATATACCTTGTTCTGTTTTGAAATCTTGTGCACCCATTATTGCCAAGTTTCTTTGTTGTCTTATTTAATTTATCCCTGTCGTCAAAGAAACTGCCTCAGGAATGGAAATTCGCGAATGTGTTCCTGTGCATAAGAGTGGTCCCCGTTCTTTGGTCTCCAACTATAGACCCATTTCACTAACCAGCGTGTGTTGCAAGACTCTTGAACATATAATTTACTCTAACATATTTCATCACTTGCAAGCAAATAATTTTTTTGTCCAGTTTCAACGTGGCTTTAGGGCAGGCTTCTCTTGCGTCACACAGTTAGTCCAATTTTCGTATGATGTGTTTTCTTCTTTTGATTCTGGGAAGCAGGTTGATTGTATAATGTTAGACTTTAGCAAGGCTTTTGATACCGTTCCACACTCGTTATTGCTTTTAAAACTCTCATCTTTAGGTTTACCTGTTTCTGCCCTTGGTTGGATAGCAGACTATCTTACCGGTCGCTCCCAAAAAGAAGTCATTAATGGCTCAGAATCTTACTTTGTTTCCGTAACGTCGGGTGTTCCTCAAGGATCCGTGCTTGGTCCGCTTCTGTTTTTAACCTATATAAATGATATAGGCTTCGGAACTAACTCCAAAATAAGATTATATGCAGATGATTGTGTGTTATACAGGGATATAAATAACCAGGACGATGCTGCCGTTTTACAAACTGATCTTGATCAAATACTCACATGGTGCAACAAATGGAAAATGAAACTAAATTTTGCAAAGTGCAATTGCATTCGCTTTAGGAGAAAGCGTCTAAACATAGAGAGTAATTACTATCTAGATGCAAATCAGATTACCTTGGCAAAGGATGTGAAGTATTTGGGTGTCATTTTTTCATCTAACCTAACGTGGAGTAGTCATGTTGAATTTATAACGATGAAAGCAGGACGGGTACTTAACTTTATAAAGAGAAACTTTAAACACGCACCTCGTGACGTCAAAGAAATACTATACATTTCTAACGTACGTTCCCTCTTAGAATATGCGGCTGTAGTATGGAATTCCGACACTAAAACCTTAATTAATAAACTTGAGGCCATCCAAAATCGCTCTGTCCGTTTTGTTACTAACTCTTATCATTTTCATACCATTGTCACGGCATTAAAAAAATCATTGTCACGGGACTCGCTCGTACTTCGCCGGAGGTTTCAAGGTAACTCTTTTTTGAATAAAGTGGTTCGTGAACGTACCGGCATTGATAAGAACATCTACCTAAAACCACCTACTTTTACTTCCCGGAGATTAGACCACTCGAGGAAAATACGGGAAATATCATGCCGCACATCTGTTTTTCAATCGTCATTTTTCCCACGAACAATAAATCAGTGGAATAGGCTCCCCGAAGCTGTGGTTTCGGCTTCGGATGAAACATTTGATTGTCTTTTAAGTCGTTACTTACACGAGAATGATCCATGACTGATGTATTGTTTTGTATTGTGCGGATGTTAGCAGCTTACAGTAGATACGTGTGTGTTGTGTTCAATTTTTTTTTTTTTTGTGATTGCGCATTGTATTACAATTGTAGCAGATGTCACCATGTATTGATATTTTTTGCATCTCCATTTGTGTATTTGTTGTGTTTACATGTAAGTTACCCCCCTACAATAATGCCCCAGGGCGAAATGTAGGTAACGAACAAATAAATAAATAAATAAATAAATAAATAAATAAAGTTGGGGATGTGGGCCTATCAATACAATACGGAGTACAATGGCGTTTCATGATATTTTGTAGCGCTACGTCTCATATCATATAACGTTATTGAGAATCTGTATTTATAAAATAATAACTTAAGTGATATAAATAGCAAAATGTAACTAAAAGTTTAGAAGGGAAAATCACTCTTAAAAATGATCACCTGGCTCGTTCGCCGCATTAAAAAATGATAAAGTACTAAGACGGGGTGACGTGAACAGTGAGGTGGTGGGTTGTTCTATTATTGTTTAAAAAAAACGCTTGCGAACGCTATATTTTTATAAACTGAGTCTGTTTTAGTGTGAGGAACACTCTTGATGGGCTAGAAATACCTCGATGATACTGACTTTACGTAAAGTTTCTCTGAAGCTTTACACTGCCTACTATGTATATTAAATACAAACCATTCAGACCCTTTATTCATTCTGGCGCAGTGCGAAAATATTCAGACTTGGCAGAAAAACATAAAAAGAAAACCACCCGAAAATTGCAAAATGTCAACCAATACTTAGTGAAACGTTTTAGCGAAGAAATACCTTTCGTTTTATTCGACCTGATAACAAAGTTACGATACGAGTTCAAAGTTAATAAAAGAAAACGTAAAACAAAACAAAAATCAAAGGCACGCAAATTCGACATTACACGATGGCGTGCTTCGTCCGTTTGGCAAAAGCCGCAAACGCGCACCGCCCCCTTCCCCGTCCCTGTACGCGTCAGTAGTCAAGTCCACTGCGGTCGAGTGAGCACGTCTGCGACTACAGTCAGGTATCTAGCTTCGGTCGCTTCCAGGACCTGACTACGGCGAGCCCGGCTTGGCTTCTCGCCGGCTGTACGTTAGGAAAGACGAGACACCGCGGTACGTGGTGAGAGCCGAACTCCTCGATAACGAGGAGGGGTGAGGAGGGAGTGGAGTTATTTACGGAAACCTTCTTTCGGCGACATGCTTCGTCATTATGGGATAGGTACCCTTCGGAAATTTTGTTGCCTAATGAAGGTTGGAAACCTGCTAAGCCGATGCGTTCCCAAGCAGCCCAGATTTGGCCAATCATTGGCCAATGACTGGCAATGGCCCTTGAGCCAGTGGCCAGACAGTGGCCAGCCATTGGCAGATGACTGGCCTTTCTCTGGCCATCAGCCATCGGCCAAACATTGGCAGATGAATGGCCACTCTTTGGCCATTGACCAAAAGACCATCGCCAGCCATTTGCAGTGTTGTCGGTAACACGTTACAAGTAACGGCGTTGCCGGTAACGCGTTACTTTTTTCGGTACCGTGTAACGTACTCGTTACTTTTTCAAAACAGTAAAGGGTAACGCACTTACGTTACTTATGTCGAGTAACAGGTAGCGAAATTACGTTACTCCTTACTTCTTCCCAAATTAAAAAAAAAAAACTACACTTTAGTTTTTACGTGCTTTTAGGCGCCAAGCCACGTGATTTTTTTAGTTTTCCGCGTTCTTTTTTTTGCGTTTTTTCTCGTAAGTTTTTAATGAAACCGTAAGAAAAGATAAAATAAATATGTTCAGTTTCTGCATGAACGTGTTTCTCGAAATATGGCGCTTATCCATTCCTGTACAGTAAAAACAGTAAATCCTGTTAATTAATAATTTGAAAAGTAACGTAAGAGTAACATGCGTTACTTTTTATCGGTGACGGTAACGGTAACGCGTTACTATTATTTTGAGGTAACGTAGGTCGCTAATGCGTTACTTTTATTTGCAAATAACGAGTAACGTATTTCGTTACCTTTTTTCCGGTAACGCCTACAACACTGGCCACTTGGCGATGCTTGTCCAACATCCGTGCTGGTTGGGTTGTTTGCTTCTTAAAGGGCAACTCCACTCAATTTTCGCTACTGAGAAAACATTGTAATTCTATTCAGTATAATCTAGAAAGGCTACAAGTCAAATATTGGAATTGAATTCCGTCTAAATCTTTATTAAATTGGCCATCAAAGTCGTACAAGCGCAAAAGTAACAATATCAGCTAACTATAGGGGGAACGTGCGGCGCAGCCAACACTGCACTTCCGCCGATCTGCTTCCGCCGTCAGTGACGTCTATAGCATGCGCAGGTGTTTTCTTCGTTTTTTCGTTTCGAGGTATATATCCTAGAGGCGGCGCCACGCTCGCGCCGAGCGTGGTCACTCTACCTTCGGACTCTACCAACTCTTCTGACTCTACCTCGGCGGCGGTGGCCACGTGATCTGCGAGCGAGCGCCACGAGCGCGGAGTCTCCGGTTGCGTCTGTGCCGTTGTGCCGTGTTGATCCCCCGTTGTTTGGTGTTTTATTTAGGCAAGAGGCGCGTAGATTTGTTCCCGGTGTGCCTTTGCGATGGCTGGAAAAAAGCGCAAAGGCAAAGGCTCACGGTGTTGTGTCGCTGGCTGTTCTAACTACCAGATGAACAGCCCAGGAATCCTGTTCCACAGGTTTCCTGGCGACAATGAACGGCAGAAACTTTGGACGGACACCCTGTACCTATGGGACCCCAAAAGTCCTTGTCGCCAACTGCCAGGATACTAATCTGTTCCGATCACTTCTTGCCCGAATGTTACGAGCGAAATATGCGTGTGCTAGCCGACAGTGGCTTCGCGACGAAGTACGCGAAGCTAAAGCCGGACGCCGTGCCGTCGATCTTCGCACGCGGCACAGCTTCCCCGACAGCAGACGGCTCAGCGGTGAAACGTCGTCGAACCGTATTTTCCTTTGTTACTTTTGACTGAGGAATAACATCCGCCACTTAGATGAATCTGCGTGATAAATTGCAGTGTCGTACCGTGCGAATCTGATTTTTGGCAATTCATTTACGTCTCGCCCGACATCTGGAGCACCCCGTAGACAAGCACAGCGATGGCTCCATCAAACACGATTTTACGTCGGCAACATATGCAATCAAATATTACTCCAGCACATCGCTTTGGCATAGGTACGTGTTGACCGATTCCTCATGCAACCAGAACACGTTTTCACTTCGCGATCGCGAGATTTCGAGAGGTATCTCTCGTGGCGCAATGTCCACACGATGCACGATGCGTACATTCGATGTATCCTGACAGAGTGGCAGTCGCTGTCATACGCAACAACGCAGTCGTTTCTATCGGAGTTGCATGGGTTCATTTACACGGGGGCTATTGGAACTACGTAATCGAAATTCAGAACAACGAACGGTCGCACCACACAAGTTATTAGAACAACGAACAGAAGAACCACACAGGCTGACTACATTGCAACCATCCTTCCTCAGGCCCGTTCAGGTTAGAAATACAGCTCTCCCAGCGTGCAAGCGCGTGCAGCGTGCACGAGAACGTTGACAAGCTTGTGATTGCACTGGCTTCCCCGCATAAGACATGACGGCGGCTACAGGCCCCAGCTTGCATCTACTACAATTGCGTACAAAATATACTTTCACGAAAACTTGCCTCTTTGTGTGTTTCGGTTTGAACGGAAATGAAGCGGGAGCCGTCCTGCGCAGCCGATGCGATGCAGACGACGCGTGTGCAGCGCGGTCGCGCGGTCCGTGCGGAAGGCCACGTGACCCTTTGTATCCCACGTGGTGTGTGCATGCTCTCGACGTCGACAACGTCGACCGTAGACGCCGACGATACAATGTTGCCCATCCTTCACGAAGTTTCGGTTTTGTTTTTCGATTTTGGTTATTTTAAGATTTCACGAAAATTAAATTACTTTTCGGGGAAAACAGTATACAGGGTCGTTTATGAGTGCTTTGCAAGGTAATATCATCCACTAACTCTAAATTTTAAAAATTGAGTGGAGTTGCCCTTTAAGTATTTTTAGGGGCTTTCTGCGTTATGCGGAGAATCAGACTGCTGACATTTCTGTGGTGTCGGAAGTTCAGGCCGACGTCCTTTACCGTTATCGGGAGTTGTGTTTTCTCGCGTTGAATATGGAGGTAAGCATTTCGGCTAGGGAAATGTTTCGTTAAAGTGCTCGAATGTGTACTCGTGTAGTGTAGACTAGCACTTGGAAACCTTTGCGGAGAAAACAACAATCAGCGTAAACTCAATAAATCATGCCCTAAGTTTCGTAAGTTGTTAGTAACGATGTGTGGCAGACCAGAAAAAAAAAAAGCATAATTTACCCAATAGCAATAATTGTGTTGTTCTTCTGCGTTCTTTGCGTTTTATCTGATTGATTAAAAGAGTTTTCAGGCATAGGATTACCTCGGCGATGACAGACACCGTTGATTTTATGCCACTGCGATTAAGATACATAGGCGTAAACAAAGAAATGTAATTAATGTAGTGTTCGGGTAACGGGAGCCTTTCTCGTAGCCCAACAATGGATTGCTCGATTACCCAAATAAGCTATGGCGTCGAGCTGACCGCCCCCCCCCCCCCCCCCCCCCCGTTTCCCCTCCTATCGCCAACGTCGGAAGCTGAGGTTGATGGAACGGCCTACAGGCACCCGGATGTGCGCCAAGCTCCGTGCCTCGATTACCGGCAGGTATTTATAACAACAGGAACCGACTCGTGAACACTCAATTTATGCCTCTGTTGACCTACTAGCTCGTGCGTCGTTAGCCAAATGAAAGTTTGTGGTTCCTAGCCGAGCTTTAGGCGTTGCAATCTTTGCATGGCACTTTCTTTTTTGTTCGTTAGCTGTTCCTGAGGTTTTCGTGATGAATGCGTGTGTACATGCACCCGGTACAGAACACAACAGCAGCGATGACGGTGACGGATTAAGAACCCTGGGGTCGTGATATATATTTTCTTTATGTCTGTGACCCAGATACAATTTTATTTCAAGCACGTCGTCACATGGCAAGTAAAGTTCATATACAGGGTGTTTTTTGTAGGAATTATAAACTTGTTTCTAAAAGCCCGTGAAAGTTACACCAATGCAGTTTGTGTGTGCGAGTCATACGGCCAGGGGGATATAGTATAGGAAAACTCTTCGTCACAATAAGTCGAATTGTGCGCACAAAAGTGTAAACAGATAGGACAGAGAAGAGAACATGACATCTTTCAACTAGCAACAACAAGAATGAAACAAACAAGTTACTTAATTAACAAAAATAGATCGTCACCTTTTCGAATAATGAAAATTAACATATGGTTCCAGTTTGTGTGAAAAGGAGAAAAGGAGGGAAGGGCGAGGCTCGTGGCAGGCGAGGACAGGAGGAGTTCGGAGCTGGAGACAGACGAAAGAGCCGGTGCCGAGACCCGGGCAACCCGGACCCGGGTTGACCGGGTCCGTGTCTTGTTGTCCGGGAAGACCCGGACAAAAAGACAGCCTTGGCCCTCCTCTTCATCGGACTCTGAACTTAAGCACCGATTAAACCTTTTTTTTCCCAATGGTAGCGCTTCCCCGTGTGACTTCCTCGGAGCGAGTGGAACTCGGCCTGATCGGGCGGTATTGACAGGCGCCCCACAAGTTAGAAACTCGCTAAGCGTCATCGAAACCTACGAAATCGGTAATCTTAAGAAAGACTTTGAGCTCTTTTGAAGCCAAGTAGTGCGCCAAAGTTACCCCTCGTGCAACAGGCAGAAGGCGGGCGGTGAAAAAACGCCGATGTTCAAACACGGAAAAACCGAACGAGCGTGTTATCGCAGCGGTAGCCTTTCTACTGCTGCACGAGTGGACCGTGCTTGCCACGTCTTTCTACATTTCTCTGATTTAGTAGTTCCTCTCAGTAACGCTCAGCAAGTTTTTTTTTTTTCCCCCAATATGCTATTTTCTCATTAAAAAAATTAATGCATTTAACTCAATTAACCGACTTCTTATGACGATTATCTTTCTTTATTATTATTATTATTATTATTATTATTATTGTATTAAGTCCCCCTGGCCGCATAATTCACCCACATAAACCGCATTAGTGTAACTTTCGGAGCTTCCACGACTTTTTTTTTTTTCAAGAATTTTGTTAAGCCTAAAAAAAAAAAGAACACCCTGTATAATAATTGGCGCGCTTCATGCAACGCTTCCTAAATTTTGTGCGGCCCCTCTTTCAGAAGTAGCGAAAACCAAAATGCACGAAGAAGCAGCAATGTTGGAGGAGAAAACCTGGCGTGTTTGAGCTCGTTCCGCTTTATCCTCAAACCTGGACAGCCACGCTGGTCGTCGCCTCGACAGTTCCTACTGTCGCTGACAACTTCAGAGAGGCGCGGCGTCGTGAGTCCCGATAATTTGATTCTCCCTCAGCAGCCATTAAGGTTACGTGGACATTGTAAATCATGCCCCTTGCTTCTTCACTTGCCAGTGACTTTCATGTTATCTTCGTATATTCTGTTCGTAATAGTCTTGACTTCCGCGCGTTGATTGCTGTCAATGTTTCTGGTTCGGAAAGTGTTTATATCGTTTTAAAATACGTTTGCTTAGAGCCTGAACGTGAAACACTTCAATTAGAATACATGGAGGGAAATGAATTGAGAGATAGGAGCTTTGTCGCAGACAGCTTCGGCTTCCGTCGGAGTGGTCTTGTCACCAAAACTAAAGCGGGCTCAAGCACTGCTTTTCGTTACTCCGGGTTTCTTTTTTTATTAATATTATCGTAGCTGTGCCTAAGGCCGCGTAACAAATGTCGGTGATGGTAGGTTCACACGACGAACCAAATCTCGATTTTCGTCCGCGTGCCGTGTATCACGTGACCAACACGTCACCAATTCCTGTGGTCCGCGTCTCGTCCGCGGACGCGCGGACTGAAATAGCAGTTCACCTTTTCACTTAAGGATATTTAAACTTCAACTTCAACTTTATTGCTTCTCTTCAAAGAAGAGGGGGAGAGAGAAAAAAAAAAGCAGACTGTTGTCACTTGGCAAAGTTTCTCGTCCCCCCCAGCTACAATCTTAACTAGTTTACGCGCTAGTAATCCGTACAACAAAAGTTTACATAGAAGCAAAACTCACAACATTGAACCAAGGCTCTGAGGTACATTACGAAATTTCTTACAGGCCGAAGGTCTCGTCAAAAATAGGCGCAGATAAAACTAGAAAAACAGAGAACAAATATCCGTTCTGCTCAAACTCACCAAATCTGTGCAAAATCTATATGTACAACTTATAACATTAGGCAACGAGACGTTCAGTATCTGGAGGCCGTAGCCTGTTATCGAGCGAGGCGTTCCATATGCAAGCTGTTGTCAACACAACGGCTTCCATATGCAGGCAGCCTCCGCTTCATATTGGCGATTGACGGCAAAACAAGTTCATTTTGTCTTACAGGCGTTTGATATGTTTGAAGAAGTTTATAATCCTAATGCTCTGTGATTGGAACTATGTGAAGGTTTTTGAAAAGTTGTAATGTGTAAGTGCTGAACTGTGCATTGCACACGACTCGTTTTTTGTTTTTTTAGAACATGCAAGTGAATGTATATGTGTAGCCATTGTGTTACCCTAAACAAGGAAACAGTAATTATAGCAAGAGTAAAAGAGATATTTGTGAAGAAGGGCTAAGACCGACAAGGGTAATATATGTCGGCATTTATAAATAAGGCCCAAAACTTTTGGAAGTCTGCCACCTATACATTGTACTTGGCGTTTCAACTCATGTACTCATTAAACATTACACCGGAACCTTTACATTTTGTTCAAAGTCATTATTTCGTCCTTGGAGAGAGAGCCCTTGAGTAGATGAAAACACCGCATTTTTTCGGATCGAAAAAAAAATTTCGTCTTATCTGTGTGAATTAACAAAGAATTTAAGATTGTCCAGTCACTTATCTTCTGCGGAACGCTATATACCGCACATAAAACCTGGTGCACAACTTCACCCGCAAAATATAAATTGTTGTCGTTTGCGTAGATTAAAATCTGCACTGTTGTCTATACTTACTATATCATTTCTGTGCAAGTTAAACAGAATGGGTGCAATGATGCTCCCCTGCGCCACCCCTGACGTCATTTTTTTTTTCTGATATTAGATCGCTGATTATCTATCAGAACACACTGATGGTGATTTTTAATTAAAAAAAAAACGCTCGATCATCGCTGAGGCTAGTCCTTGCATTTAAATTTAGAAGAAGAGTTTTGTGGTTCAGGCTGTTGAAAGCCTTTGAAAATCCAAAGAAGACCCCCTAAAGTAATAATTTTTTTTTAGATATTGTTTAAAGTTAGTTGTTTTTTGTTTTAATTGAGCGAGATCCGTCAAATGCCTCTTCGTAAGACCAAACTGGCAAGATGCTAGGACAGAGTGTTTTTCACAGAAGGTGTATAATCTGGCGCCTATTTTTTTTCTCTAGCCCCTTTGAAAACACTGAGAGCACGGAAACAGTTCGATAATTTCCTAGGTTGTTTTATCCGCACACTTTAAAATAACAATAACCCTAGCGACTTGCATTTTTTTTTAAATGGCCATTTTTAAGTGCCAAATTAAAGATATGTGCGTTTAATCTAACAACCATAAAACGTTTTTTTTTTCTTTTGTTCCGAGCAAAGCAGAAATGTTGCATTAATCTGATTCTGTCCGTTCGCCGATCGCTTTATCAGGCAAATTTTTTTCGCACACGTGAAACAAGCTATCTAATTTGCAGCAGGGTTCAAAGCTGGGCTAGTTGGTACTGATTACTCATAAAATAAGAAGTGCACAGAAAACCAGGAGAAAAAAAAAAAAAAAAAAGACACGTACGACAAACAAGCGCTTGTCTCTCGTACATGTCCTCTTGTTTTCCTGTTTTTTTTTTGTGCGCATCTTATTTTATGATGAGCTATATGAAAGGTGTCCACCTGAAGCGCTGTATGTTCCGGTACTCCTTCGGGTCTGTGTCAAGAAGCTTATTTTTGAAACAACGTGACTAGACACCGACGAAGTGAGGAACTGAACCAACCGATCGGTGACTAACAGCTGAATGGTTTATTTTTCAAGACCGAGAAGGACCTTTACCCTATCCTCAATATTCAAATTGCGCTGGTATGCTTTTTCTTTTGGTTCCTTGTACATATATATATAAATTAAGTCAGTTAGTTGTTTTTCATCAATTGGTTCGTCAAGTCTCTCTCACTTCGTTCGTGTCTAGCCGTGCTGATTTAAGAATTACTCATTTTGTTAAGAAGCTTTTGTCAAAACTCGTCTAGCACGCCACGAAAGTTTTCTGCGCGTCCCCCCATCCTTTCATCCGGCATTACTCCTTTTTTGGCTGTTGTGTACTGAAGAGTTGCGCGCGAGCACGCGGTACATGAAGGCATCTGCAAAAGCCCCTCCGCGAGCTCAGGACTCCGTCGCTTCTACTCCAAACTTCCTGGAGCAGATCCATACTGGGGCCATGCCTTGGGTTAGCAAAGCTCGTGGCGCTTCGCGCTAAGCCTATCACAGTGTTCTGTCTCGCTGGGTACATACTTTGGGTAAGGAACAGCAGTACACCCCGATTATTTGTTGTTGTAATGCGGTAGCGCCGCGACCCCAGTGGAAAACGTCGCTTTCGCTCTTGTATACCGCGGTTAGACAGTGCGGTGTTGACGTTTCGCGGCACGGTATAGGCCCGCGAATAGGTTCGGTCCGTACACGCTGTCGTCTGCTCGTCCGCTCCTACGTCTGTATGCGCTTGCAAAAGGACGATTTGCAGAAGTGCCGACAAGATTTTAATCCGTCTGAGGATCAGCCTGTCGTGTGACTGTACCAAGATGGTATAGCTAGAACTTCTAACCTATCTAAGCGAATTGAGGCGGTTAAATGCATACAAAAAGTGTGGGCTTCTCTATTTTCTGTTTATACTAACACAGTTTAACGTTTCAAAGAATATTTACATTCCAGATATAGAATATTTTACAATAAATACCCAACTTACCGCCGAATTTTATTAATTTGATCTAAATTACTAAAAATGACTTTTTGTCATCTGGATTTCGGTAGTTCGATTTTTTTTTTTCGAGATCAACAATGTTGCGGATGGCGGACATCGAGCACAATTAACACGGCCCGTCGAAACGAGTTTGGAAGCTTTTGCAGAACACGGGATTTATTGATCAAACGCGCAGTCGAGCGTGAAATTATATAGCCCAAAAAGTGCGTAATAGACGGCTTCGAGACTCACCGGAGGAGGGAACGAGGGAGCTAGAAACCTTAATAAAATTGTCAGTATACAATCGATCCATGACTTTCTGATAGTCGCTGGAAGGCACAGATCGATTGGATTCCGACGCTTCAATATTTGCCAAATACGTTTCTAGGTCACCTTTAGACACCCTTGACTCTCTGTCGATAGCCTGTTGAACTCAGAATCTGCTGTGTATCTATATAGATCTGGCAACTATTCACTTCCTTTAAAGGGACGGTGCAATTGCTTTCGGTTTGAATGTTTTTTTCTTTTAACACAGAATGTATTTTATGAGCAGATATTTATTTAGGTCTGTAACGTTTGGCTGGAACAGCCGGTTGTAACGAGAAACCGACACCGAAAAGCGTTACGCCCATAGGGAACCATGTAAAAAGACTTCAGTCTGCCGGCAAGATTTGAGCTGACCATATCGAGATTTTTGAGAGAATTGCTTTGCCGACTGAGCTATCCAGGGACGGGGTGACCGGAGCACGCAAAAGCGTGTTCATGTGCTTTGCGCACGAAGGCGCGGTCGATTTTTCTGTCAGGCCGCGCCATCTCACGGCGTGTTTCAGAAATGAGAGAGAATCTTCGGGTAGGCGGTGCCGTTGAGACTCCCTTCTCTTCTTCCGTGAAACGCCTATAGCGGATTCTGTGCTTGCCAGTTTTTGACAGCTTGATCAAGCTGTATTCGTCTCTTCAGTTTATACGAGCTTACTGGCACTATAATTCGTTTCATCTTGTACAGACGCAACCGACGCAACGAGCTGAATGTACGAGTTATATCGTCGCTGAACTAATCATGAACAGAAAAGGCCCAGTGACTTCCGCTTTTGACGCTGCTTGATCAGTCCCATGAGCTCGTAGCGTCGGCTCCATCTGCACTTAAGCTGATACGAAGTACAGTGGGACACTACTAAATTCACACGCAACGGAAGGAATGCGAGGGGAGGGGGGGGGGGGGGTGCACCGTAGATGGGGAGGAATGGGTAAATAATAGAAGAGGGAAGAGAATAGAGGAACGGGGAAAGGGAATTGATGTATCATTGGTTTATTTGTTTATTGGAACTTTTGACGATACAGGATTGTCATGGTGCTGAGGCAAAAGTTGGCAATAAGTCACCTGACCAGGCCCCTAGCACTAGACTACACTTGCAGCAGATGCATCATGCAGACGAGTGGTGAAGTACTACAGTTAACCATAAATAAAAAACAAAATACACAGATAGTAACTAAATCAGTACACTATACATATGCTCTTGCAATGAAAAAAATAAACAAGCAACAACATACAAAAAAAAATATATGACCTAGATTACTATGATTACATCTGTACTCATAATTTAGAAGACAAGAGTAGAAAATATGTTTTTGATTGTTTTCTGAAAGTCAAGAGGTTTGAATTATGATCGATTACATCAATTAAACCAGGATGGAGGTTGAGAAGGTTAGGAATATGCCAAGATAGTAATTGCGTACCGTAATTTGTTCTAGTTCTGATTTTCATAAAGTTTATATTTCTAAACTTGTAGTGTGCATCAGTATTCGTATATGTAGAAAGTAATAGTTCACGGTCAGTTTTAGCTTGGGAGAATATAACCTCAGACAATCGTTGATTATACAGTGCCTCAATATTCAGTATACGATGTTGTTCAAAGTATTGGGATGTATGATCGCGGCTTGATAGGTTTTGAATAAACCGTATTCTTTTTTTTTGCATTAAGTACAAACTAGTCATATTACATATAGATGTAACCCCCCCCCCCCCCTTCCCCCCGACAAGTAAACAATAGTGCAGTCGCGAATAAACAGTAGTGAAGTAGAGCTGACGCTTTAGCCATATTGGTAGTGAGGCACGAAATCTATTCAGCATACCAATAGACTGTCCAATGTCACGCTTCACAAATTTTAGGTGACATGTCCAGCGAAGGTTTTCATGAAACTGTATGCCTAAGACTTTCTATTTGTTAACCCATTCTATAGTCGGTTACAAGTTAAGAAGGTAGGAGAAGCTCCTCCCACAAGCGTGGTGCGCCGGTTTCAAATACCTCCACAATCGAAAGAAGAGTTCACTGGAAACGCTCCTTGTTTCGCTTCAATGGATAGATAATGGCCACAGAGTGGTGCCAACTTATCTCCGATCCCCACTTTTTAAGAAAGCGACCTTTGTATTCATCGGAGAAGGAACCGAGCCCCTGAAAGCAGCCTTTGTATCAATCGGAGGGGGAAGCTAATCCCCGAAAGTCGTCTTTGTTTCCGAAGGGGGAAGACTTAATCTCCCTCTCGTGGCTTCCACAATGCTAAGTCAAAGTCGAGAGATAAAGCAAATATGTACAGAAAGGCACGACCCTCCTCGCGCGTTGGCCGCAACGTCACGGAAACGATGGGACGCTATTGGATGCGGAGGTGGCGGAGGGATATATGATTTCCTTTGAGGGGCATTTGCCGCTACCTTCTTGACTTGTAACCTACTGAAATCCTATTTCGGTAGGTTACAAGATATCCTAACCGCGACTGAAATCCTATTTCGGTAGTGAGGTTCACTGGTCTATTAATTGAAGAAAAAACAATATATATATATATATTGTTTTGTTAAAATCTAGAAGCAGTTGATTCGCATCAAGCCACTTCGATAAGTTTTTTAGCCATGCGTTTGTGACAGGAATAATAAGTGACAGGTCCCTGGATAAAAAACAAACAAACAAAAAAACACTCGTGTCATCGGCGTAAAGTACTATGTCTGGGGTATGGGGGATAGCAACAATGTCATTGATATAAAGAAGGAATAGTAAAGGTCCTAACATAGATCCTGCCTATGGCTTAGGATTGATTTTCTACATTGCTGATAAGTTTTTCTCGGATGTTAAGTAAAGCTGAATCAGTGGATTTACCTCTCTGAAATACATATTGGTTTGCAGAAATTAGTTGTTATTTATGAAGATTAATTATTCCGGAATTTATCACTGTATCTACTATCACGTGACGTATATCCCCCCCTCCCTATATTTATTCGAGAAACTAAATTCTTGTGTAGGACACGTAACATCATTCAACGTGATGTCGATTTATTCCGCTAAATTTAGCGAGGAAAGAGAGAATGCGTTTAGGTCACGCGTTAAGTGTCCCGCTATAGTTAGCGGGGAAACTGAATTCGTATATAGGTCGCGCGACGTCAATTTCTCCGCTAAATTTAGCGGGGAAACTGAAGTGACGTTAGATCAGGTGACGTCCCCGACATGGCGTGTATGTAACGTGACGTTTGGTCAGATAACGTAAATTTTTCCGCTAATTGTTTTCACGGAAATGCAGGGACGGACGGATGGATGGACACGATTTAGGATTGGGGTTTCGGTTAGAATGCATTACTTTGAAATAGCTCGACGCGCATTCGGGTAATGGCTTGTGTCCAAACGCGGCAATGACGTTAATGGCCGAACCCTAACAATGTCTGTAACTCAGCGCATGTTCTGTGCTTTGCCAGACCCAGCGCCTAGGTAGGTATAGCATTGGCGGAATATACTCAGCTCCAGATCACGTGGTCGCTTGATCTGGCCGCCAGTTGAGGGGAGTGAACGATGCTCAGTTTCTTTAATTCTTCCGGATACTACCATCGGTTGGGTAAAAAAAAAAAAAAAAAAACTAAGGCTTGTTTTGAAGGTTTTTGACGTAAGGTATTCATTCTAAGCGATACTTGCGCAAAATGCAAACTTCGTTGCACCGCTCGTTTCCCTCGCTCCAGTAGCGGAAGAGCTTTCACGCAAGTTTTTGCGTCAGCCTTCCAAGGGAATTCGTGTTCAATCGATGCTTCATTGATTGAAACCGATCTCAGTCAAACGCTGAAGTAGCCTTCGGCCATTGTCAGCCGAGTTCCGCGTCAGAAACACAAACAAATAACTTATGTTGTTCTCCTCATGGCGTTAGTTCTAAGGTTTGAACTTAGACACTAGGTGCGCAACCATCCGGCCTCCTACTTAATACAAAAAAGAACTACGCGAAGGAATAAAATTAAAGTGCACATATAATATCTTATCCCAGTATCAAGGAAAGTCAAAATAACGGAAGAAGCGCTTTCTAGAAGTTTTAGACATCAAGAAAACCAGAAATTTAAGCGGCGCCCTACATTGTGCTGGGACTTTCTGTCCCCGTTTGAATGTGTATATAAGGAAAGTAAGAGAAGAAAGAGAAATGTGCATATACGCACGTTTAGCGACGTAGAGAAAAAAAAATCATCGTAGTGTCCGCACACGCACGACGTATACAATTTACGCCGAAGGAGTATAATTTATAAATTAACATTACAATAGGCAGAGACTTTCTCAATTTTTTTTTTCTCTTTTTCGTTTTATTGTCCTTTTCTATCATGCGCACTCTTCTTTTAATAAAAAAAGTTACCCATTCGGTATCTTTCACAAAGCGGTGTTGACAGGTTGGGATCAGGAACGGAGCAAACGGCAGAGGAGAACAAAATAAAACAAACGGTTTTACTCATAATAATTTTTACGAAAAAGAGTAAAATAAAAAAAAATGTTGTAGCGAAGCAGAAAGAAATATATGTTTTTTTGAAATTTCACTACAAGCAAATGAAATGAAAAGCAATATAAAAAGCTAGCGTTTAGAAGAATCTTTTCACAGGCGACGGCCCAGACACGCTGTAAAGAGTAGTTTTCTTCGGTAAACAGGGCTTTGAAATCAGCGCCAAACGCCAAGCACAACACCACTGCCGGCAGCTGAAAAAAAACGAACAGAAGCGACAACAACAATACTGACAGTCCATCTAAATTACAAAAGCGGCAGGCCGCGTTCAAATTCGGCGATACGAGATTTTCGAATAGAAGGTGCCTTGCCACGCTGCAAAGAACTTTATTTTTTCGCTTCGAACTTCCGCGAACGATCTTTACAACTGTCTTCTCTTCCTAGCTCGCGCGTGCGCGCTTGACACTGACGAGTGGCAAACAAAAACGCCAAACGTTATACGACGCTTTTTTTTTTTACCGTTTTGTTCGCGTCTTTTTGACAAAGACGTGGTGGGGGGGGGGGGGGGGGGGGGGGATCTCTCAGTGTGCCCGTAGTCGTCGTTTCTACGTCGCTCCTCTTGCAGGCTCGTTCTTGCCTGGATCGGGTAAAGCAGTGTTGGTGTGTGTGTGTGTTTGTATAAAAAAAAAAGGCGACAGAGGGGAAAAGAAAAATAACCTTCCGGTTCGAAAATGAAGTTAGGGCCGATACGCAAGTGGTTCACTTGGACTCACTTTTTCTTCCGCATCTCGGGTGCCGCTCCGAGTGCTTCGAAAGAGGAGCGTTGGCGCCTCTTTCATTGTGTTTCGGTCGAGGCATAAGAAAGGCCCCGGGCGCTTCTCTGAATTGTTTATGCGGACCGATTCAATTTGGCTCGCACAGTTCGTTTGGGTGCGCCCAAGTTGCTTCGATTATTACATAGTTCAATCCTAAATTTACTTCGGCAGTTTTTTTTTTAGATTAGTTTTATTTGCGTTTCTTTTTTACTCAACTTCCCGTGATGCTTAACATCCGGGAACTGGTGCACCGTTGCTAGATCATGTGTCGTGCCACCATCTCTCGTACTATCAGGTGACTCCAAATGTGGAAGATTTATAGGACTGCGTGTGTCCGTCCCTTCATCAAGTTGCTCTAAGGTCGTCCTGTAAAAACAACCAATTCTATGGTCGCTGAAGAATGCAATCTTGAATTTTCGCATTATTCGGTTGACTATTTCATACACTCGGCTGCGCTGTGACGTTTACTTTTTTTACTTTTGTATTTTATTATACGATAGAAGAATTGTAGATAAGACGAAATCTTCCGTTCTGCACACATCTTGGCTGCTGTGAGGTCGTAAAATAAACTCTCTCTCTCTCTCACTTTCCCTATCTATATGAGCTTTGTGATGACACTGTGTTACACGGAGGAACTTGCGAATCTTCGAGCACGAATGGATCATACCATTAAGAGGGTTTCGAAAATTAACGCAGCTGACGAGAACACACTTCTTCTGTGGTGAGCGGTAGATAGTTTTATTTGATATAGAGCTAAATCGCCGCATTCGCAGCACCCCTATGAACGCCTAAGAAATCAGGCAACCATCACCAAAACGGTGGATAACTAGCATCTCTATATAGTCGTTGACAGGTTACAAATCGATCCGATACTCCGCATTCAGAACGCGCTCGTTCTCTCCGCCGAGCTTTTTCCTAGCATGTGATAAAATTTTATCAAAGGCAAAAATCTTATGCTGGAGGAGGGATGTCTACTGGGCTCTCAGCCTGTACCCGACTGTACTAAGCGCATTCTTTACCAGTGAACCTCGTGCCTTCAACTTAAAGCATGAATTATTCTCAGAAACAATAAAACACTAGCCTCTCCTTCTTGCTTATTTTGATTTTACCTGCAAGAACTATAACATGTGTTTACAAAGCGATAATTGACAGATCCGTGGCCTATACGCACTTACGCCACCTTTGGTGCAATCGAGGCGCCCAGTCATTCGAACGGCGAGAAACGCACGCTCACACGAACACCAGCAAAAATACACTTTATTTCAAGCTGGCACTAAACCCAGACTGCAAAAAGCACCGAGCCTCATAAAAGAAGAGCACCTTGACACGCTAAATCTCCTAGTCGGGCTAACCCGATCAGCTACAGATGGGGAAATGTGGGAGAAAAGGGAGGGGTGGTGGAATCCTAAGAGGCCTTAAGCGTTCCTCGGAGACACACTAACTGCAAAACCGGGCCTCGTACCGAACTCCCTTTCCAAGACGAAGACCCCTTATTGCTGGCCACGATACAGTAAGAAAGGAAGAAAGAAAAAAAGCGAGGAAGACGTAGAGCAGCAACAACTCCGCAGGAAGGCGGTTAGACATGAGTAAGAAGGCGGGATATAAAGCGTGGCCCCAGGAATCCCGTGTCCCAGAGACAAGACCAGTTCATCCTGGTAGACGCGGTAATCCAGATCGCCGGAGGGGTCTCCGGGAGAGGCGCTCAGTTCATCGTCTCCCTGGGCTCCGGCATCCATCGGCCCCTTCTGGGACGCCGAGTAATCTCGCCCTTCCCGCATCTCGTGGCTTATTCTTTATTTACAACCCTCGCCCCCCTTTCCTTCCACGGTATGGACGGCTGGAATCACGTTTTGCTTCCCTCTTTTTTTTATTTTTTTGTTATGGTGGCCGGGGGGGGGGGGGGAGTTCATGGCCTGTCTAAGGTTCTGATATCCCGCATCCCGCAGGTCTTCCTATGTTGTGTGGTGAGATGCTGGTTGCTTGACGTGAAATCTTCGGGGAAGTTCGTGGATTTTTCTCGTGGAATGTTCGTCGAACGTCCTGAACCCTGGTGTGGGCTGCGAGCGCCTGAAAAGTGTGCGATACGTCTTCCTCACTGACCCGTACAGCGGCGTCAGAGTGTGTCTTGGCGATTAGTTTGTACCTTAGCGTAGCAAGGTCTAGCTGCAATCTTTACTCCATAGTCTATAAACTGTGCCGGTTTGGTGGCGAATCTGGCTATATCTTCCAGCGGTTACCAAGAGGAAGTTTGCGGTCACGTGACCGGCTCCGTGAGTAGAAAGTGCCTAGCATTCCTGCCGATTCCGCTCACCCATCGTAAGTCTTGGTCGTCTTTGTGTGTGTGTGTGTGCGTGTGTGTGTGTGTGTGTGTGTGTGTGTGTGTGTGTGTGTGTGTGTGTGTGTGTGTGTGTGTGTGTGTGTGTGTGTGTGTGTGTGTGTGTGTGTGTGTGTGTGTGTGTGTTTGTGTGCGTGCGTGTGCGTGTGTGCGTGTGTGTGCGTGTGTGTGTGTGTTTATTGATTAGCACGACCTTTCATAGACAAACTTTTACATACAGCTCTTTATTTAAGTACACAAATACGATTCGTTTTACTCACATTCTGGTCCTGTTCAGCCTCTTCCTGCTCTCAAAATCGGACTAGTACATTCAGAGCGAGGACGTACGTAGGCAGCCATTTGCCTGGAAGGTTAGGAGCGTTTAGTTTTTGTCCCCACAAGGCTCATCTTCAAAATTCTACTTGCGGCTATTGTCACCGCCGGGAGAGAGGCACGCAATCACCAACATACCGGCCCCGCCAGAGAGAGGGAAGGCTTCAAGTTAACGTTGCCTTCTGAAGGCTCGTTCACACATTAGCGTTTGAGTGGTATGGCTGTGCTGTAACTGCGCTTGTGGTCGATTACGATAAGTTAAAACGCTGGTGCCATCTATCAGGCAGCCTTCGAACACTGCTTGTCAAAGCATATTTTTAGCATCATTGGAGAGTTTTTGTATTGTGTATAGGAGCAGTGTGCGTTTGCGTTAGCGTTGAGTACTCCACGCATGCGCTACGTCGCCATGCGCCAAACGAAGACGCAGTTTGGGCTCTCGCGCACGCGCAGTGTGGAACTCGCAACGCTAACGCAGACGCACACCACTTGCGTGTGCTCGTATGCTGATCTATTATACTAAATTCTCCATAGCACCATCTATTTTCTTCGTCTTCTATTATACTATTGTGTTATTCTATTCTATTCTATTATTTTACCATGAACTTGAAATTATTCTGACAATGATATAAGCCACCATTTCTCGTAGATAGTGCGTAAATTTTCTATCGCAAATAATGCGAAACCCTCAGTCTAGTTATACGTAGATCGCGAGCGTTCAAGTGCTACATGGTAGATGGCGTAACTGTGCAAAAATGTTCTCTTGCCGTAATCAGTTACAAGCGATTGTAATACAGTCGACCGCACTTAAACGCCAATGTGTGAACTCTTATTCATTAAGGGTTACGATTTATTTAGCTACGAAGCATTCTAAATTTCGTGGAGAGTGAACACAAAATCGGTAGTCACCAGAAAATATAAACGAAGTAATAAATAAATAAATTGAAGTTTTAGGTGTATTTATGGGTCCGGTGAAACACCATCAAGAAGCTGCGCTTCGAAACGTACGAGTTCCATAGAATACACTGCAGTTACCATGACATTTGTTCGGCGTCTCGAACGACGGGAGCCGAGTCGTGGTGGCAGAGGAGGTGTACTGCTCATGCAAGCAGCGTCTATGAGCAGACCCGTAACTGAGCTCATCTAATAACGTTGACATACTCTACTTCTTCGCTAAAATGTCTCAGAATACGCTCACAGCGCACACAATGTCCCTAACACACCCTCCATTGACGCTGTTTACGCACATGCCGGCATTCGCCCACAGCAGCCGTCGTCACTGGGCGTGAGCAGAAAGCAGATTCACGTTAGGCGAAGCGTCTCCGCATGCACCATTCCGACAGCAGCGCCACTGCAACAACGTGACGTCACAGCCGCGTGTTTCTCTATAGACTCTTGCAGCAGCTGTGGATGGGCGCCGCCATAACCGACCTTCAATTTTTGTTTCTACTTATTACGTTCATTTCACTTCATCATCCCCGCGACGGGGCAGGTTACTTTGTTCTTTTAGATCCTTCTGTGTTCTCCCCAGCACTGGCCTTCGTGGAAGCTCGTCAACGCCCGCTTGACTGGCTCGGCCTCTGGGCAAGACGAGATAAGGTCAACAGTGGCGGCTGGAATCTCGCGCGCGTGCGAAGCGACTATAAGCGTGCAGGAACCTTAAAGAACGCTGTTTTGTTCTATCGACCATGCACAGCTCAGCTGCCTTCCCTAGCTATCCCCATCCTTCCCAACCATTAACTTTCATCCCTTTCCCTCTTAGCCAGCGGCGGCGTCGGCTACAATTCGAACCACGGGGTGCCGTGGTAGGAGTCTGATGTCGGGACCCCAATTAAAGGAACCCGGGTGCCGATCGCTGCTGGGAGGTCCAGGAGGGAGTTTTCGGGCGCTGAGATACCCCGCTGTGAGGTTCAGAGACACGCTGGGGCTCTTGCAGGGGGTCGCCGCTACGCCAACCCCCCGTCGGGTTCCTTCCGCTTTTTTGGACTGTTTTATTCTTTTCTACCCTATTTTTTCCTAT
Organism: Ixodes persulcatus; assembly: GCA_013358835.2. Lineage (NCBI taxonomy): Eukaryota > Metazoa > Arthropoda > Arachnida > Ixodida > Ixodidae > Ixodes > Ixodes persulcatus. Next base: position 686,092 of record JABSTQ010009082.1, read on the forward strand.
TCCGGCTGTCACTCGAGATGCCCGGCCGAGCACACTGTTGCTTTTCCGCCCTTTTCGCGCTCAGCTGGTCTCCATGCCAACGGGTCTTTTTGTGGGATTTTGTCTCTACTTTTTTGCATGTTTCTATTCCTGGACTACGCCTTTTTACGGCCATATTTCTTTAGTATTTGACGTTTTTCATGATGGTATTAGTGTGAATAGTAGTGCCCACAGACGTTTGTCCAAGGTTTATAAATATCAATACCCGTATTTTTTTTTGAAGAATGAAAATATGGCGATCGCTAGAATCCTACACTGCACCGTGTTTTAATGCGAAAGCGCAACGTAATTTTACTGCTAAGTAATGATATATTATATAGGACTGGGATTCAGGTAACTCCACTGCAGTTCCTCCTTTTTAAATAGCCCATATAATTTTGCATCATGCAAGTTTTCATGAGGACAGTGAACGACTACAGACGCTTTGCACCCGCACCAGATTACAGGCACCATTGCTGACATTCTCTTGTCCTACCCAGATAAGAAGCCACTGAAGTGGTTTTTGACGAGCCTCCACAAATACCAATGCTAGGGAGAAGGACACAGTAGAATGGCAAAATAGCAATAACTTGTTCTGCTGTGGTAATGGTGGATCGAAGTGATCAAAATAAGAGGAAACAAAAACTGAAGATCGGTCATGGGAGCGGCTATGCACAGCTGCTGCAAAGCGTCTGTAGACTCGTAATATTGTTGTGTATTGCTTTATTAATGTGAACGTCATATCTTCTGTATATCTTCTCCTCACTGATTTGTAGCAGAGTTACCACTGATGAAGACATCAACGACAATTGCGATCACCAAGAAACTATAGACTCTTAGCCGCGCTCACTCATAAGCGGACATTCACCTCAAGGACCTCAACCTACGCCAGACGACCACTACCGGGCTTTGGATGACGGGCAGCGGTCGTCCTAGAGCGAATTCTTTCTAAAGTGACCATCTCACCTACGATCATCGCTTAATTTCAACAACGGAACCTCGCCTCTTCTGCAAGACCCTTTAGCAGCCCCCAGACTGTTCAGCATCTGATAAAGAAGCTCAAGATAACAGTCCAGTCTCAGATCAAAGCCCTCCAACATCCCTAGGCTACCGGGTCGACGACATTCAATCCTTGCGTCTTTGTAAAGTAACTCTGACAAATCATAAAAAAACATCCTCTGCACCTTCTTGGACTGTGTCCATGACGTCGGTGCAGAGGCCCACAATTGGCCCTTTTCAAAACGTCATCAAGCAACATTGGCGGTTGCCATTTATTGGGCACGAAGCGGGTGATTTGATCCAAGTTCTCACAGAACGCTGACGCAGCACTCGTGTCCAATACATCAATCAATCAATCAATCAATCAATCAATCAATCAATCAATCAATCAATCAATCAATCAATCAATCAATGCTTCATTATCTTTTACAGAAAAGATGGCCGCTGGGACAAAAATCTGCAACAAGTGCAGCTTCACGAAGGCCCAGCTCCAAGATTGCAGCTAGCATTCGACATCAGTTAAACATGCAGAGTGCGTTTCCAAACAATGCCGCTCTCGGTTATTTTGTCCAGCACCTAACACACGGCATGGCGCACACTTCTGTGTGCGACCGGGCGCGTTGTGTCCGCTTGCGCCCTCTTTCAACGAGAAAACACACTTTCGCACCGGCGCCATTTTCCCAGTTTGCCCTGGGACACTTCCTCAAATACTGACAAGACTAGAAGTATTTCTGAGATCAACTCTACGCACTACCTTTGAGATATGATCGCTTATGATATTGTCGAAATTATTTGAAGCCCACGGTGAAAGAATGAAGTGTAAAAAGGTTTGGCATCTCCAAAGTCCTGTAATGCATAAGATACAGTGTTGTGTGGAGTGATCGTTGAAATTTGTTTAGAATGCTTTAAGCAGTCGTTTCGGGTAAAGCCCCTCTATCCTTGGAAAAGTGGCGCCATACATTGTTGTAGAAATGCTCGAGGCACGTGCCGCGCGCCACTTCGGGGAAATTCATGGCGTCTGAAATCTAGCTCAGTGTTGCACTGTGCCGCCATGATCTTCCCAAGGGCTGCACGCTGCACGTGCCTCGTGCATCGACAAACCTTGCTCTACTTCTGAAACATGAAGGGGCTTTAGTTTCGGGGAGTGAACAACCCAGATATTTTTATTAGTTTCAACGCTAAACTTAACGAGGAAACTGACTTGGTGCGAAGTTCCCGTGACGTCACTTTTTGCACTAAATTTGGCTATATTGGCGTCACGTGACGTCAGGTTACATCACATAGATGTTTCCGCTAAATTTAGCGGATAAAGTAAACTGACGTATTGGTCTTGTGACGTCAGATGTCGCGACCCAAACTTCCCCACCAAACTTAGCGGAAGAACTGAATTAGTGTATAGCTCACGCGACGTCAATCTTCCCGCTAAATTTAGAGGGGAAATTGGTTGGTCTGCAGATCTCGTGACGTCAGATTGCCTGACATCAATTTTCTCGGAAAAGTTAGCGGGGAAGCTGAATATGTTTATAGGTTACGCGACCTGAGGTCATGACATAGCTTTCCCGCTAAATTCAGCGGTAGAACCTAATTGGTACTGTAGGTCTCGTGAGTCGCATCACATCAATTTTCCTGCTAAACCTAGCGGGAAAAGGGAAATGGTCTGTAGGCACGTGACGTCGGTTTGTGTGACATTAATTTTCCCACTAAATATAGCGGGGAAACTAAATTGGTGTGTAGTTCACGTGGCGTTAATTTTCACGCTAAATTTAGCGGGAAATGCAGGGACGAACGGACGAACGGACGGACGGGATATTTGGGGATTAGGGGGCTCTGTTAAAAAGCATTTCATGCTTTAAAATGAGAAAATGTATTCGCTGAAATAGTGTTCCAAGATTGCCTTATGTTCTAGTGCATACTCTCGTCGATGAGCGGGCACAACGCACTCAATCGCATTAAAAATCAAATGCATGGACCATCCCTAACCCTCCGGGGCTCTTTTCCGGAGCATGTCGGCACCAAATATTTACGTACACCTTTTGCATTTTCGACCTTTTAATACACCTCTTAAGAATCACTCAACAAGATGACCCACGAAAAAATGCAGTGTTCTTTTACGCACAATATTAAACTATACGCGTCGTCGAACACTCAGTTTCCGTGCAAAATATAACGCCAACGGTTCAAACCAGATGCCAACTTTTCATAACAGCTAGACCTTTATTTTATTTAAATGTTCTAAACGATTTTCGGTAATTTTTCATAAGAAAATGGTGGACCACGAAGGTCGCGAATGCATGGTGCTGGTTGGCGCGAACGACAGGAGACGGACCCAATTTTCCCGTTTAAAGCTACAGAAATTATCAATTTTGAATAAGAAAACATTTCGTTCTTAAACTATCTAGTCCGGAACGATAGTACTACACAAAAAAGAAATTAAGCGTTTTGCAATGCATACTTTTTTTTTCCTATAAAAACAAAAACACTTTTAAATAAAAGTGTTTTTGTTTAAAAGAAAAAAAAAAAATGTTCTAGACGATTTTCGGTAATTTTTCATAAGAAAATGGTGGACCACGAAGGTCGCGAATGCATGGTGCTGGTTGGCGCAAATGACAGGAGACGGACCCAATTTTCCCATTTAAAGCTACAGAAATTATCAATTTTGAATAAGAAAACATTTCGTTCTTAAACTATCTAGTCCGGAACGATAGTACTACACAAAAAAGAAATTAAGCGTTTTGCAATGCATACTCTTTTTTTTCCTATAAAAACAAAAACACTTTTTTTTTTTTGGGGGGGGGGGGGGGGGGGTGGCGCTGTATTATTTCTAGTACGTGACCTTTATAGTTGGATGTAAACTGAAAACCCGGCGCACTCATCCGCGTGCCCGCGACTTTCATCTGGTGTGACAAACACTCGCGATGGAAGGATCGCCAGCGCAAAAGCCATCCCTGCTCCGGCGTTATTACGAATGCATCGAGACGAAGGTGTCCAATCACCGCTGTCTCTGGCGCATTTGTCCTCGGGAAGCTCGCGAGAGCTGCATCGAACATGAGCGCCGTCCGCGGAAGCCTTAGTGCGGCGGCTCATGAGAGATTTACGCTGACTACGCTAGGAGTGAGTACGGGCAGTCGGTTAGCATCTGCGCCCGATAACTTTTGCATGAGGCCACCGACGACCTCCTCTGCGGCGACTGTTCCTTTCTTGAGCGGCTCTTGGCGCATGTCTTTTAGCTCTTAGACGACGCGACGACGTTGGATGACCGCGGCAGATGGATCTGGTTGTCTCCCGTGTTAGCTCACAACGGGGAAAAAAAAAAAAAACAAAAAAAAACGATAGTTCTCTTTTTGTGAACTACGGGTGTTTCATTTAATTTAATTTATTGTTCTCTTATATCGCCCTCAGGGGGCTTTGCATAAGGGGGGACAAACAGCAATATATATTAAAACTCACAAAAAAAAAACAGTTTATGTTAATTACATGTAAAGAGCGGCAAGTGCGGCTCGAAACGTACTGGGCTCTTCTATTGTTACAATGTTATCGGGGAGTGAATTCCAATCGGCAATAGACAGCTGTAAAGGTGAAAACTTGTAGATGTTAGTCCTAGGAGTGGCGATATGAAGTTTCCGTGTGTTGTCTGTGCGTGAGGAGATGTGGATGGCGGCTCCGCAATACTTATCTTTTTTGGATGGCGAATGGTAGTACAGCTGGTGCAGGGCAATCAGCCGTGACACTTTCCGACGGTCTGCAAGAAGGGGAATCATAAGTTGCTGTTTTAATGTTGTAATGCTTGAGCGGGTGTAGTTACGAAGTATGAAGCGAGTAGCTCGGTTTTGTACGGCTTGTAACTTATCGATTTAATATGACTGATGCGGATTTCAGATGAGAGAAGCATATTCAAGCTTGGGTCGAATGAGAGATAAATATGGTACGCGTCCGTTTTTGATTATTTACAAAAGATAAGTGATACGCAGATATTGTGTTGTTACTTTTGATTTTATTATTGTTCCCGGAACCGAATTTTCGTGCATCGTTCCTGTCTTAGATCCACACAATTGGTTTCGTTCGTCTTTATTAGTTTTGCATTTTGATTACCACCTTGATCGTCTAGTTTTCAGCCTTTTATAGTCGACTATTGCCACGTAAAAAATAATTTCTACCGTGGTATGTGCACTCGCTATTTTTTGTAATTCAGTAATGTTGTTATCACCCCCTAGTTGGGCTCAAATGAGAATAATTTATTATGGTAAGTTTTTTTTTTTTTAAATGATTAACGTGTGACGTGCAAAGATTCATACGCATTTGGGACCTGTTTTGACTCGATTTAGCCTCTGGATTTCCTTTACATAAAGGATGATGGTTATTTTGTTTTAAGGCATGTTGAGGACTTCAGCCTTTGGCAATATCTTCCAATCATTGGCAAAGTACTCACACCCTCACTCGCCGTGCGCAATGAAGCACACGTATACGTATTTGAGCGAGGGTAGGGAATGTTTTGATGACAGTTTTTATATGATGCATTTGTCAGGTTTAACTTCGACAGTGCAACATCACACTTCATGTGTCAGTTGTGTCCCACCTCCCATCAAAACACTCTTACACCCATCTTTATAGTCTGTGACAGGTTGAGCATGTTGTATATGCTCCGAATTGAGCACGAGGAGCACCAACAGGCGACGAACTTCACGGGCATTCCGAATGCACCATTATTATCACCCTTTTTGTTTCCCGAACGTTACAAACTAACCCCCCACCCCCCTCCTTTCCAAGTACAAGATGGTGAACAATCTGCTTCAATTATATCGGCAAGCCTCGTTTGTTGTATGTTTGATCGCTGTGTCCTGGCGCTGAGATGCTCGAAACACATTCCTTCTTTTGCGTATGGGTGCACTCGCTGTCGATTCTTTGTACCTCTTGTCGGGACGAGATACTCTCGTTTCCTGAAGTTTGTAGCTATTCCTATCTCTCACCGCAAAAATTAATTCAGGCACTCACCGCGCGCCATCATGCTTTATCCGACACGCGCATTAAGGCAATATTAAGCTGCTGTCGGTAGAGTGAACTAGAAATGGTGATGACCGGAGTGCTATTTCTGAAGCTCCGCATGTGCAAACATTATAAGCGGTCGTACGAGCGAAGTGGCTTGGATTTGCATAAACACGGAGTAAATGACCAGTGCAATATAAGCTCGTGTCCAAACGCGCAGATAATGTTTAACACAAAGTGTATTTTATCAGCCGTTTTTTTTTATGAAAAAAGCGTTGCGTTCCAACGCCACGCATGACAGGCCCACAGGTCAAGCTCATAGAAACAATAGAGCCCCTACTTAATTTCTTGCACAACCTAGACGTCAGGCGTCAAGTCAAGACCTAACGTCACCGCGACCTGACTTGTTGTCACAACGCCATGCGACATCACGACGACGCCTTCACGTCAACGTCGTCGTCGACGTTGACAACGCGCGTTCACGACCTCAAGACTGCGTTCTGATCTCATCCGGCGTTGACAACGACATCGATATCAACGTTGACCTTGACGACTACGACGACGGCGACGAGGACGACGACGGCGACGAGACGACGGCGTTGACTTGTCGTCAACGCCACGTCGTAAAGACGCTTGGCGTCAGGTCGTCGAGGTCATTGTCGACATGACGCAACTCGACGTCACGACGACCTTACACGAAGTCAACAGTTCGTCGTGACGGAGCGTCGACGTTGATGTTGGCAAAGGCGACGATGTTACACCACGACAAAGATTCATCGTGACGTCATTCTTACGACGCGTCGATGACAACGTCACGCGACGTCAGGATGACGTTAGCGTGACGTCATAGCGACGTTTGACGTTGCGGGGGGTGTCGACGTCAACGTCGGCGTCGGCGACCTCGTCGACGTCGTCTGCACGTCACGACCGCGTTACAATGGCGACTCGATGTCGCGTAACGGCGTCGTCCTCAACGCGACGCAATGTCACGACTGTGTTACATCGACAACTTGATGTCGCGTAAAGTCCCGTCCAAACAGGGTACTTCAAAAATCGCGAGGCGACACGACTCCGACATAAATCGCGCGGCGCTCCGCTTCCGTCCGTCCTTTTTGCCGGGGGGAAAGTTTCCTCCGTCAAATTTCGTCCGTGTCCTCCGCGGGGGCCTTGAGCATGCTCCTCACGTGGGTCCGGACAGCCACTCACAAGATCTGTTGGCTGTCGTTCAATCGCTCCAGGCCTCCGCTTCTCTCCAGGCCCCGAAAACGGGAAAGAAAAGGGCTGTGTTCGAAATCTTACCCAAATAGACCCGAGCTCCTCCGGCGGGTAAAATGATAACACAGATAGAGCGACGCCGGACGCGGGTAGGTTTTCGAACGCAAAGATACCAAACCCTTACCCTGGAGTAAGATCGAGTACATTTTGGAACGCGTCCAAGGATACGAAGACCCGGCAGTACAGATGGACAGCATTGGCACGCGGCGTGTGACGTTAAGTCTGACGAGCATCGGGGTCACTGAAAAGTCGAGGAAGCGAGGAGGAAAATCGTGATGTTTGCTTGGTAGTGCTCAAACTAACATCGGACTGCCGGACGCTTCAGCTTCCACGATTTTTGACGGAATCGTATCGCCTCACGATTTCTAAAGTGTCCTGTTTGGACATTCCTTAACGGTGTCGTCCTCGACGCGACGCGACGTCACGACGGCGAACGACGACGACGATGTCACGACGAAAATGCAGTCATCCAGGCGAACCAAGCCATTCAGAGCCGTTTATACCGAGAGAGTTTGGCCTTCTTAAGAAGATTTTGACAGCCTGGCAACCACAGCAGCGTAATCTGACAACCGGGGGATGACTATTTCCGTCCGCCATTTTGTGGCTCAGACTCATAGGAAGTCTATGCCATTTCTCAGGAATAAAAACAAGGCAAAGAAGTAACGCCATTTTGTGTTATTGCGGAACCCGCTGGTACTAGCGGGCAGCAAGCTCTGTCAATTGGCCAAACTCTCTCAGTATAAACGACTCTGAAGCCACTTCGATCGCAGCGCCACCATACCATCTTTCCACATCAACTGAAATCATGAGTGGAGCCTGTAGCTCGCTCCACTCAATCATTTCTAGTTTGCTGCATAAAACTTTTATGTCCGCCAATAAAAAAAAAAAAAAAGCTCAGCTTGTCCCTACAATTTTTGAAGATTGTTAGCTGGCCTAGATGCGTGAAGGGATAGATAATGGTGCTGCATGAATGCATTAAGAATGCCTGAATCCGTGAATCGATTAAGAATGGTGCTGCAGTTCGGGCGGTAGCGTGCGCCACCTATCATGCAAAATCTCGACTAGTCATCTTGGCTTGGCTCAAGGGCGCGACACCCTCAAAGTTCCCATAATTCACCGGAGCGCTCACTGGTGGCGCTGGCGCTTCCAAAAAGGTCCATCGACAGCTTCGCCTTTTGGACGCGCGAGTAAACTTACTTTGCTAGAGACGCGACTATCTTTTGCAATCAAGTGTTGAGAAGGAATGCAACTCTAATGCTGGTACCGACTAGGATATATTCGTGTCATAAACATTTAGCGGGACAGCGGAAATATCATGGAGTCCCCGATGGCGCCACGGTCTAGAAAGTTGACTGTTTCGATATCGGTTGAAAGGAAAACGCTGTTTCTTCTGGTGGAGTCAAGATTACTCTCTCTGCGAGGGAGACTCTTCTAATGGCGATCTGTTGCTCCATCTCTACGTCGTGTGACCCCGCTGACCTCCCGCGCCATAAAACAAGCAGGAGAGAGTTCGAAGGCAGAACAGGGAGCCCTGACCCTGGCCCCGGGTGTTTTATCTGTCTTTCGAGACGGCGCCGTCGACTCTCCGGGTCGGGTAGACGAGCGATTCAGCCCGCCTTCGGGGACCGGGATATTTTTATCTCCGCGAGACGAGGGATGCATTCGCTCGCTCGCTCGTTCCATGGCTGTCATACCCGGGGAGTGTACGGCTCCTCCGATTTAATCGGGGTGAATCGGAAGTAGACCTAAAGGCCTAGACGCTAATATGAATTCTCTTACCCGGCCGGGTGGAGATGATACTACCACTGTCCGAAGCGGCCATTGGGACGGTACATAAAATTCAGATGGGCCGGGGGGAAGCGAGGAGATTGACGTTCGGATGACGCACTCGTAGCAGCGATTGGGCTTCCATTATTTTTCTTTCCTGATTAGATGTTCAGCGCTTTGTATTTATGGGAAATTTGGACAGTCTTCTTGCATTTCGATAATAGAAGTCCAAATATATTCTGCACCCGTCTTCCCGTCCTGAACTACTAGATTCTCTTCCAGTACGCGTAACCATTTATTTTTTCTCCAGTGTAATACGATCTCTATCTCTTTTCCGAAAAAAAAAATATACGCAAGATTTAAAAATAAAATAAATTAGTCCCGAATCCTTGTACTACATTGTAGCTCTAGTGCAGTGACGCATATTATAGCCATAACTTCTATTCTTAGAAATGTAATGGTGGCAAGCGTACTTGTATTGATAGCACATATTTTGAGCTAGATTAAGTGCTTTGGTAATGCTCTTCTTTCCAATAAAACAAGTGGAAGTGAAAACGTTGCCTGCTTCTTTAGACTTTAGCGGTAATGGGTTTTTTGTAACAAACGGATCTGTACAAACAACGCGTTTATTTGAACCAGTATAACTGTAAAAATGACGTGATTCTCTCGCATCAATAAAACTTAAAACAAAAGCGCGTTTTTTTTTTAAGGACAAAACGGATTATTTATTTATTATTCTTTTTAGAATTTTGTACAGCACTGCGGCATGGTCCTCCAGCCCTAATTCCGTGGTGACACATTTAATACACCGTATAAAAAAAGACAGTCTGCAGACGTGCTTTGTTTAGAGCGACAGATTTTCTGAGCTCTTCCCACCACTGGAAATGAGGTCCGTTGTTGTAGTTGTTGATGTTGTATGGCGCCCGTCGTCGATGTTACCAAATTCTATAAAAAGATCGCCGGCAGCCCGAGACAATCGAAACTGGGTCCGCCGGGTGCGAAGCTGACGCGTTGCAACTGAGCTACGCCATCGCTTTCCTGTTTATGTTTTTGTTTATTGATGAGTTACGATACAGCATTGACAAGCCGCTTTATACTTGGAGTTTTTATAGCACAAGATGCCCACTGCACGTACTCTCTAGGGAACAAAATAGCCGATAAGATGAGTGCCGTCGTAGCACTGCCACCGCCAAGAGGTCGTGCCGGGAGAAGCACTTTCACGCGCTCCAAAACAAGTAGGAATTAAAAGCGAGAAAAATAGTCAGAAGTCTATTTTGCTCCGAACGCTTTTGTACGGTAAGTGAACTCAACGCCCACGCCAAACGACTTGGCAGTGACGTGTCGTGTCCACCGCTGTGACGGTGAACAAACGCGGGACTGCTCCATTTTTTCTATAACGGTCCAGTTACAGTGGTCATAAAAAACTGTCTGCCGACGCGTTGGAAGTGTGTATAAAGCAAAGATGCTACGAAGATGTTTGTGGCATGTCCGTCGATGTCATCGTGCCTGCTGCGAAAACCATGTGTTTTGTACGATGTATGAGCACGGTGACTGCTACCTTTCAGAATACAATGTGTGACACGTGGCGGCTTCTACCTCGAACCGCCCCCAAGGTGCGAACGAAGGGTGAGAAATACCTAAAGCTTGCAGTCACCAAACAGACAACTGTACGCTTTGATCTCTTTATGAGACTGGTGGCGCCTTGGGATGTGGACTGGTTACCACCCGAAGGGAGCAAGAACGCTTCGAGAGAGACGCCGCTGACATACAAAGAGAGGCGCCTGGATTTTTTAACGAACACCCAGAAACGAACATTCACTCTCGAACTTTGACCAACACATCGTAGAGAAGAAATCCCGAGTATTCATTTTCGGCATCACCTGGCCAACGCGCGGCACAGATTGAACACGAGCGCTGTGTCCAACGTCAATACCGGGTTACATGGAGAGAATGTAATTCGATTATTCTGCCCGAAGAAATAAACTATGCATCGCAGAAGCCCGAATCTTCGTGAGAACGTGGCGCTAGCGGTGGCCATAAAATGCGAAAATTTGAGAAAATGACGTTACCTAAATCAAAAGAATGCAAAAGAAAAAATATCTGCGAGTCGATGTTCACCTAAGCCATTCATCGAACCGGAATTTAAGATTCTGGTCGCCTGTAACATTTATGTCAGTAAAAAAAAAAACTTTTAAGAAAAAAAATTCTACTTTTTTATTTGACAAGCGTTTTTCACCGATATAAATGCTACAGCTACCTAAAATTTCAAATTTCGGTTTGATGAATATCAGACTTAGGTGGCCGTTGGCTCATTGAGAAATTATGTCTTCCTACTTGTACCTTTTGATTCAAGCAACGTCATGTTCTGAACATTTAGTATTTTATCACTTCCGCTAGCTTCACCTTCTCACAGGGTTTCTGGTTCCTGCGATGTGTGGTTAATTTATGGTGACCAAAAAACCTGATTTCATATTCTTCATCTTACCCTGTAGGTCAGGAGTGTCCGAACCACGGCCCGCGGGACAGATCCGGCCCGCGAAGGTGTTTCGTCTGGCCCGCGGAGGGCCAAGGAGTAAGGTTATGTCGTAAAAACAACAACATGTAGAGAAAAAAAAATCTGCTTTTTCATTTGACAAGCGTTTTCCACCGATATAAATGCTACTGCCGCCTACAATTTCATATTTCGGCTTGATGAATATCAAACTTCGGTGGCCGTCGGCTCATTGAGAAATTATGTTTTCGTATTTGTACCTTTTGATTCAGACAACGTCATGTTCTGAAAATTTTGTATTTTATCACTTCCGCTAGCTTCACCCTCTCACAGAGTTTCTGGTTCCTGCGATGTGTGGTTAATTTATGGGGACCAAAACACCTGATTTCATATTCTACATCTCACCCTGTAGGTCAGAAGTGTCCGAACCACGGCCCGCGGAACACATCCGGCCCGCGAAGGCGTTTCGTCTGGCCCGCGGAGGGCCACGGTCTTTCTAGTGACGCCCGGCCCAAAGCCCGTATTCAACGCAAAAAAATAAAAAATAAACGCTCGTAAAAAAAAAAAAAATCGGCGCCTTAACACACACCAAAAAAATTGACCGCATCTCCACGTGGTGAATGATGTTGATTGGGGCGAAGCTCTGGTGGTGCTTGTCTGCGTAGACGCTGAGCCGCAGCATGCCGAGCCTTTCGTCCGTTTTCATCCATGTCAGAAAGAGAATGTGTCGTATGGAACGTGGTTATACACGCATTTGAGCATTTGACCGCAGCGCCCTCGTCTATAAACGTTGAGCCAATGCATGCAAAGTTTAACGCGATTATATAAGCATTTGACCACAGCGCCCTCTCCTGTATAGACGTTGAGCGGCTACATGCAACGTTTCATCCATGACATCCCCAGCTCTTGAGTTACTACCACATCTCAGAGCCCCCTACTCGTCCCGCAGTCGTGGCCGAGTGGTTAAGGCGATGGACTGGAAATCCATTGGGGTCTCCCCGCACAGGTTCGAATCCTGTCGACTGCGCAAACATTTTTTCTTTTCGTCAATTTTTTTCATTTATTTCATCTTTACTCATCATCATCATCATCATCATCATCATCATCATCATGAGATTCCCTCATCATCATCATCATCATCATCATCATCACTTCATCATCATCATGAGAGCACCGGACGCCAGACGGACGGACGGACGGACGGACGGACGTTTTAGGGGCGAAGCCCTAAGGAGCTTCACCCCTAAAACGCAAACGAAGATATCAGAAAGAAGGAGAGAAAACTGTAGTGCAATTCGAATAACCCGATTTTAAAAGAAGGGTTTTGAATAATAGAATATGTTGTATTCGCTGAGAGGTGAACACTGATATTCAAATTATTTTAAGTGTTCGTCGCGGCTGGTTATCCCCGTTGAGCGCGGTTCTTACTGACCACCGGTGCCCTGCGAAGCAGAAACACCCGCGGATCTCGCTTCCGCGGGACTTGCTTCTCCTAAGTGCACCGGTGATCGGGAAGAAGCGCATTCAACGGGGTAAACCCGCCGCAATCATTGACACTTCGAAAAGTAGAAATATTGCCCTCACGTTCTTAAAGGGAAGCTGAAGAGGTTCTCGACAAAAACGAGTTGGGGTGAATTTTTCAGTATTTTTATCCCGTGATTCTGAATATCACGTTCGTTTTCACATAGGATGTAACTAAACGCCAGAAAGCACAAAAAACCTCGGACCAGTCGTTACGTTATTCCCCGAACATTCGACTGCCAAGCGCGTGTTTCTCGTCCGGGAAGCGCGTGCAATTGCAGGCTTGCCAGGCATATTCCCCTGCACTGACTCCAGTTGTAACGTCTTTTTCTTACCACCTTGAAAATAGCTAGTGCGTCACTTTGATAGGCGGTCAAGATACGCGAGAGCTGAGATTCTGAAAACTCTGGGAATGACGTCAAGCTCCAGGAAGGCAGGGCTTCAGTGGTACTTTCAGAATAATTTTCTGCAGCCTCCTTGCACAAAACTGAAAATATTTGTGATATCCGTGATCCTGGAGGCCAAATAAAGACGATTTAAGCGTTTTTTTTTGTTTTTTTTTAATAAAAAACCGCTTCATTTTTTCTTTCAGAGAGAAGCCCACATTCAAAGCGGGAGGGTGCACGCGCGCGCGTCATGTATCTAAAAAGAAACGGAAATTGTTTTAATGTTCAAATCTACTCTACGGTAGTATTTTCAAAATAAAACTGTGGTTTATATGTAAGAGGTAATATGAGTTAGGCAGAAAAGTCCTGACAACCTGAATTCATCATTCGTGATTGTCCTTTTTTCTCTCTCAAATTATAGATTTTATAAGAGATATTTGCAAATAGCAAGAATATTTATAATACTCTCAATTAGGTATAGCTTGGCGTCTCTATGGGGTTTTTAATTTTATGTCAAATACTACGTTTACTCACCATTCCCATGTAGGCAACGGACTCTCTCAGGTCACAGTCCATAAATATAGCTAGATTCAAATTACTCTAGCTCAGATATAAAAAATTGGAAGCTTAGAAACATCCTTTACATGTTACTATGAATTTTCGTTTAGGCCTGGATGGCTAGGTTGGACATTTCAGAAAAGGTACATGGAAGTGACGTAATGGAAAGGAGGAACGTATCCTAGCAACACTCGCGTGGCGGGTCTGCCCACTTTAACGCCGCTACGTCATCGCAAACTTGACACCTGTCACTTGTTTGAGCGACGTCCGGAGCCAACCCCCGACGAGCGGAAGCAGCTACGCAGTCCCCGAGGCGTCCCTACGCGCGGGATACGGGGTACGATTTACTACGACGCGGGGAGCAGTTCCGGCGTTTAGTGAACGAACGGCAACCAATCCTGTGCGTCGCTGGCCGTCGCATCTGTTCTACTACAGGTAAAAGTATTGAAAAACAATAAAAACCTGCTGTGCGTTGTTAAAACAAACCGCTTTTTTGCGTCCTTTTGCAATACATTTAAGAGTTAATTGGAGAGAAAGTTGTTTCCATATTACAAGGAATGCGGGATGCGCGCTTCGCGCTTTCTTTAAAGCAACATGTTGGAGTAAGCCAGAATCGCGGGTTTGATGGCTGCACATAGAGCTCCCGCGTTTCGTGGTCCCGGCGCGTAATGAAGGCGCGGAAGCAAGCAGACGACGTGGACAAAGACGCCTGCTTGCTCTGTTGAACCCAAGAAACATTCGGTTAATATGACTCACCCTGAGACAGGGAAGAAACAAGATACGTAAAAGTGACACAGTCAACGCACAGCGTATCCAAAAACAGCTGTGTGTTCGGAGGCGTGCCTTTCTTTTCCTTCCCTGTCTCAGGTCAAGGTATGTCCACGTTTCACGGTCTCGCCTGCTCGCTCACCTTTTTTGAGACCCACTGTGTAGTCATAACTTGCAACAGCAACTACTTTCATCTTGTCTGGAATACCTCAGTAGCAAACTTCGCAACGTCTTTTTTGTATATGCTGTAAACGACTTAATTTTCGCGAATCGACGACAATTCGCAAACAATAGGTCCCGCGAACAATTCCGGTAAGATGTCAACACATTGGAATCTATATTGAGATCCCACCGCGTCGTGAAAATTAGAACCCGCGAATTATTCCAAACCTTCAGCTTTAACCTAAATCGCGAAATATTCAGCCGGCGAAAAATAGGTCGCTTACAGTATAATATTGTCTAGCTGCATTTAATCTTGTCTCGAATATTGCAGGCCTTCGTTATTAGTACACCATACCTTCGTGTATCTTAGTAGATATGTTACGAAATGCATCCTAGAAATAGTGTGCTGCAAAACGTGTTCAAACAAAGATATCAATGTTTGACATAACATGTGATTTAAGAATCTCCAAGTTACGTTGTGCTATGCTAGTGTGTTCATTTTTACTTTCGAGAATGAAATATTGCAAAACCTGTTTTCATATCATTTTACGTTTTCAAGTTACGGTTTTGCATTCTAAAAATAAAGCCCTTTCAAAAATAAACTAGCTGTGCAACATAACATAAACCCTGATACTCTACGTAAAAAGTACACATACACCGAAAGGTCTCAAACACAGCTGAAATTTTTATTTTCCAAAAAGTGCTTAAATAGGCACCATGACAAAAAGTAAGAGTGAGAGAGAAACCTGAAATGCCTTGAGAGATCCTGACACAAATCCCAATACTAACATCAAGAGGCACACCTGAGTGATGTAGTCATAATACAGAAGGTAATAATGAGATGTTTAAAACCGCAAAGGATATGAAACAATACCCAGAATGGCAATATCCCTGGTTTAATCAACACTAAGAAATAGGTCTTTACAGGTCTACAGATGGTCTAAAGTATTTATCGGCTCTTTGCAGGGAAAAGCCAGGTGGCCTTTGTTGGTTTCGCGACCCGCAAGCCTTCCTTGTCATTATCCCACGCATTTCATGCCTTCTGCTCATGCAATGGAAAGGCTATCAATATTACCGCCATGCACTCAACACATATCCGGGGGCAGTACCGTCCGTCTTTAAACACAGCACATGAAATACCTGTGAACAGGTCCATCATGTTCCTCGACCTCACACCTGAATTTAAAGATATAAACATATGTTGGAAGTATGAACCAAGGTCGTGCAAAGGATTTCTTTTGTTTGCATCTGAACATTCCAAAACTATAAAACACAGTGTTTCCCACATTGCTCTTGTATCGGCCTTAAAGAAATATTGTCACCAGAATAATGGGGAGAGTTTTGAAAAGCAATTTTCCTGCCTACCTGATTTTGGCTATCCGATTGGTGTCCTGGTACGCTCACCTGAAAACATTTGCACCTAACTAACACAATTCAGCTGAAACAGATATAGAACAGAGAAGACAAGAACTAAGCAAAAAATTGTAGTACCCTACATTCATAGCATAACCCATAGATTAAAAGGAAGTAGCTGCGAGGCAAGGCAATAAGGTTGTGTGCTCTGCTTTAAACTCGGCGTATTGTATGAACAAAGGTATAAAATGCAGGTGAGCTGGTGAATGACATCCATAGCGACCCTGAGACGTAGGAACAATAAAAAGAAAACGGACAGAACAATAAAGTTTCTAACACAGCTTGAAATTTATGGAACAACCATCGCCTTATATACATGTCCCAGACCTCTTTCACAATTCAAACAATCTCCTCACCCACTACACAGTGTACCCTAACAAGACAAAGTAAATTGCAACTTCAACCAGAAAACAAATGTGCGACATTTCTTACAAGACACAATATGCCCGGTGTTACATAGGGGTTGTTTATTACATTCCCCTATCACGTGGCAAATTTCCCATCGGTCAAACTGGTAGGTGCTTAAATGATACGACAAGAGAGCATGCAGCATCTGTCAAGGGAACTACAGCAGGTCATTGCCGCACCTGTAAATGCAGTGTTGTGTTAAGCAGCATCACCATTCTTGAAAGAAACAAAAGCCTGTATTCACGAGAAATGCAAAAACATTTAAAACAACGGCCATCGAAGGAAACAAAGTAGCATGCGTCAGTGTGCCTTCCATTAAACTCGACAAGAAAAGCAATAGTGTTTGGAATGTTTTACGTCCCGCTGAAATGCAGGTCGTTTCAAACTAAATTGTGTCTACAGCTCTCAGAAAAAAGAACAAAAAGGAACAGATAGCTGTGGCACATGAAGAGGAAGAAGTATTAAACCATAGTTGGTAGTCCAGCGATATGTTTTTCTCTCAAGTTCAAGCTGGCCCTAGCCATGGTGGCTGTGCGATGAACTGTGCAAGGTGTTCAAGCTGAAGAGACTGCATAGATTATGGACGGCCATGATTGCGGAGCAGCGAGCGAAGTGTGCACTTGACGGCTTTCTTGGGGAGGGCTTCACTGACGGCAAGGAAACAGATGTGTCCTTGGTGGTCGGGACCGCAGTCGTGGTGGTGAGCGGCTCCCCGTCGCCGGCGGCATCCGTGCTGGGCATCTCCGTGGCGAGGGCAGTAGGGGCTCCCCGGCGGCGTCCTTTGAGGCAAGACCACCGTCGTGGCGACAGACTCCATGATGCCGGCGGCGTCCCTCATGGGTGGGACTGCAATCCTGGCGTGTGTCGCGCTGCGCAGGGGCACGGCTGCAGCAGGTCTCGAGCTGGGCGACAAGGCGTTGCCTCAAAGCCCTGTCCGAGAGGCCGACTGGAAGGTTGGCAGGAGCCAGCCTCTCGCCATCAGACGTCGACCCCTCCGAGTTTGGCTCAGACTCCAACTCTCGCTTTTCAGGGTCGGAACATGACTCCGGTTTTGGCTCACTCAATACAAGGCAGGCGTTGTCCAGCACTGCACGTGTCGTTATAATGGTGGTGGTGGCTATTGATGGATGGTAATGCAGAGTCCGGTGCCTTTGCAGACACGAGAATCTGTTTTTCAACAGCCCACTGCAGCGCTCCACAACGGACCTGACCGAGGAATGTGCCTTACTAGACCGGCAGCAAGCAATGGAGGTCACGTGGATCCCAGGGATAGGGGTGATGAACCATGACTCCAAGCCGTAGCAGTCGTCGCCTGCACGTTTAGAGGATGGAATCTATTATAATCTGTTCTTTTTAAAATTGACGGCAAGAAAGCAGCGAAAAGAGCTGATTGCAACTTTGTGTTTTCCTGGTACTACGCTTCTTCGGATAGTGCTTACAAAGACGTGCCAGAGGTATAGACACAGGGCCTGCACAGTTGTTTTAATGTTTGGTACAGCACATTTTCTGTGGTACTGTGGTTTTCAAGCGGTACACAGCCACCGTATGCAAGAGGAATGAATCGAGCATGCCCACCGAGGAGGAGCCTGTCGTTGTCTACCAGCTGCCCTTGCTTGATGTTGCCAAAGAGCCAAGAGAAGCATTACACAAAGGAGTCGTACACCAACCCAGGGCACCGTGGCTCTATGCATCTTACCCAGCATTCGGCGTCACGCATCTGCAAGTGTGAGAGAGATACCGACATGAATTTACTTGAATGTTCCACTCATGGTTCACAAAGCAGTCTCAATTCCGGAACCTTCCAAGTTCTTTTGACAAGATAATTAACATGGTTGCAATACACTTTCATGGACGCAAAATATGATGACAAGAAACCACTTCTTTCAAACAAACATAATGTGCCGGGCGGAAGGATGCACGTTTTAAAAGTCACGACATACTACCTAGAGCACACGCTCGTGCAGTCGGAGCACAGGGGCGGATTCAGAGGGGGTGGTCCGGATTACCTGACCCCCCTCTTTAATTCTGCATGTGTCAAAATTTAGGGCGTGGAAACGAGGGGGGGGGGGGGGGGGTTGAGGGGGACGACATATGATACGCTGACAAAAAACCTGACCCCCCCTCCCCTCGAAATACCTGCGTCCGCCCCTGGCGGAGCACACAAGCCCGCACCTATCATTTATAAAATGGCATATTCACACCGTACCGGCGTTACGCTGTATTCTTTTTGACACACATGGATCTGATTTGGGTACGTAAAACGAGCGTACTTACCACCATCACGTTAAGGCCGTAGAAATGCCTGCGGCAGCGGTGGGATCGTTCTTGGACGGGCCGACGATGACGATCAACGTTTCGTTCACGCAACCGATGACGCCGGATATCCTACCGAGCGGTCTGAGGCCCGTCTCCACGTCGTAACTCTCGCTCGGCGTCTCGGGGAAGTGAAGCCAGCCGCGCCGGACCCCGACACGACGCACGGTAGCGACGGACACGTCGCGGACAGAGACGACGACTGTCTTCAGTCCCACGCTGCGTGCTCGTCGCTCGCCACCAAACTTTGGAGGCACTCCGTGGCGTAGAAACGAAGTGTACAACACTTGAAGCTCCACAGTCGTGAACGTCCACGAGCTTCGTTTCGCAGTCTCTTCACCTCCGGTTCCTCGCGCCAACGTTGTCTCGCGCTGCCGGCGCTGCGTCGCACGCTCGCAATCCTCCGGGAGCTCGAATGCTGCGCGGTGCAGTCGGTAAGTCTTCCCGACGAAAACAATAACTAAATTAGTTGAAAAGTGGCATAATTGCCCGACGAAGACGCGGTTTGGAAAATATGACCAACGAATGACACCTACTAAGGAGCTAGTACCTTTTGAAACGTACTCGGTACAAAGTGAAACGTCACTTTGTTGTCACGTCCGGTTGCCGACTCCGCCCAGTTTTGCCGACTCCGCCTACATTTTTCTAGGGAAATTACGTCACTTTTGCTTCCAACCAATCAGACGTGAAGACGTCACTTCCGTGTACTTTTAAAAGGAACATGTACAATGTCGAAACTAGCCATCCTGGTGCAGTAGTGAAAAGCTTGGAGAAACTATTCGATAAGTGATTCAAAAATATTCTCTCAAAATCTCTATTCGCTTCGAATTCGCTTCAAACTCAAATCCACTATTCTGACGTGTCTAGAAATTTGCTTCAAAACGTCAATTCTCTCGCCATATTAATTAGCGTGCTTTATCATCATCCGTATTACTATTCGTTGTTTCCTACTTTATATCTGCGTAACCATGAAAAAAAGATCATTTACGTCCTTATGTGTATCGCATTTGTCCACCTTACATTTATTTTAGAATTGTTTCTATCGTTAAACTTTTTGTATTTATATGCTTACTTAGGCTTATTTAATTCGTATTTCCTCGTTCAAAGTCTTAACTAATTTCCGGTCATCGAGACTGCAACAGGTCCGCAATTCGGCCCCCGGGCCAAAACATTTGGAGACCCCTGCTCTAGATCAAAGTCAGTTGACACGCTTCCTAGAACGCCTTTTCGCGGCGCGTCCGCTCGGTGGCGCTCGCTACGCTACCAGCCACAAGTTCCTACGTAAGAGCTTTCAACTTCCTACAAGTAGCGACATTATTTTTAAGCGCCGACTGCGTAATGGACTAGGTTTTAGGCATTGGATGGCGGCGCACAAAAGAAGTCTTAGCTGAATGACGCAACTTTGTTCTAGCGGAATGTGCTTTGTCATTTGTACGGTTGTCGTTACTTGTACAAAAAAAAACTATCGAGGGACTTTGTACCAGCCAGCCCTACGAAAGAACCCGGCGGAACCGATGGATAGTTGGATGTGCATCGCCTGCGGTAAAAAGTTTTTTTTTTTTTATATATTAGACACAAAGTAAGCACGTATATTGAGGTAATTCGTGTTTGCCGACTGTCTTTTGTAGGATGTACGGGCAGTGTTACCTCCGGATTATTCCGTGCCTGCTCGCGTGAAGCATACGTAAAGGCAACTGAACAGGTTTTGAAACTCCGCTCTTCCGCGGAGCTTGGCGACTGATAGCACGTTGGCTGTGTCAGCGTTTGACTCAAAACCCGTGTTCAGTCGGCGAGGAGTGTTAGGCGAGCGCTGACGCGGCAATCGTGTCCAGTCTGCGTCTCTACTCGATCTCCCCGGGAAGAAGTTCAAATACTAGTGCGCGGGTTTTAATTATTTTATGTGGGTTCCCAGGCAACTGTTCCAAGAAGAAAATGGCGTAAATGGTTCAACAATATGTGGTCATGTATTGAACGTCACTGTCGCGGCTTGCCGCCCAGCACGCCAAGCGCGTACTTTGCTTTGACACGTGAGAAGCTCCTGAGTGACTCTCGTGGGGCCGACTACACCTTGCTGTCTTGCGGAGAAGCGTGCGGGAGCCCACCGGGTCAACCGGAAGTCCGCAGAGAACGTTATTTGGTTATGTTTATCAGCCTTTCTTACCCTTTTCATTCTATATCACAAGATTTAAGTACAACGTTATCAAGCTGTCTTATAAATGCGAGCTCATTCAAAGTAAAAGTAAGAGCCAATATGACTCATTGGGTTATCCTTCTGTGTAGTACCTCAATATACGTTACAGTCGCTGCATGAGACGATGGGCGAACCGCTAGATTTTAAGGTGTCATTTTTTTTTCCCAAGCTTCGCAAGTTTCATATCAAACTTCCGAAGAAATTGTCCTCGTTAGAACCTCATCTGCTTATCGCGAGACAGACACCTTAAGCCTAGGTCACATTGCTCGTATGCATCATACAAACGACAGTGTGCCAACACGAGTCAGCACAATATCTGTCGTTTGAATGCCACGTCCCCAAGTTTCTCCTCGAACTCCTTGCCATGCGGCATTCGAAGCACGGATCTCGCGGTGACTCGCGTTCGCATCTCTATGCAGACTGTCTTAATTGTATGATGTGTAGACCCTTTTGCTGTTTATAAACATGAACTGCCGTTTACGTCCCAAGCGACTTCCGCTCGCACAGTCTTTGCAGGCCTCTTGAGCTTGCTTATGTCACCAGTGCTAGAAAGCATAAATGCTACACGAACAACAAATTTGGAAATTGAACGAGGGCCTTCGGTTGTAGATTTTTACATCTTGAAGGAGGCCAGTTGGTTTACAAGAATACCCGAAACATTTTAACAGATCACGCACTGCTTCATCCTTTTGGCGTCCATAAAAAGGGTCTATAGACCCTTTTCATGGCAAACGCCACCAGGAGTTGTTCTAGTCTTTGACGTCCCAGAGAACTTCCGGTTCATAAAACGTATGAATAAAGCCCACCCTAACACCGCTGTTTGAAATGTTGATGAAACGTTTAACCACCAATTCTCCAGGTGAACGCCAAAAGAACGCAGAACCCCCAGATATGATAAATATTTTCGAATACTCTTGTAAACCAACTTGCCTCCTCAGAGACGTTAAATTGACCAGCCGAGGGCCCTCGTTAAATCTCCAACTTTGATGTGCGTGTAGCGTTTATGCTTTCTAGCACTGGCGACATAGGCAAGCTCGACATACTTTCAAAGACGGAGCGACCGGAAGTTGCTTGGGACGCAGGAGGCAGTTCATGTTTGTAAACATGAAAAGGGTCTATAAGCAGTGAGACCCGGCTTTCCACCTCTACTAATCTCCGATACCCTAACAGGTTGTTACGTTACGTGTTTTTTACTACTATTGTTTTTATTATTTTGTGTGTGTGTGGGTATGAGGTGTGTGCTGTTGTTATTACTAATGTTATTGTTGTGGTTCTTGTTGTTGTTGTTGGTGGTGGTGGTGTTATTGTTCTTCTTCCCCCGCTTCCCATCGGGAGCTTAAATAGAAACCAAATCAATAAAATGGAACAGTCGGCGTTGCGTACACATGAGAGTCGACCAAACAGCGATTCAGTCCCGCACGACAACCCAAAAGACGTCACGCGTCTCTGCACCGTCCCCTAATTAACCGCGCAATTACAAGCGCGGAGGCCCGACTATAAAGCGTCGCTTAGTTGTTTACAACAGACATACAGAAGAGAGACAGAGAGAGAGTAAGAGGAGGAGGGTAGCGTGCGCGGCGTCTCGACGCCGTAAACGTCAGTCTCGCGATTTGTCATGCGGGCGACATTTTCATTGGAGCTCGAGGAAAATCGAGGGACTCAGCGGGAGCGATGGGGACAGAGGAACGCAGGAGTAAAGGCAGTTTTTATTTCATGGAAACGGCGAGAAGCTGCACAGTTGCGTTTGCCGTCTTCCTTTCCTTTCTTCCCTTCCCCCTTCTCTGCCCTTCTCTGTCCACCTCCTCTTCTTTCCCGCAATCATATTGATTGCTCTAGCTTCGAGGCGAAGCGCAAGAAGTCTTCAAAATCGCAATTTCGGAGCTATATTTTTTTTTTATCTTTTTTCGTGCTTTTGCTTTTTTCTCCTCACGTGTTCGGGTTCGTTTTTATTACGGTGTACAATGATGCCAAAACTCTCTTTTTTCTGCTATCTCTATTTTCTTTACTTGTTCCTTCTTCTTGTCCCCGACTTTCTTCTCCTTTACCCTGCCTCATCTTTCACTATGGTCTTCTTCAGCTGTGCTCATCGTTTCATTGATCCTGATGCTGCCTCCGACCCACCGTTGTGTTTTCGAGAGACAATTACTTTAGCCCAGAATTTGATACTTAATTGCCACACTCCACGCCGTTTAAAGGAGCTGTGCAACGATATTCAATTGGAATGTTTTTCACTTTACACGAGCTTACTGGCACTAGTGGGACTCAAGGATACTCGCATGCAATGCCACTGGCCAAGAAACTCCTTTGTTGCGGTGTAATTTCAAGGACAAAAGCGATCATTTTCATTCAATCTCTCCCTTGCAAAATTCTATGACGTAACGCGGGGATCGCAGTACACCCGTATGACGATATTTGAATGCGGTTCATAGATTGGACCCGAGCATTGCGTGGGCACTCGATTTAGGCTCGTGATAATTGATAGCTCGAGAAGCATTCGAGTAGTGGCCCGTGTCCAATCGCTGCAACGACGACAATAGCCGAGCCATAACAATGTCTGGAACTCAGCGCGTGTCCTGTGCTTTGCCAACCCCAGCGCGTGGCTATGATCAACATTGGCGGCATATAATCGGCTCCAGATCACGTGGCCGCTTGTTCTGGCTGCGAGTTGAGAGCGTGAACGCTGCTCGTTGTTTTTTGATTTTTTTCTGGGACTTCTAAAGCGTCGGGTGAAAAACGAAGGCGTGTTTCATAGGTCATTAACGTCAGGGATCCGTTCTAAGCGGTATTTGCGCAAAGTAAAAAAAATTGTTGCATAGCCCCTTTAACATCATGTTTGTATATGTTAGAAATGTAATGTTGAGTATATTATATACTATTGTCGCATTCTACAAATAATTCTCCCCCACCCCTTTCCTCCCTTGTGTAAAGTCTCCAGTGGGCATTTCATGGTCAGAAAAATAAATAAAGAAATAAATAAAACTAAGTGCGTGCTTGCGGCCACGCATGAGTGAGTGCACGTGTGCTTGTTGCGGTGTGTTTGTGTTTTACCAGTCGCTGCGTGCATTACAAGCGGGTATTGGCGGCCCCATGGTCGGCATGTGTGAAGTCGTGTCAACGTCCTCTAACCCGAAGACAATATGATGCTTAAAGCTTCCCAATACTTAAAGAGAAAACCGTCCATAACCAATAATTACGACGTCACGGCAAGCATAGCCTACGCAACGCAAAAGCGTGTTTGTTTGTTTTTTTGCATTTGGGTATTTACGATACATTGTTTCAGGACTGAACAGTGCAGTGGCAACTGTCAGAAACTCATCTAACACGTCAGCACGAATTGGGTAGTGTATAGTAGCCTAAAGTGTATAGCCCGAAGACAGATATTGAGTTGGAGTGGTTAGCCATAGAGGTAAGGAAAATGAAGTTACCCTTATCTGCTAACACGATAGCACTGCAAACATTAAACCACTTTAACATAAATAATAAAGGTAGATGTTCCAACTAAAATCATAATTTGTTTTATAATTGTAGTTAGAATATTAAAAAAAAACAAGTA
This sequence comes from Ixodes persulcatus, assembly GCA_013358835.2. Taxonomy (NCBI): domain Eukaryota; kingdom Metazoa; phylum Arthropoda; class Arachnida; order Ixodida; family Ixodidae; genus Ixodes; species Ixodes persulcatus. The sequence goes on from JABSTQ010009082.1 coordinate 710,895, forward strand.
TAGCTAATGAGAACTCATTGACAAAACAGGCATGGTCAGCGGTTTATATTAAATTAAATGAAAATTATATCTCTCCTTGTCTCGCTTTTGTTTTCTCTCCGGTTGTCTCGAACTTATCTTTGTACTTAGTTTTTCTGATCGACATCATTTACGTGACATCGAAAGAATTTTTGAGTGAATACGACATAAATCGAGATTTTTAATAGGATTCCCCGGTGGTGCCAATGTACTGTCGGCACCGGGGAGCCGTGGCCAGGGTGCGCAGCTGACTCAAGCAATGAGCGCGCCTTTCCACATACAAAAAGGACACCGCGACAAGTGGCGACACACCCTTCAGTGCGGAGGCGCGCCATGAACAGGAAGGCAATCTCACCATTGTGCGCGCAAAACATTATAATAACAGCATGTAATAATGGTCGGTCGATATATTGTACAATCGACGAGAGTGAGTGAACACAATCTGCGTTGTTTTACGACGCTGTAACTTTTCGTCCGTCCGCAGCTGACGCTACGAAACATTGGATCTTCTCAAGCGGAGCAAATTTGCATCGATCTCGTCACTCATCTTTTTTGTGCGTTCCCTCGACTAGACCAATCACGCACATTGAATGTGCCGCAATCCCGCGTTTTGTTTTTTGTGATTGGTTTTGTGAGTGAGAAGCAGGAAGACGATGAGTGCCATGACGACGCACTTTTGGCGCAGCTTGATAGTCTCGATCGCATCGTAAAGTCTGTTGCGGTCGAGGTTCGCCTGAAAGCTGGAACGGAGTGTAGACGGGAAAACCTGCCATCTTCGACGACAAATTCTGCGAAGATAAACTTTATATTACAAAGATACAGCTATCAATTATCTTTCTGGAAATCTCGGTGTCGGTATACTATGCAAGAGTTTTTTGGTTTTTTTTCCCCTTTTCGTTTTCCGTCCCAGTACACACGAACATATCCTGCCGTATTTTCGCCTTCATTATTTATTTATTTATTTATTTCAGTACCCTCAGGGCCCGAGGGCATTACAGAGGGGAGGGGAAAGCACAAAACATAATACAAAAATGACAATAAATACGAATATTTAACGAGAGAAAAAGCAGTCAGGGTGCCTGTTGACAAAAATAGCTGGTTATTGCAGTTCTAAAAGAATCAATTGATGATATAGACACTAAACATGCGGGAAGGCGGTTCCACTCCGATGACGACCTGGGAATAAAAGAGTCGAGGTAGGCGGAGGTGCGACACTGGGGAATTCCGACTTTATACTGATGATCGAGGCGAAAGGAGATGTGCAGGGGAGGGAAAATAAGTTTTTTCTTTTAGAGTAGGGATAGAGTAGTAAATTTTATGAAAAGCAATAGACGAGATACTTTACACCGCAGAGAAAGAAGGGGCAAAAATAAGTTAGATTTCATGGATGACAGACTGGCTGAACGATGATAACCACAAAAGATAAACCACGCACCACGGTTCTGAATGCTTTCAATGTTAGTTGCGAGCGTGGTGTGACCGGGATCCCAGATTTCTGCAGCGTACTCCAATTTGGAACGTACCAGGGTTTTGAATAAAAGTAATTTCAGTGACATTGGTGCTAAAATAAAATTCCGTTTTAAGTTAGCGAGCATGGAGTTAGCGTTAGCAGTGATATGATCAATGTGAACGTTCCTTGACATGTTATCTGTAATACGAACTCCAAGATATCTGTAGAAAGTTACGATTTCCAAGGGGGAGTAACCAAGGGTGTATGCAAGTGGTGATGAGTTACGTCGAGATACACGCATCGCTTTGCATTTGTTAATGTTAAGAGACATACACCACGTGTTGCAAACCGGCGCATTGCTTACACGCGCGCCGAGATGCCATGCTTGTTTGGTGCTGGTTAACATCACCCTCGCCATCATACCTTTACTTTTCTTTATTTCTCGCTCCCATTTTCCCGATATCCCGTTGTCTCGCCCTTCCCCTTCGAACGCAATCCTTTTGTATCCTCTTCCCTCGCGTGCAGCCTTCGTTTGCCGGTCGAGCGAAGAAGACACCGAGCCTTCCACCCCGGGCCGAAGGTAATATGCAACCGAGCAACACGTGATCTCGAGCCTCGATAATGTCGCCGGATCCATTGTGGCCGTACACGCGCAACGTTTGAGCATGTAGGGAATAGGGGAGGGTGAGCAGTGCAACTCCCTAGGCAATCTTCCCCATTCAGCCGACTGCGTATGCAACGAACTCGACGACCAGGAGAAGGTGGAGTCGCCGTGCCCTTCTCCCCTTTCGTTCGCTTCCCCTTATTGTCCCTGTTATCTTACGGTGGACCATCGCAGACGCTACGAGCCATCGAAGCCAATCCAATGTCACGCGAGTGTCTCGTGACCTTTGGGAAGGGCGCAGTGACGCGCGGGGGATAGTTGCCACGTGACACACTTGCAGCGCTGGGTTCGCTTAGAAGGCCGGTAGCGTCAGCCTGCGGTCCATCGTCAGGTGAAGCGGAGCAGGGCTCTACATATCGATCGCCGGTTGGCTTTTGTTCTGCCTCTGAACCCGGCGTGAGCACGGGGTATCGCGTCGGCTGGGCACACCGGCGCATTGGTTACACGCGCGCCGAGATGCCATGCATCTTTGGTGCTGGTGTTGGTCCGTTGTTCTAAGGTTGTCGGTTGGTCCTGGTTCAAACAAAAAACAAGAGGGAATTCGGGAAGGGTGGTAAGGAGATTGTTTAGAACAGGGGAGCGCGATAGACTGGGATGTAAAGGGGGAGGAAAAGATGGAGGGAGAGGTTAAAGCAGCGAGATAAAGCGGGAGAGAGAAGCGTGACAGGGCAGTCTTTTGTTTCAACGTTGTCGGTTGAAAAGGCGTTAGGGAAAGGGGTGGGAAAGGGAACGATAGAATAGGAGGCAAGCCGATAAACAAAAATGCAGACGTAGCTTCGTGTAGTAACGTCCTCCGCCCCGTTTCAGAAGAAGTTAGAAGGAAAGTTTAGGGAGAGAAAAAGGGAGGAAGGGACAAGAGAGCGAGGATGAAACATCGATGTAAAGGGGAAGAAAGAGGGAGAGGGAGTGCACTTAGGTTTACAGATAACCCGGTCGTTAGCCTCGGCCATTGGAATTTGTACAAAGGGGTCGTGACCGTCTTTGTGTGGAGTCGATCCCTATTTGTCTTCTGCTTATAAATGCAAGGAGCTCGACAGAAGATGCAGTCTGGAAGCCTGGGGCGGCCTGTGTGCTATCGTACCGTTTAAAGGTTAATGAGTGCATTTTGTGGGCGCTATGTTGGGGTCATCGTTGGATCCTAACTCGGTTCTGCTGTCTGTCTTAACATCGGTCACACGCTCGTTGGTCGTCTTTGTACAAGGATGTTTGCCGTTTAGTGAAAGCTAGATGAATGTCAAACGTGTTATAATTAGTAGTAGAACCACAGCCTGCAGCGCGCGCCATCTGTGTGCCTCTTCACTCTTGCTATTTTTTTAGCATCTTTCCTCGGATTATTAGCTTACCAATTAGGACATGTTATTGCCCTATACGAAATTTACTAATTAATTGAGAATCTGGCTAGTGGCTTGGACTCTGTGTGTGTGTGTGTGTGAGGGGGGGGGGGTGGGGGGCTGGGGGGATTATAAAATAAATGAGACGTTACGGACAAATGGAACATCACAAATGAAGCGTAATAAATCGTTTTGCTAAATTTAGTAGGCATATTTTTCCACTAAATTTAGTGGACAATGTTTTCGTTGGAGCCTCACTTAATACACAAAACATAACAGACAGGTCGACGGGAATTTTTTGCTTTTCTTTTTGCTGCGATGCTTCATTTTCGTGTCGCTGTACGCACCCACACAGCTGTGCACTTGATCGTGCATGTGTGTGTCAGGATTTGCAGTAACGCGCGCTTGCTTCTCGGTGTTTTCCACTGAAGTCGCTTCTTGTCAAACATTGCTTGCACGGGACGTCACTCCGCCCTTCTTTCTGGTGGTCAGAAGCACCCCGTTAACGCAGTTATGCTCTCCCGCGCCCTTTTCCCCAAGTCCACCCCTCTATATGGTGGCCAATACCGTCTCACTAACGCAGCGAAAGCTACCCTCTCACGCTCCTTTTCCCCCACTATGTCTGGCCAAGTGACGTCATGCAAGCTGTGTCTACTTTTGCAAAGGATAGAAAAAAAAATTATATCCAAACCAACATTGTAGCACAAAAGTTTGGAAGAAGCCACGCTGCACTCGTGCTCCGCTATTAAGCGCTCGGTCGAAACCCGATTGTTCGAAACTCGCGTCCAGACACGAAGGGTTTGTTTTTTGCTTTTTTTTCTATTCAATGGGACGCGGCGTTCAATGAGTCTGAGGGCGCCCGCGGTGTTCCGAACCATTATAATTAATACCGCATAACCATTAGGGTTTGCGCCGCGGCTTTAGGAACGCGCACCGGCTCCAGGGAAAGTTCGTTAATGAATCATGAATATTGCCTGCTTTGTCCAGACCGCGTTTGATGCGAGTAATTTGTGTACAATCTTTATCCGTTTATTTATTTATTTGTATTTTTGACGCGAATAGAAGTTGGTTACGGCATGAAAATGGTCTCGAGCTCAAACTTCAACATTAGTTTGCGCGAAAACGTCTCGTCTGAATGGCTAGCTTTAAGCGGTATTCACACGAGGAGAAATCCGCAGAACGATGTGCTCGATGTCGACAGCGGACGCAATTCTCTCCTCAACTTCGTCGCGCCGGGAAGAAACCCACGGGATTTCTCCCTCGTGTGAATACCGCTTTATACTCCGTTCATTCCTAAGCTGGCAGTGCACTGGATGCTGAGTACTTGCTGGACCAGTCATACTTCGATCTTTTGCCGCGCTGTGGTACTTCAGCTGTCATACTCACGCGCAAGGGGCTGGTTCAGGGAATGAAAGGGAGGCGACTAATTTGTCCACCGATCGCGTAGCTGCCATCGCACCCTCAGATTTGTGGTATTTACTGGTGGCCATAGCTGTGTGCGCGACTGCTGAGTGCGTGCTGACGTCGAGCTTTCACAGTTCTTTTGCGACATGCCTTCCACGCCATCAAAGATTGCCTATTCATATGAGCTTATTGTGAGCATTTGCTCTAAACAGCACCCTGAAATATGGCGCCCAGTGAATGCTCCCTATAGGAAGTATTCACTGGCTTCCATAGCTGTGTGCGCCGCTACCTAAGCGCGTGCTGACGGCGAGCTTCCGCAGTTCTTTTGCAAGGTGCATTTTGCACCATGAAGATTGCCGGTCTTAACAGGCTAGCTCGTTCTGAGCATGCGCTCTAAACATCGCCCTCAAATATGGCGTCCAGTGAAAACCCCCTATACTAGGATCTTTCGGCCGCCAAACGCGTGTCGGTCGTGTGGGCAGCGCGTGCAATTGCAAGCTTGCCATGTATAGGGGGTATTCACTGGACGCCATATTTGAGGGCGATGTTTAGAGCGCATGCTTAGAACAAACTGACATTAATAGGCTGATAAGACCGGCAATCTTGTTGGTGCGAAAGGCACGTTGCAGAAGAGCTATGGAAGTTCGCCGTCGGCATGCGCTCGGCAGTCGGGCAGACAGCAATGGCCGCCAGTGAAAGGGTACACTGCAGATCTAACTCACTGTCGATACGCGCGCCTCTCGCGGTGGCGTTGCGCGTACTCATCGGGAAGCGACCTCGGCAGTCGCAGCTCGACTGCAGTGATACACCGGTGGGCGTGTCAAGGTCGACATGCCTGCTTGGGCTACCATATTGGCGGAAGCAGCGGGAGTGCCGGCGAAGGCTCTACCGCTCTCCCTACGCTGACCCAAGAGTGGCCGCGCGCGGCGCTGTTCACTGGGCGATCGTAGAGTTCCTGTATAGGCTCCCTACGGGAGCCAGAGTTGCGCGTTCATGCATGGCATGTGGATTCAGCTCCTCACGTGACTGAAATCGGCGAATAGCAGCGCCGTGCGTTCCAGGCGCGCGGTGCGCTCAAAAGCCGGGGAACGTACGCCGGGGCGCGTGCAACGTCTACTTTGCTGCACGACACTTGATACGGCTCCTCACGTGATCGGATCTCGGCGAATAGCGGCGAGGGCGGCACGCGACACGTGGAATCAAACGCGCAACTCTGGCTCCCGTAGGGAGCCTATACAGGAACTCTAGGCGATCGGTAGCGGCTCCTAGCCGACGAAGTGTACCCATACTTCATATATACCCCTGGACTGACACCAGTCGTGACGTCTTTTTCTGACCTTTCTGAAAATCGCAAGATGAGCGAGAGCGGAGATTCCAAAAACTCTGAATATGACGTCACGCTCCGGGAAGGAGGGGCTTCGCCACAGACACCTTCGCTGTGTGTTGTTGTGCGGGTTTTCCTCTATTATTTTATTTTAGTTTTGGGCTTATCATCGTCCTCGCCCCCCACACAGCTAGGTACGTCGGACTGCACATGTGCAGAACTTGTGCGTATGCGCAGTGCGGCGCATCATGCTGCTTGGGGGACCGAAATCGGGGGGGGGGGGGGGGGGGGCGGCTTTATTATAAAACTATCTATTTTTGAGTTGGTTCACCAGCTTCCCTGTTTTTGTTGTTTTTTAACGCGAAAGCATTAACTGTCTCATGGAGTGAGCTGACGTCATCAGTCTGAAGCGCGAAAACGGCAGAGAGATTCCTTCGGTTCCATTGGTTGGCGCGCGTCGACAGGGGCTCCCATTGGCCGCTGCGCTCGTCAGTTTCCACGACCGCTCACCCCATGGCGCTGCGTGCCCATCAGCGCGGAGCATCCAAGGTCACCAGGGGAGCACACGCGCCAACCGGCGACGAAAAGTACGCAGCAGACGAAAAAGGGACCGGACGAGCGGCGTGCATGCTTTCGCATTCACAACTCACAAGGAATGCTTAGTTGTACCTCGATCTTTTTTTTTTTTTTTTCGCTTCCCTCCAACTTTGTTTCCTCAAAGTTAGAAGTCAAAAAGAAATTTGTGTCAAGTATGGACATGTTTGAGTTTAATATTCTTTTTGTACTACATAAGGAAAAGGTAAAAAGGAAAAGTTGACGAAAATATTCCTTGAAAATGCGCCAAGAGTTATTTTGTTGACTTAATATTTGCTATTTCGCCAAAAACTAAACGCTGGCGGACGAGTTTTTGTAAGTGGAGGTCGGAAAAATAGCGGGAATAGCAGTTGACACCGGGAACGCTGGGTGTGAAGTACATTAGGGAAAGGTAAAACAAAATATGACGAAAATGTTGCGTTCAAGGATAAAAATGAAAAAAAAAAAGACAACAGCATTGATTAAGTAATGCACAACAAAAAAAAAACGCAAAAAATAATTAAAGAATTGCGGAACTAAAAAAAGAAACGGTACGCGAAATGTAGAAGTGAGCCCCCACGTGGTACTCAAAGAAACGTAGTTTTATGAGGAAGTGTATCCCGACCCGTCTCAACCTCGCAAGAACGTTGTCGACGGGAGACCCGAAGGTTTCCCAGCCGCACGCGGGGCGGCGCACCGAAGCGACACACGGCGTTGAATCGTTTTGCGTGCGGCCCAGCCGTTCTTTTCCCTCGGATTATCCTTGTTTGCAGTCCTTTGTTCTCCCCGAAACAATCCCGCGTCTCCTCCCTCCCGCGTTTGCTTTTTCTTGCTCCCGGAACGGCGTCGCCGTCGTTCGCCGCTTCTTTCAATTCGCGCCAGCGCCGCCGCGGTCGTTGTACCGAGCCGCGGCACTCCTGAATTTTTAAAAAGCCGCTCTCGCGATTCTTTTGGTGGGCAAACTGCGGCCGTCGGAAGTCAGGAACAAGGACGACAACACGCCGAGTTGCCCCAACGCACTGGAGTCGTCCGTCGCCAGGTGGACCGAAGCGACGGTTCCGAGCATTCCGAACCAATCGGGAATTTGGAATTCGTCGTTTTCCCGTCGTTCTAACGACCGGATGGAGCAATCGGCGGCTCGGATTGTGCTTTGTCACCATCGACGGAACCGGTCAGGAAGTGGGAACAAGGCGAAGCGACGGTACCACTTCACATGCCTGAATGGGAGCGCGTGCCCTAGCCTTCGCTTCGCGCCACGAATGAAACTGCGAACGGCGGACGGCAGGAAAATTAAGCGGAACTCTCTGCGAGCCGAAAAAAACCAAGACGGTCTGCAAAACAAAAAAGGCTACAATTTTCTTATCTCATTTTCAAACCTGGCTGGCAGCTAACCTTTACCTGTTTTTGTTTCTTTATAGTGTTTTTTTTTTTTTTTTTTTTTTACTTTTTCGGGGCTTGGGGAGAGATGGGCTTTGTTCGAGGTAAGTGACATGTTCTAGCTCACTGTGTTTTGGCTGTACTAACTTCTCATTCCTTCCATTGCCTTTTTTTTTTTTTTTGGTCCTTGAAGCTTTTCCTGCTTCGCCGCTAGGGCCACCAAAAATAAAACGTGCGATTTTCGTGTTGTTTGTGAAAGCTTAGTTTCGCATGCTAATCCAACACACCGCATGCTGAAGCATGCGCGAAACGTTTAGAGGATTCTCCAGGAAAAAAGGGGAAGCTAGAGAAGGGGGAGGTAAACGTCGTGCACACTGGTTGCTAGGGGTCGTGGCGGTGGCTTTTGGTGTGTCGGATATTTTTGCGTTCCTTATCTCTAGGCGTGCGGAATCCACGCCCGCGCACGTTATTCTCTAGCCGAGAGCTTACGCCGTGTGCGTGCATCGGTTAATGCGTGTGTATTATTTTCATGTGCCTGCGAATGCGTTTTTCTTTTGAAATGTAAGCTTTGCGTTTCTGCTCGCGTTCGCGTTTTTTTTTTAATATATATCTTTTGCTGCGTTTTCGCGTCGGCGTGCGGATGCATACATGTTTTCTAACGCTTATTACGCGTTGTTTGTTTGCTATTTGTTTTCGCGAGTGTCGCGTTGCTTCACGCTGGCAGAAATTAACGAATTTGGCTATGTGCGCGCTACATTGGGTAATATCAGGAAGGCTGGCCACTTGGGGTGCAAGGCAAGATGTGCGAGACTTTCTTGTTTCCTACCCCATTCACACGAGCATAAAGGTTCCTTTAGCTAAGGCTCCTTCATGGCCAGCGGCGAATCAGTTCGCGATCCACCGCGCGTGGCATGTGCTCGCGATCCATCACCGCGGGCTGATTCGCCGATTGAAAAGGGACCTATGTTAAAGGTACCTTTATGCTGGTCGTCTGAATGGGGTATTAGAATACTGAGTAGAAACATGGTGGCGATCAGAGGTAAGTGTTGGGAACGGTCTGTTTGTGTCAAGGCCCCTACGCACATTTGCGTTTGAGAGCGTTTGACTGCGTTGCGCCTGCCAGAAAGAAGCCTACAAGAAACCTGGACATCCCTGCTTCTTAAGTCGCGTGCCAAGTTATTCATTGAATTGAATTCCACGCTTTATACGAAGCACAAATTTGCCGGTGACTCGCTTTCGTTTCTCGACGCAACGCAGCCAAACGCACTCAAACGCTCTCAAACACATTCGTGCGTAGGGACCTACATGGCTTCTAATGTTATTATTATGGAAAAATATACCGTTTAAAGGTTAAGTGCCATTTGGTGGTTCAAAAAGCAGTTCTACTTAAGACAAACCAATGACGGTCAGCACCGTCACTTTCACACACCAATGACCGATGAGAATTTGTTCTTATCGTCTAATAATTCTTTCATGATTTGTTTCGGTTTCGATGGTGTGAACATAAAAACTGACAAGTACAAAGTGACAACTCATAAGCGCCTTGATTAAATTTCCGCCATCAAAAGGCTTTAGAGCCAAACGTGTACGAAGAGGTTGATTGGGCATAACTCCGAAATAAACGCTTAGGTAGCCGTTGTATAGGGTGTCACAAAAGAAAATTTACAGGGTTTTTATTTCCGCAAAAATAAACTAGGCATCGCCGAACGCTCATTCTCCGCCCAAAGGTAGCCCTAGCGGTCACAACCAGATGGCAAAGTTTCAGCCCGATCCGATAACTTAATCAAAAGTTATAAGTGATTTTCTGAAAATTTCAATGGGAAAATGGCGGCCGACGAAGTTTTCGAATACATGGGGCTCTATGGCACCAGAAACCGAAAACGGGCGAAAATGGGCTCCATTTTCCCATTGAAATTTTCAGAAAATCACTTATAACTTTTGATTAAGTTATCGGATCGGGCTGAAACTTTGCCATCTGGTTGTGACCGCTAGGGCTACCTTTGGGCGGAGAATGAGCGTTCGGCGGAGCCTAGTTTATTTTTGCGAAAATAAAAACCCTGTAAATTTTCTTTTGTGACACCCTGTATATAATTCGTACGTCGTGTTGTCTCGAATGTGCAGGCCTCATACATATATTCTCCGTTTGGTTGTATCTTCAACTTCCTCCCCCGTTAACCTCAAGGAGACCACCCTTTGTTTGGCACAGCAGATATGCCACACACTGAGGCAGATCGGTGGCCGAGTGGAATAGAAGCTCAGAGCACGGTGAGCGAAAGTTCGCTCAGTAGAGGCCAGGTTATAGACAATTGCAAGCATGGCGCCAGACTGGTGCCTCATGCGTGCAAGCACGTGCAGCGTGCGCGTGAGCGTAGCTTTGGCAAGCTAGCAATTGCACGTACTTCCCCGCACGAGCACAGGCATGGCGGCCGCCAGATGCCCTGCTTGCAATCGTCTATACTCAGTTCACCCTTAAAGGGATACTGAACCAAAGAATTTAGTGGCCATAATAAGTGGCGCACGTTCATTCCACGAGCCTGCAGCCGCCGGTGTGCGCGAGCACACGCAACGAAAATGACGTCAAAGACCTCCATTCGTGCTTAAGAGGACAGTGAAATGCATGGGCTTCGGGCCAAAGGAAAATAAAGACAGGCTCTTCATCTCTACAAGTGAAAGCTACGTGCTTGTTAGACCAATTAATCGCTTACCTTTTACACCAGACACCACTGTGTAGATGAAAAACTTGTCTTTAATCTCCTTTGGCCCGAAGCCCATACATTTCACTGTCATCTTAACCGCGAACGGAGATCTTTGACGTCATTTTTGTTGCGTGTGCTCGCGCACACCGGCGGCTGCTGGCTCGTGGAAAGAACGTGCGCCACTTATTATGGACACTAAATTCCTTGGTTCAGTATCCCTTTAAGCCAGAGCCGTTTATACTGAGAGAGTTTGGCCTTCTTAAGGAGATTTTGACAGCCTTACAACCACAGCAGCGTAGTCTGACAACCGGGGGATGACTACTTCCGTCCGCCATATTGTGGCTCTGACTCATAGGAACTTTACGCGATTTTTCAGGAATGACCAAGACAAAGAAGTAACGCCATATTGTGTTATCGCGAAATCCGCTTGTTCTAGCGGCCAACAAGCTCCGCCCATTGGCCAAACTCTCTCAGTATAAACGGCTCTTCTTTAAGCTGTCTAGACGCCCCGCCTTCAGCGCGAGCGCGCTGGCTTCCGTACCGCTTTGGTTGCACGTTCTTGTGCGTTCACGCTTCTGTTATCAAAGGCAGAAAGCACGTGCTGAAGGCGGAGGTTTTACTCTCAGCTGAAGGGTAAACGGAGCCGAGGGACACTCGGTTTAATCAACGAGCTAGACATTAAGGCCTCTCCGCTCTTTTTTATGACGTCACGCTATGGGCTCGGACGCCAGGTGGTGTTGGGCCACTTGACATATAATTTTTTTTTTCAGTCGTTCGGCAAAGGCAGCGGTGGCTATGGTGTAGTGGGTTTCGCCGTATTCGTTTTTCAGTTTGAAGTGGTTTCTGACCGAACAAAGGAATGATTCGTACGTGACAGTGTGTACCGTGATCTGTACTGTGATGTGAAAGAAACGTGCAGCAAACGTGGGCCGCTGGCTACCCTCACGGAAAACAATTTGAGATCAGGATAACTGGAAACGGTTTCGATTAGACCTCGTTTTGTTGAACTTGTAGGGAGTAACTTTTCTTGAGAACTACGCTAATTTTTTGTTCTTTGTAATTTTGTGCGTGGCGGTATTTCTACGTGCCTTTTATGAACGACTACACCTTAACCGGTTTAGGTCTAGTGTTAGACCCCTGCTGAGCACGAGAGCTCACTAAAGAAAAGACGACGACGAACCCCCGCGGAACATGGAACAATCCGAAGGTTCTAAGCTCTGTGTACATATTAAGCACCTTCTACGACTGAGCATTCCACGTATTTGACGGCGGGCGAATAGCGTTGGTGAACAGGCTAGAACTGTCCCGGCGACTCGGCTCGGCTTCGTCGAGCCGAGTCGAGATGACCGGAGAAGCCGGATACATCGGTTGGCGTCCCGCGTCGTCGAGACAAGGAGGAAAGAAGGGTAGGAGAGGGCGCGACGTCAGCCGCGTAGCCTCCACAAGCCATGCTCCCTTGACGCCTAGACTCTTTCCATTTTCCTCCTTACTCTCCTCACTTATCAGCCAAACATGACCACATCACGTGACCGTAGCTAGCCTTAGTCTAGCCTTCGATCTGATAAAACCTACCGGACGGAGCGCGCGCAAGCCTGCAAGGAATCCTCCTACAATCAACCATCCATCTCGGACGTGACATGTCACGCGCACCAATCACCAGAGAGATGTGCGGTCACGCTGGGCACAATATCGTTTAAACTTTTTTATGACTAGGCTTCACCAATATTGCAACGTGCTCCCTCGTAGTACTTATAACCTCCTTGATTGGAGAGGAATTGGTTAGTCTAGGGTGCCTACATGTTTCCGCTCCGCTCTAGGGCGGCGCCAACTTCTTGTTACCCTTTCCCAGATCCTCTCCCACCGCCATTTTTTCCCACTTATTATTTCGCTAAACGTAAACAACGTTGAGTTTCTGTAGTCTCGAAACACCGGCAACACTGTGAGGCCACTTCCGTTTCCGTTCAGAAGAGGAGTCGGAGGCTCAGCGGAATGGCAGTCGTGGTGGCTGTCGCTCTCTTTATTTGGGTGTTTCATATTTTGAAGTTGCGAACAGGAAGTGTGCGATGCTTTTAACGAAACGCGAGTTCCCGCGACAAACTGGAACGCAACAGACCGGCATCGCACGCCGAAACCTCCCCGTCGGAACGAGAGCGGTGTGCGCTACCTAGCCCTAACGAGGATTAGCGGCGTAGTCCGAGCGCACGACCGGCGAGTGTGACAGAATGGTCGACGACAGCAGCGGAGGTTGCCATGGTAACGAGGTAGGTAACACTGGTTTGTCGGCAACGGGTATCACAAACGTTTTCGCCACCCTAAACAGCGGAGCGGCGGAAACATTTAGGCACCCTAGGTTAGTCTATGTGCGGTGTTGGCTCAATCCTCACCCCTGCCCGTTTCTATACACCGACACGCGGGCTTGACGTCACGGAGCTGCGGCGGCGCTGCGATCGCGCCGGAGCCGGGGGGTGTGGGCAAAAGCGCGCACGTTTCGCATGGGCGTCATAGCATTTCAGCATGCCGCGAAGCTGTGTTGCCGTTAATTGCACCGAAATGTACAAGAAAAGTAGCGGAGTGAGTTTCCACAAGTTCCCGGCAGACTCTGAAAGGCATAAAAGGTGGATAATATTCGTGGATCGAAAAGAATCGTCGCCTTGCGCGAACGACCGTTTGTGCGGCAAACACTTTCTTGAAGGAAAGTGCGGCTTCCATTTCAATCTCCGTCCCGAGGCTTGCTTATGTGCAGGGAAAGCGTTGCCTGATCAAGACCACCGGGATTTTGTTCCCATGGTGTTCGCGCACAAAGCATCGGCCAAGCGCTCGTCGGAGGCTCGCTACGCCCGTGCTACCCAGCACAAGAGGATCGGCGACAGAACGGCAGTGTTGTAGGCGTTACTGAAAAAAAGTAACGAAATACGTTACTTTGTTACTTGCAAATAAAAGGTACGCGTTACCGAGCTACGTTGCCTAAAAATAAAAGGAACCCGTTACCGCTACCAATCAAAAGTAGCGCACGTTACTTCTGCGTTACTTTTTTTTTTTTAATTACGATTTAACACATTTTACGGTTTTGACGATACAGGTCATATATCAAGAAACATTATGTTCGTGCAGAAACTGAACATAATTACTTTATCTCGTTTTACGATTTCACCTAAATACTCACGAGAAAAAACGCAAAGAAAAACATGGCTTGACGCCTAAAACACGGAAAAAATTGAAGTGTAATTTCTTTAAGACTTGGGAAGTAGTAACGAGTAACGTAACTACGTTACTTGAAATAGTAACGTAAGTACGTTACCCGTTACTGTGTCGAAAACGTAATGAGTAGGTTACTACGTTATTGAAAAAAGTAACGCGTTACCGGCAACGCCGTTACTTGTAACGTGTTACCGCCAAGACTGCAGAAAGGACAAAGCGTTACTGCTTGTCATGCCTTGTGGTCATGAGGGTAGGAAAAATATCATACCTTGACTTGAAGACGCTGTGTGTATTTAATCAATTAATGAATACACACACTTCCGCAGACCCACAGACTGCTGATCCCGCCGGCAGTGCGGAAACCGACTCGAAGTAATCGTAGGCCTCGAGAGACTTGTACGCCACCGTGTCGGCCGTGAACTGGCTTGGCGAAAAAACTAAATAAACGACGACATGAGCCGTCGACTTCGGTGGCAGCAACTTTACGTCGGAAGTCCAGCAGGCCTTGTTTACGGCGTACGGATCATCGAAGGCAACGCCGTCCACGCACAGTTTGTCTCGATACCGCTGCCGTTCAGGCTCGGGCAGCGAGCTCAAATAGTCGGGCATAGCATACGACATACGTTGTGAGGAAATACGACGCACAAATAAAGATACAAGCGTCCATACAACGTCAACAACGAGCGCACGCCATAGAACGCAATGGCGAAAACACGGAGAGCCGGGCTGCTCTTGCCCACATAGCTACCGCGCATGCGCGGCCTTCCGGCTTGTTGGTAAACAGAGTCGCTCCGCGTGTCGGTCTATATGGATGAGCGTCGTACCGGCGTGCGGTCGTGTATTCCGACCGCTACCCCCCAGGCTAGCGGTCGTACTGCACTGGCTAAGTGGCTCATATATAGTGGGTAACAGTGTCCCCATTTAATGGCAGACTAAACTCGCTGTATAAACAACTAACGACTAATTCTTTTCGCATTTTCGTCATACACTGATTTGATGATAGTGATCAATGTTGACAAAAAATATAGATAACGGTCTACCGTAAGTGAGTAAAACTGCTCCCGCGCTCTTACATTGAACGTCAAATAGGCTATCATTTTCAAGATATCCAAGGAAGTGTAGTAATTAATATTCGAGCGCAAATCGTTCAGCCGAGCGACAACGTCGCCATAGTCTATCCCTTCTTTCTCTCAGTGTGAACGTGCTAAATATCATGACAGTACCTCGCTCTCTGCCAGCTGTCAGCTGGAGCTAGTTTCTTTTTTCTTTCCTAATTTAATCTGCTCGTTTCGAAGCCGGAAGCTTCTAGTAACGCCGTAAAAGTCACGCGTTTTACGGCTTTACAACCGCGATGAGCGTCTCCATCGGAATTCGTATCCCAACCGCAAAAAAAGCAACAAAAAGTTACGTAGCCTGCCCAAAAATAAGAAATAAAGTAGTCATAAACGGAAGCCAAAACCTCGTGGCATAGTATGTGTATCGCACCCCAAAGAACAATCAATAATGTAGAAAAAAAAACACATACTAACACGAGGTGCCATCAAACATCCGCCAAAAAGGGGCCGAATCTGTTCTGGGGCCCATCTCGAGATACGTATGACGCCGTAAAGAAACCTGCTTCTGTAAAAACAAGAAAATATCTCAATCCCCAATTCCCTTTACGCTTGCATGTGTGGCGGAAGTTGAGACGAGGTTGTTACGAGGTTTTTTTATTGTTCTTTTTTTTTTTTTTTTCAGATACTCCTTCGGGGGCCGGAAGGGCCGCAACCGCGGCCTATATAAAATCTAGTTTATTATTTATGTTACGTTGTTTTTAAAGTGTATTTACTTTTATTAGGTCAGGTTATCTTCGACAATGAGCGAAATATACAGGGAGTTCCCGGAAAAGAGAACCGCGTTTTTGGGCCCGGGTAAATCAACTAGGCCTCGCAGAAAGCTCAAACTTCGTGTGATTGTGACGCGACAGGTTGGAATAGAACGCGAAAGTTTGAGAACACGACGTTACCTGGATCAAAAGATAATTCGGAAAAACAAAATCTTTCTTTGAGCCGACGTCCACCCACGCCTAATATTGTCCAGACAAGCCATGACACTGTGGGCGCCTGCAGCATCCATTTCAGTGAAAAAAAAACTTGTCAGCAATAAAGAAAACAAGATCCTCTTTTTTGCTGAGAAGGTTTTTCTGTTTGCTTTTCTATTCCACTGAAATATGTACTACAAGCACCCGCAGTGTAATTTCTTTTTTTTTTTTTTTTTTTTTACTATTTTAGGCTTGAGTGGACGTTGGCTCATCGAGAAAGTTCGTTTTTCTCAATTTTCTTTTGATGCAGGTGACGTCGTGTTCTCAAACTTTCGCGTTTTGTCCCAACCGCTAGCGTCACATTTTCACAGAGATCGAGCTTTCTGGATGAATAGTTTATTTACCCGGGTCAAAAAAAGAACGGTTCTTTTTTTCTTCTTTTGGAACTCTTTGCATTATTTTATGAGGACTGGTTTTCAGATGTGTACTCTAGTCACTGACAGCTTAAGGAAGGCAGGGTGGGGCGAGTCCCGAGCTTCTTATTATCGCTGCGCAGCCAATGAGAATGTAGCAGTAGACGATAAGAAAGCTAGACAACCAATCAGAAGGTAAGAAACGTGAGCAAACCAAACCAGGCCCTGCGCGTTGCTTAAGATGTCTGTGACTATACCAAACTCGCTTTAGTCACCGCTTGACAGGACAAATAATTCTTTGTAAATTTTTCCACGAAACAATTTTTTAGCAATATTTACACCGTTAGGCGCAATTTAATAGGTAGGTGTAACCCAGCTCTAGACCCCACCCGTAACGAAAGATGCTTAGCTAGCTAAGCATCGTTTCTCGGCTCTCATTAGTTGGAGAGATGATTGATGTGTGGAATGTTCGTTGCAGATTTGTTTCCCCTTGCCGTACTAATTTTTTTATCGCTAATATGTTTTTGTTTTAAATGGTTGACAAGAAAATACTATAGATAGAGTGATTATTGCTTTTAAAAATATACTGAGATTGCTTTTCCACTCGGGTTTTAAACGATAACAAACATAGCTGCCGGCGTTTGCGGCGGGCTCAATGAGCGTAGCTCGTTTAGCACGTTTGTTTTTATGAGTGCGAGTCGTTCTTTGTTCAACGTGTTTTTTTATTATTTATTTATTTATTTATGTTGAGTGGCCCACTTCAGCTAGACGCCTTGTTAGTGGTGCACTTATCAATGCCAGATAGCGGCCGAATTGTTCCGACCCGATAAAATAAATGAAAAGTTAAAACACAATGGTAGAAACAGAGTTTCTAAATTTACGCTCATCAAAAATGTCTAGGCTGACATTCCTTCAAAAGCGTTATAAATAATTTTACGTCAATTCAAGGCGTCTCATGGTTGCTGAGTGATATAAATCGGAAGGATAAAACAAAGGGCAAAGTCTACTTGACCTAGGAGGCACGCGCAAGTAGACGCGACTTAGTTACGCTGGTGAATCAACGGTACCATTTACGATCTTATACAGAAACATCAATCCACGGATCGTCCTCCTCTTATGCAACGTGTCCAATTTCACGAGGTCACAAATCCGTTCGTAACTGCAAAAATAATTCGGTTGAAAATAACGATCAAACAATACAGGAATTAATTTACGTTGAACATGCTCAAATTACAATTGAACTTGTTTATATCTCCTGCACCGACCTAGTTTGCAGCAAACAACTGTCACAAGTACGAGCCTTCGGGAGCGCTGTGAAGGTGCTTGTTTCCGTACTGGGACTGGCGGGACTAGCGTCCCAGGTCAACTCTGTTGCTTGATCTGGCTTGATTTGTTCGTTTGCTCGTATTCGTGCTGAATAAATGTTGGTTCCAGTAAAAGCGGCCAGCTGCTTTGTTAATTGTCCAACAGTCGTGATTTCAATTATGTGTTCTATATTGAGTATGTTCCTGCAGAGATAAGAATATGCGGCCATTTGGCTGCAGGCAATGGGGCGTTCGGTTCGCATGAACTTTGTTCAGGTATGTTCTCGCCATTTCGCTTCGAAAGGCGTGTAGCTGTCGAGGTTTTTTGTGCACCGGGCCTGCAAAAGCAAACATTTTTAGGTCGTGTTTTAATAGACGATCAGCAAAATAAAAAGCGCCATCTAGTATACATCGTGATCAATTATAATATTTCCGCCATTATGAGGGGGTGTCCCGTACTGATAGTTTCGCCAAAGAGGCAATAGTCGCGGCAAAGTGGGAGTCCGTAGATCTCAAATATGATAACGTGCTGCAATCCCAGTAAGAACCCTTCCCACAACGCCTTCGATAAAGACCGTTCACTGACCTGTATGGCAAAGCTCACTTGCTTGAATGGCGGCGAGTCTTGCGACCTCGCTGCTGACAATTCCTTTTAGAAAATTTCGCGGCCGTCTATCTTCTTTTTCTTTTTTGAACCGAAGCTGAACGGCAACTCATTGAGTGCACAAATGCATCGTTTTAATGTGACGACAAGCTTGTGAGCGCGTTCGGTCGAGCAGACAATCCAGTCCAGTAGTGGTGGGCGGAGCCACCAATATTTGGGCGAGGGTCTTATAGCGGGCCGTGACCTCCACCTAAATTGCGTCTAGCTGCGTAAATATTACACAGTTTTTTTCCTCTGGAAAAGTTACAAAAATACATATCTGTCCCATAAGCCCACTAAATTTTTCTTTTTTTTCTTTTTTTTTTAAGCAACGCAGGGTGTTACTTGATGTTCATGCTTCACATTTCGTGATTCGTTCTTCCGAATTCTTATTGGCTAATGCCACAATCTAGTTCGCTATGCCGCAATAAAAAGATTATCAGGACTCACCAGAGGCCATCAACTATTTCTGAAAATATTCTCTGACAAAACGGTCTTTTTGTCCTGGCAACAGATGCCATTTCACTTTATGTAATCCTGGGCCGCCATTTCCTCACCGAAAATTCTAAAAAAAAAAAAAAAATCGCGTCTAACTTTTGAGCCATACAGTGGTATATTCTAAAAATGTTACATCTGGGGCTTATAGACTCATCAAACGCAAAGTTGGAGAACAAAGTTAGCCAAGTGCGCCGATTGGACTTTGGCATACACACAAGAAAAGCTCAGGGTCATCGTAGCGAGCGTCCAATCATTGCGCTCCGTAAACGGTCGCAACTTTGTGTTTCATGAGTGTAGGACCCCTGGTTCCAAACGCTAGCATTCCATTTTGGGAGGACTCTAAGTGTTTGCTGATACGTACGAGGGGTGTTCATTAAGGTTTGCCTCCTGGGTTGTAGCTTTTCATTCAACGATAGATTTGAATGGGGTTACATTAAAAAAAAAAAAAAGCTTCGGATTTTTTTCTTTCCCAGCAACACACCACTTTTCCATGTAGTCCCCAACATTGGAAACCCACTACTGCCAACGGTTCACGACTTTATGCTCTGTTGTCGGTGAAGGCTGTTGACGACACCAACAGTGCACTGCATTGGTAACCTCATCGTCGGATGCGAACCGCGTACTCTTCAGATGTTTTTTTCATCTTGGGATACATCCAGAAGTCTGACGGCGCGAGGTCTGGACTGTAAGGTAGGTGAGGCAAAACATCTTGAAACTGCAACTGTCCCAGCAGTGCAAGAGACTTTTTCTATAGGATTTCTTCAATAAACTTAGCATAACTTATATAAACTATATAACGCTCCCCGATCAGAGCAAGAGACATTTCCTATAAGATTTTTTTTTTTTGAATGGACATAGCCTAACTTAAATCAACTGTATAGCGTGCAAATAAGGACTGTATATGGTCTTATATGATACGACACTCATAAAAGTTGGCACAATGCCATTAACTGCAGCAAATACTACTTTTCTGACCATCACTATTTTTACTAACTAATTACTACCTCGAACACGCGATGTTAGTAAGTGCAGCAGTAACTAACTTTTATTTTTTTTTTATTTTTTGCCGTTTCTGACCATTACTATTGCAGCTGCTATGCGGGGAAGCGAGAACACGGCTGCTAGGAACCTATGGGGACGCTGTTTCATAAACTGTCGCAAATGATTACTGTGTGTGCCGTTACTTCTTAAGTAAGAGATACATTCCTTGGAATGTTTAGCAACAGTATTGGAGAGAAATATTAGTGCGAAAGCAGCACTATATTTGTAACGTCATTCAGGGACTAGGTGGTCACTGACCAACCGACTTCTTTCAAATGATCAGTATAAAAGACGCATGTGTAGCTATGGGGGGGCATCGATTGTGTTAGCGTGTCGTCGCATGCGTGTTGTGCGCCTGTGTCATATGTTTTCTAATTCTTTGTCTGTGGTAAATGTATAATACGTGTGCAAATGTGAACGGAAACAGCGTTAGAAAAAATTAACCCAGTGATAAAAATCTTTCTGCCAATTTTGAATTGGACGTTGTCTAGCGGCGCCTGGGCCTTTACAAGTTAGCGCCAGTTGCTAGCTAAAGGTAGTGAAAGATACTAGGCTGGTTAGTAACCGTTACTAGCTTCTTGACCTAGTAACCGATACTTGCTTGACAGTTGCTACCTGCGGTTACTAGGTACCTAGTAAATACTACTAGCTTTTTCAAGAGTGTATATGTTCTCGGATGTTTATTTCACACAACTATTTCTTTTTCACTAGGGTCCTATACCGCCGTGTTGGTCTCGTCAGCAGTCGCTCTCGATGTTTTATACGACGGCACGCAAACACTAGTGAGACGGCGGTGTAAGGTCATGGCTGCTGGTGATTATATAAAATGAAAAGTTAAGCTCTTCTTGAAAAAAGGACATTCCAAGCGTTCATCTGAATGCAACATTTCTAGATTTTATAACTTCATAACAAAAACTAACAGCCCAGGGGGAAACAGTTATCGAACACTACTCGTAGTTTATTTTTGGTGTGGGAAAGACACTGCTCTCCATTCTCCCGAATAGCCAGTATATTGCAGAAAAGTCTGAGCAGAAAAAGAGAATTCCCTCTCACCCTTTATCTCGGAGTTAAAAGCAGCGCAACGTTTCCCTCGATTGATCGAAGCTGTTTGTCGAAGAGTGGGCAAAACGTAACAAACATGCGTCTTCAGTGTAGTACGCCAAAACGATTTGGTGTACCGGCGTTCGATACACGCGTACGATTATTTTCGCGAGCGAGCCCGATAGCGTAATTAATAGGACACGAGAAAACAATCCGCCGAAAGCAAGTTTCGCTGATTGAATGCCGAAATAGCCCGAACCGACCCCATGTTGTGCAACGGGAACACTTCTCTCGCCACTACATCGAGCTAGACTATTACGCGGAGTATATGAATGTGGGCATCCTGATCTATAGACACATCAAGCTGGGCAGAAGATATGGGCTTGTTCTTTTATACGTCACTTTATTTATTTTGTTTTATTTTCCGAGCGAGAAACTGAGAAGGAAACTTTCTTTGGCTATGTATGGTTGCCTCTGTCGCAACGTTATAGAGAAGTGCCGAGAGTTACGACTGGTCTTGACAGAGGGCAGACGGCGATAGCATCGTTATGGCCGCCGAAGTTAGTGGATGTTCGGCGATGTCCGCCGATGTACATCGATGTTCCTGCTGTTGCAACCAGTCATTTCCTTTTTACTCTTCGTGGTTTTCTGGAAAAAGGGAGGGGGGGATCGGCACAGCGGCAGTTGCGTTTTTTTAGGAACACAGCCGTAATGTGTGTTAGCGCTACTGATACAAGACGGACCGCCTTAGTCGAATTGATTGTCGGTCCTTCAATGGGACCGCATAAATCAGGTTTTGAATGTATCGAGTTAATATTTTTACATATGTTGCCGAAGATGGCTTATTTTGTGCTCCAAGCTTTTTTTAATTAACTTAATTTAGTAGTAAGTAAAAACTTAGCAATCAGATTTTGCTGCCTGTGGCGTCCGACTGCTTACAGAAGGCGATTGGTTGGCGGAAACGCCGACAGCTGCAAGCTGCTGATGCTACTTGTAGATATACTATGTCGAAGATGGAAGGTACCAGTCATTATGACACAGGACAAATGCCTCTTATATTGCGATAGTTTATATTTCTCTAACAAGTTACGTGACCGTGCGGTAAGAAAGACGTAATTACATGTGTGGTCGCGTCTGTTCCTGTGCGGTACCCACGCAAGTCCCGAGCTCGTGGTTGTAGGTGTGTGCGCGCTTCTCTCAGATTCTATATGAGAATGCTCTTGCGTACACACGGTTTGGCGCATATGCATTATTATGTGTATGCGCATGTTGCTATGTGTGTGTCGCTCTGATGGAGGGCTATCTGCGCTTTCATATGAATAAGCTTACGTTCAAGTTATCTCATCAGCGAACCTGTTAGATATTGATTGAATCCGATTAAGTGGGAATAACAAAAAGACATTCGGGCCCGACAAAGGAGAACATACTATTCGAAACGACAACTTAAAAAAACGCAGAGCGTGCCTTATTATGTTAATCATTCTTGCTTTCTGATTGACTCTTTGGTATTCTTATCGTCTGATGCAGCGATCTCGTCGGCGCTCGGAACCCGCCATGTCCGTCTGTTACTCCCTATAACATACCAATCGTTTTCAATATATAAGCAACGAAATGCGAGAAACGAACCAAGACGAATGGCTGAAATACAGACGGATTCTTTTTTTGTCTAGCTTGTAAAAAATTAACCGAAAACGAATCAATAACAATAATAATCCCCGGAGAAATGTAAGAACTGGGACAACGAACAAGTACAAATCTCCAAACACAGCTAGGTGACTGGTGCGCGACCGAGAAAAATCCGCCTGGTCCTGGTATCGATTCAGGGACCCTTCTATTTCCAGTGGAGAGGTCCTTGGTTATCGTTATTCTTGTCCAGCTCACTTGCACCTTCTCAAAAATTGCAATATCATAATAACGAATTAATTATCGAAGCGCAGCGTTGAGCGCAAATGAAGCAAGATGGCTAGCAAAGATAAACTTCGCACCAGCTCACGCGTAGCCGCTTTGTCGTCCAAATTAAGTGGACAGACGGGCACCCTGCAGTTTTTTTTTTTACGGGGAACTTTCTACTGTCCCCAGAATACGGAGCACAGGGGTTCGACTTTACGACTTTATGCAAGCTGGTTGATGGTTTTGTAAAAAAAAAATCTAAAAGCTTGTCTTTGTCGGTTTGAAGGTCTGTGGGTCCGAACACATCGCGTGCTATTGTTCACCAGGCGTAAATCTTATAACGTTCTAGTAGTACAATTTAAACAGCAACAAAAATTTCAACGATTTGGAACTGGTTTCATATGGGAACTATGACTACTAGAAGACACACACAAAATGACGAATGACTGAAGCAAGGTTCAATCCCCACCCCTGCCCGTTTCAATCTGGATAAACATCATACCGGTGTGCAGTCGTGTATCACTACTGCGTGATGCACATTAAAGACTCCAGGCTAGCGATTGCACTGCACTGGTTAAATTACTCATCTACAGCTGAGAGACACGTCGCCCGTTGGGGCGGACTAAGTTCAGGCTGTACAAACATACCAACACCCCTTTGTGTTTTAGAGCGCAGCTCTTAGGCGCCCGTTTCCGGCTTGAACGGCGTCGGCGTCGCTGTCGCCGTCGCCGTCGGCGTCACCGTCGGCGTAACTGCGGGTTGCATGCAACTCAGGTTGCATGCAACTCGCGTTACATGCAACCCGTCGGCGTCGGCGTAATTGCGAGTTGCATTCAGTCCAAGTTGCATGCAACTCGCGTTGCATGCAACCCGCGGGAGTCGCTGGGTTGCATGCAACCCGTCGGCGTCGGCAAAATTGCGCGTTGCGTGCAACCCAGGTTGCATTCAGTCAAAGTTGCATGCAACCCTCGGGCGTCGCTGGGTTGCATGCAACCCGGCGACGCCCCCGAGGTCACGTGACCCCCCTCCCCCGAAGTCACGCCCCCCCCCCCCCCCGAGGTCACATGACCCCCCCTCAGTACCCTTCCCTAATCCTCCTCAAGAGCTGCGCTCTAATTCGGCGTTACAGGGAGTTGTAAACGGCTTTCATTTTTTTTTTTTTTTTGGACTGAAGCAAATACATTGTTTTTTACACTTAGCACTTTGTTTTCCCCCCGAATCGGGAGATAGTAACTTTAATCTGCCCTTAACTCTTCCCCCTTTCTTGCGTTCTTTTTGCTTCTTTCTTTTTTCTCGTGTAACTTAGTAAAATCGACACATCGCACAAAAAACAAAGACAATGTAGAAAGAGAACAAAAGACAACAGCTTGTCTTGTGTACACCCTTTTACTTTCTCTTCGTTTTTTGTGCGCTGTGTCGATTTTACTAAGCATGAACCAACTAGCCCGTATCGCCATCCTAATTTTCATTTCACGTCATTTCCTGCCTTCACTCTCGCGTCTCAATCGCACTTCCTGATCAGGGCCACATCCTCTGTATTTCTTTCTCTCTCTCTTTCTCCTTGTCCTCCTTTCTCTTTTTTCGCTTTTTCTAGCCTCTGATTAGATGGAATGTTTAAAGATTGGCGCCTTTGCGACGCCTTGAACCGACTAAACTTCTCGGATAGTCCGCTGTTTGTTGGTGCAGTATTGGTGGGGTTGGCCCTGTTCACTTGAATCGCCGCAATTTGGACGTCAGAGTCCTTCGTTGTTTGAGCGTCAGTGCTGAACGTTTTGTTTTCTTTATTTGTGAAAGCGAGAATGCAGCCACAGATCAGCGTTCGCCCATCAGGTTGTGCTGGAAGGCGATTGGGTTAATACTGCAGCAATGATATTTTTGATAAAATACGACTCAAAAAAGAACTAATTATTGTTTTTGCGTAGTGGCCACAGGTCGTCTTGACATTGGATTCGATTAGAACAAACTTTATTTGTGCCTGCAGTTGGGCGCTCGCGCACCCCGACGAGGGCCTACGTCGTCTTTGGGGTCGCCGTTACTCGGCGCGGGTCTCCCCTCGCCGTTGTCGGCTCGCTGGGTCCCTGCCTTTCGAGCGCTAAGGGGACCCGCTGGACGGCCCAGAGCTGTTGGCCCTGGTCGTAGCTTTTATCAGCTGCCTCGAGCCGCGGCGGGATCGTTCTTCATTTTGCTTCCTCTGGGTGTTTGATCAATCCCACAAGATGTGCGTGTGATCTGCCGTCTCCCTCCGACCGACCTTCCACCTGTCGGTCGGGTATGTCACGGGGTACATGCGATGCATCAGTACTGGGCTCGGTAGCGATCCGGTCTGGAGCTGCCTCATACCGCCTCCGCTTGACTTAGCCTCGGGTGCGAGGGTGGGAGAGTCTTGCGAGCCAGGCGGAAGGCTTCCGTGAAGTCGTTATAGTCCGTCATACGGTCCTTAGCTTCGAACCACGTCGGACGATCTGTCGCCGGAGCGCGGTTGGTTAGGTCTCGCGCCGCTGCGTGTGCCGTTTCGTTGTGGTTGTCATTGCGTTTCGACGCGCCGCCCGCGTGCGCCGGGAACCACTCATTTTCTGTCTCGCAGTTTGACCGCTCGCAATGCGCGGTCGGCCTCCCTGCAGATTTGGCTTTTGGGGAAGTTTCGAACCGCCTGTCTCGAGTCACTCAGCACCGTGTGGCAGTCTGCGTCGGCGATGGCCAGGGCGATGGCCACCTCCTCCGCTTGTTCCGCTCCGGCGCTTCTCACGCTCGCTGCCGTTTTCGTGGCGCCGGTCGTCGCCTCGATGACAACCGCTGCGAAGGCTTCCGTAGGTATTCCGCCGCGTCCACGTACCGCTTGTGCTCGTCGTTGGCGTGCAGGTCAATGAGAGCCTTGGCCTTCGCTGCTCTTTTGACAATTTTTTTTTTTTTTTTTGTAAACAATGCGTTGGTACAGGCCATGCTCGATGGGACTGCTTTTCCAAAATCAAGCCGTCAACGGAACATGAAAGAAAACCTGACATGGTAAAACTTTTAAACGGCACCCCTTCTATAGACCCGAACTCCTAGCCCCCAGCGATAAAATGAGAAATAATAATCTCAAACGGAGACTCTTGCGAAGAGAGGGGCTACGACTAAAACAAGATTTTTGCTTTTTACAGCGCTCTTCGCATCGGTGTTGTTCATGGGGCTTTGTGACTATGCGTTTCTGACACTCTTGCATTACGATATGTGCGGAGGTTTTCTAAACAACACGGAAATTCGCAAAACGCGCAACATCCTTACTGTGGTGCCAGGAGCGCGTCTTCGGCTGGTGTGTTTCGCGGCCTATCCCACTCATGCATCAAACATGTTGTCCCGAAGTGGCCACAAATGACGTCACACAAGCCGAAGTTTCATGCTGTTGCGTGTCGTGATCCCGGCGGTTGGTCACAGAAATGCTAAGGAGAAGCTGCCAGTAGCACAACTGAACGCGAGTGTCGTCGTCCTCACGGCGCCCCAACTTCTGGCTGCCGAAGCTTCCGTGGACTACCACACTGAAGAGTGACCTGCTGCAGAACAGGCGTCTGCCACATACACCACAGCTGTTGGGACGCCGCCAGGATTGCGACTGGCGACGGCGTGACACTCCTATAACGTCATCAGGCGGAAATGGAGGTACCACTTTTCTGGACGCGGTAAGCACACCAGTCGGAGACGCGTTTTAGGCACCATACGCCTACTGTGTCGCGGCGTCAGCATACACAAACATGGCGGCGCCCATAGAACAGAGCAGACACTGGTCTATACTCCGTTTCAGATAAATCCGACTGCAGACGACGCTACGATACGATGGAAGGAATGAAGGAGGGTCAAAGATGCTCCGCCACTGTCCTTTGTCCTTTTGCGTTGGCTATCACCGGCTACAACAATCACGCAGAGAAAAACCACGATATGATTCGCTCTGCGTGAATGGCATGGCTGCTGATAGTAAGCGGAAGAAGAGCACCGTGACGGAGCACTTTTACCGCGGTTTGGTTGGCTCCGATGTTGGCTCCATCGGGTGGTGCCGTCGGCTGTTGTCGAACTTGGAGTGAAAAGGAGTCCCTACGAAGGCCATAATCTGGACACTTTTCGAAAAAGTCGGCGAGAAATCCCGCGGCTCTGATTGGCCAACGCCAAGGTCAAGCGAGACGTTGGCCAATGACGGCCGCCATATTTCTTGCCGACTTTCTCGCCAAGTGCCCAGATTAGGGCAACAGGACGTCTCAGAAGACGCCGTTGGGTTCGACAACCGAGAGTGCAGCGCCCACGTATAATCAAGTCAGACCAAGACGCGCAGGACGCACTCGCCAACGTGGGCGTGCAAACCAAACACGCGTACATCCTTTCTTCCTTTCCGAGAGGCTTACATTCACCGAAGAAACGCTCCCAAAAGCCCGGGGCTGGAGTGCCAGTCAAGGGTCTCTATTCCAAAAGGCGAGTTCTTCTCCGGCCTCGCCGACTTTCTCTCTCGGCGCCGGGCCATCACTCCGGGGCGAGTTCTTTGGGGGATCTGAATACGCGTGTTTTGCATATTGCTTACGCTGGCGTTTATAACGGCTGCGCTCTTCACTTCCAATTCAACACCCCCCCTCTTTTCAACCTTTGAGATACGTGTTATATTTGTATTTCTTTATTTTATATATATATAATCATCATCTGAGCCGAATATATGCACTGAGTGTTGCGTGATTGATTTGAAGTAGTTCATATTCCGCTTATTTTTTTTTACTTTGTGTGCGGAATTTTTTTTTTTTTTTCGGCGGTTTTCTAGCACGTTTTTGGAGCTTAGTCGTCTGGCTGAGGCTCGAGATGCTGGGAGTCGGCTAGAACGGTTTCTTTAATAACGTTCCTCCTCAATATTTGCATTACCTTCTCTTCTTTTCACCCGGGCTTCTGTTGTTGCTTTTCTCAAAGGGGGGGGGGGGGGGGGCACATTGAGTAGCGTATGCGTGTTAACAACTGAACTGGCATTAATGAACACAGGGCTGCCTATGCCTCTGAGCAAATGCGCATATGCATGTTCATGCGATGTTCTTGTGGAATCTAGGAAGACGAATGCTTGCGTATACGTGTGGGCAAATGAATCTTTGCCTTTGTATTTGTGCGCGTGCTTTCACTCGACGTTCGTTCTGAGCTTGCGCTGAACAACTCATTATCAGCATGACCGTGGCAAAGTGTAGTTAAAAAACAGCTCAATACGTAACAACTGTTAAAAGTGAAAACAACGAGACTAAGCAAACCCATTTTCAATCGAATTTTTTCCTTATTTTTTGATAGCCCAGTTTAACTAGACGATGACCATCCTTTAATTTCTAAACATTGCTCCTAGAGATGCAGCATACGCCCTGACGGGTATTTGTGGGCCACAGGCGGCATGGCAACGCCAACCGCGCCGGATTGGCTGCTCCTCGAAAAGGAGAAGCCAATCCGGTTTTAGTGAGACAGCTTTAGATTTGGTTTTGCTGCACAGTTTTGGTGAGACCGAGTATACACGTTTACAAGTCCGGCTTTAGGGCGCTGCCATCTTGCTCGGTTTGGGTGCGCTTGGATGCGTCATACTGTAGAACCCTTTATTTTCGCGGCCCCTATTTTTCGCGAATCGGTCACAGAGGACATAATCGCGGCCACTAAATTTCGCGAAATCCAGGCGCCTGCATTGAAACTCTTAAGGTTCGAATTTTTCGCGTGCCCTTAAATTTCGCGAATTCTTCAATTCGCGAAATTCGCGAAAATTAAGGGCTCGCGAACATTAAGGGTTTTACAGTAATTTGATTACGAAGCCTTGCTACGGCGTCGTAATCGGATTATGGCCGCGCCAAAGCGCACCCCACTCAGCAAGATGGCGGCACCCTGAGACCGGACTTGCAAACGTGTATAGACCCCCGTTGACGCCGCTTTGCGGCGACAGTCTGCGGGGGCTCATTCACGCGTTCCAGTGACACATGCGCAACGCCTGCCGGCCGCCGCAGCCGTGCGCCGCAGCCGTGGGTGCAAGATTCAGCGTCCACTTCGAGAAGCAGCCAATTCGGCGCGAGCGCCGTTGTCATGTCGCGTGTCGCCCACCGTTTACAAATACGCCGCTAACACTCCTTTTCCCTTCCCACTTTTGTTATCCGATGGTCGTTCGTTTTTCGTCTTTTATTTCATTTATTTTTTTACGAATACCATATGCAGCAAATAGTCGCTCGCGGCACTGGGCATGACATAAGAGCGTCATAATGACATCGCAATGGTGAAATTGCATTAGCAACAGAAAAACCGCCGTCACCTTCACTTCGACACATATTATGTGAGAATTCATTTATTTAGTAATTTTAGACTTTTTGTAAAATTTCTAAAGAATTGGGAAGTTTGTTAAGGGTATGCCTTTAGGTCGGTATGATAGAAAATTTTGGGAGTCCTGAAACTTAGTCTCGTTATAATGAATAACTTGTTAAATGAAAGAGGAATACATAAAAAAAAAATTGGGGCTCCAATCTACGCTGTGAAGGTGGTTGGTCAGCGAAGCTGTGGTATCATCTGCAACGATTGCCTACTGCACTATACGAAATGCCGCCGCCGGTCGCAGCACGCCGCCGCTGGTCATATTACCGTTTCTTTTCACATTGCCGCTCCTAGTATTCACGCAGCTCCTCGGGAGTCCTAACTATGCGTGGCCTAATCATAGCGGTTCTGCAGCAACAATGAAATCAGTCGCTATTAGCCCCGTGCGCGACCGAAAGCGTCGCTGTGGTCGGCCTTCCACGATTGGCCAAACGCTGACTATGACGTCGGAAAGGGGATTTATCATCGACGGAAATAAGAGGAATGAAAGAACTTTAATTTTGACGGTGTTGGCAGTGTTCTTTTGAGAGCGCAATGATTTCAAGCTTCCACCATGCCAATAAAAAACACCATGGAACTTGTTGTTTGCAAGGTAATGACGTCACAAGGGGAAACCACAGGAGGGCGCCACCAAAACATCTCGCCGCTAATACTCCGTTTCATCTTACGTTTAAGCGCAGCGGATGTTACGAGCCATGGGAGCCAATCGGAGGCCGTGTGAGTGTCACGTGACCTTAGAGAGGGGGCACAGCGGCGCGCGGAAAGCATGTCAATGGCCACGTCCACAGAAACTGATTGGCTAAGATAGCTCGTAGCATCCGCTGCGTCTGGACGTAAGGTGGGTTCTTTTTTTATATATGAAAGGCTAGTGACGTCCCAAGCTGCCGTCGCCGCGGCAGCTTGGGCAACAGTGATCTTTACTGGGAACGTATGCGGTGAGCGCTATGTGCTTCACATTGTTTTCAGGAGCTCTTTATCATTCATTATATGGTTAGGATGCTTGTTTTGTGCTTTTTCTTTATTGAAACGAATGTTCTGCTGTATGTCGTATGCGTGGTGTTCGTACGTTTCGCTTCAATCTTCTGAAGTCTTTTTTTTTTTTTTTCGCGAGAACGCCGACACAAAAACACACGCGGGGAGAAGAAAAGTGCTTCGCATTGTTCGCAGGCGCCGTTATTATCCAATTTGCGGTTTGCACTTCACACAAGGGCTTCGAATGACGTCAACCCCTTTCGAAGCAGCTGCAAACCTAATCTTTACCGGAACGCGTGGGAGGGTGTTCCTATTGTTCACACACGCCTTATTATCCATCATGTGGTTTTAAGGCTTGTTTTGTGGTTTTCTTTATTGAAAGGGATACTGAGCTGTATGCTGTATGCCTGATTTCAAAGGAGATATAGTGTATTGCCTTCAATTGTTCGCCGGGAGTTTTTTGCTTACAACATTAACGACACGAACATTTCCTTGGCTGGTAGGGGTATACAGCTTTGCTGTAAAATTACAACTCCCACAAGCGACAATTCGAGGCTGTGTGAATTTGCTCGAATATTTTTTCTAATGTTTCTAGTAAGGGCGTCCTAATAATATGTAATGTTTATTACGTAAAACACGCTCATTGTTTAAACACTCTTAGTCCCTTTGTGCTGTTTTCCTGTTCTTTTGTTGCATGCGTGAGCTTGTTGTTGTGTATGTACGTGTATACGTGTCTGGGTCCATTCGCGTGTGTGTGTGTGTGTGTGTGTGTGCATACTTGCGTGCGTACGTATGTGCATGTGTGCGTGTGAATGGTGTCGCGCCAGAAATTGTTAGCAGCTTATGGTAGCGAATGTTGCTAACAAAAAAAAGGACGAAAAACTAAGAACTTTGTTTTAGAAAAAAAAATTTGAACAAAGATAGAGGTTAGGGAGTACTTTCTCGCGCATGCGCTGAAGACAAACAGTTTTCGAAGCTCATCGCGAAGCGAGGGAGCTTGTACGGCACAAACTGCAAAGCGCATTAGCATAACTGATGGAATTCTTGAACAGCCTTGGCAAATCTCTCCTTCTCTGCGCCGTTTCAAAGACCAAAGTGACGACGCTTCTTTTTTGTCGATTTCTTTTTCTTCCCTTAATTTGGTGCTTGTTTACTTTTAATCTGATTTGATTGCCGCTTGCATTTGTTCCATTTGATACCATCTCCTTCTCTTTCTTTCACTCTCTCTTATACGCACACACTTGGAGAGCAAATGAAAGGCCGTCGGGTTAGAAAAGAAGTTTTACGAAGTCAAGTTTCGCTTCATTTTAGAAGCGATGTCGCGCCATTTGGGAATATTCTACGCCCTTTTTTTTTTCGTTCCTTTAATTTGAGTAAATTTGTAGCTTAATCGCGAACCTTTCAAAGAGAAAAGAGAAGTCACTGCAACGCGAACATTAGTGTGCCGTTGCTTCCAACGTTTCATTTTTTTTATGCTTATTTAAAAATATTTTACAAACTTTTTTTTTTTTTTAGTTTGTTTGAGGCGAATGATTGTGATATTTTGAGTTGTCTTGTCTCGGAGTTAATGAAACGACACAACGTGACAGTGTGTAAGCGCTTTAAGTCTTACTGCAATTCTGAAAGGGGCTTAGAGCTGGGTTTACGCGTGGTTCGCGCCTTTAAGCCACAGAGCCTAGGTTTAAGAGAGCGCTCAAGTCAAACCATGGAGAGCATTCGCACTCTAAAGGTGGACGCCTCCTGCGCATATTGGGCGCATGTGCGCATGCGTGCGTTGTCGCTTGGCAAGAAGGAAAGCGGACGGAGAGGCGGAGACGCTTGCAGACGATCGACGACTTCGTCTCCTCATTGCAGCTTGTATCGCAAATTTTGCGGCCCGTGAACCACGTGATCCCGACGGAGCAGTTGGAAGCCCTTTGAAATCCAGGCTACCTTTTACTTTAAACTGCGCGGGCGTGTTTGGTTTCGGTCCGCGCTTGGTAAACCGGAACAGAGGTCCTCTTGTCTTGTTACTTTGTGTCCAAAGGGAGGTGCCTGCTTAAATTTTAAAAGATGGCAGCGAGTTGGGATTTTTCAAGTTGTTTGTTGTTGCAACTGTTGTACTTGTATTGCTCTCGACGTCCGGGGACGTCGAGTCAAACCCTGGCCTTCTGACCGGAGCAGAAAAACTAGACAAGCTACAACATGCTATCGAGGCGTTAACAACAAGTTCTGCTCGCTACCAAGAGGAAAGCTCACAGAAACTAGATGCAATCAATACTGGAATTGCCGGTCTCGGGTTGCGGGTCACTAGCCTAGAAGCAAAAATAAACGAAATCACCACTGTAAAGGAAAATGTCGCTCAACTTACACAGGAGTTGAGTGACGTTCAGCGGGAATCTGCTGGTGTGTATCGCCACCTTAATGTGCTCACTGAAACCCTTGACGATATGAACAATCAGATGCGAAGAAATAACCTGATTTTGAAAGGCCTGCCCGAGGGTGAACACGAATCTTGGATTGACACAGAACAGTTGGTTTCCAATTTCATAAGGGAAAACATCACCCAGAATCTTGGAGATATTGAAAGAGCCCATCGACTTGGTCAAAAGAGGACTGGGTCGACCCGGCCGGTCATTGTCAAGTTCTTAAGTTTTAAAAGCAAAGATGAAGTCCTACGACATGCTTACAAGCTTAAAAATGTGCCATCTCCGAAAGTTTGGATTTCGGAGGACTTCCCACCTAACGTCCAGTTCGCTAGACAAAGGCTGCGGGAATTCGCGTCCCAATTCCGCGAACAAAATATCAGGTATAAGCTTTCTTATGATAAGCTGCGTGTCGGAAACCAAACTTACGTGTACAACAATGAAAGCGCTGGTGTTGTACAATTGCAGGCAGCGCAGCGCGAGAGTGCGCGCCCCCCAGAGTGACTTGCTAAAGTCACTCTGGCGGCCCCTTACGTTACAAATGTACCAACGTTATCCTTTTTTCTTTAGCAAACTTCCGCAGCTTAGTTTTCAAGCAAGACGAACTCGAGTGCCTCACTTCGTCGTGCGAGCCTGACGTTATTCTCGGTACCGAAACTTGGTTGACGTCCAATGTTGAAAATTCCGAATTAAACTTACATAATAACTACAAAATTTTCCGGAAAGATCGAGTTTCCACGAGGGGCGGAGGCGTGCTCATTGCCATTAAAAATAGTATACATTGTTCCCATGTTAAATGCGATTCCCCCCTGG
Source organism: Ixodes persulcatus (assembly GCA_013358835.2). Taxonomy (NCBI): domain Eukaryota; kingdom Metazoa; phylum Arthropoda; class Arachnida; order Ixodida; family Ixodidae; genus Ixodes; species Ixodes persulcatus. The sequence continues at coordinate 744,297 of JABSTQ010009082.1, forward strand.
AAATAATCTGGATTCGGGTAAAGTTAGACTTTCACCACGCCTTGATTGGTTCGTGTTCCCGTTCACCAAACACTAAGCCTTGTGATTTCAACGAGAACTTGTACTCCTGCCTTAGTAGAATACGAAGTGCTTACTCCAATGACATTCTCATACTTGCTGGAGACTTTAACTACCCAGGAACAAATTGGGAAACGCTCCAGCCACTTCCGAATTCTGTGGGTTCTAGTCACTCAGACGAGTTTCTTTGTCTGTTACAAAAGTTTCAACTTTCACAGATGGTTTGAGTTCCAACACGGGACCTCGCAATACTAGATTTATTTTTGGTGTCCAGTGCTGAATATGTGAATTCCACTAACGTTATCGACCTTAATAGTGACCATGCCATTGTACATGTTGAAACATCTTTCACCTTAGAACGCTCCGTTAACTGCCGCAAGTATATTCACAATTACGCACGCGCTAATGTAGACGCTTTAAACGCTGAACTAGTATTGTTTTTTGAGCAATACATAATGACCTGCATGCATCGTTCGGCACAAGAAAACGGGACTCAGATTAAAACCGCTCTGCAACGTCTGCTTTCAACCTACGTTCCTAAAATCAAAATCGGATCAAATACCCTCTCACCCTGGTTTACGACCACCCTAAAACGTTTACTGAACAAAACGAAACGATTGTATACAAAAGCTAGAAAGAGTGGTAATGATTCTGACTGGTCTTCTTATCGGTCGTTTTCAACCCAGACCAAAGGCGAAGAAAGCAAAAAGAGACTTCTTCGGCCCCAAGTTATCGCACTTACTTCAAACCGACCCTCGCAAGTTCTGGAAGGCGATTAATCCGAGTCATGGCCGTACTGACCCCGTGTTTTTAACAGATGACAATCGTCACATGAACGATGATGAAGCAGCAGACCTACTTAACTTATTTTTCTCTAGCGTATTTACAGAAGAGAACTTCCCTCTTCCTCCCATTTCCGAGCGTAATGTTATCGCTATGCCCCCCCTTGAATTTTGTAGTGAAGGCATTATAAAAATAATAGATAAACTGCCCACTCACAGTGCCCCGGGTGAAGATTCCATATCAGGAAAGTTTCTAAAGTTGATAAAAGGTCTCGTATCTCCTATTTGTTCACAATTATTTCAACAGAGCCTAGTTTCGAGACGTGTTCCCCCCGATTGGCGTTCTGCAATCGTTAAACCCATTTTCAAATCAGGTGACTAATCAAACCCCTCGAATTATCGTCCTATTTCCCTCACAAGTGTCCCGTGGAAACTAATGGAACATGTTATTTTTACGCACATCATGGCACACTGAGATCAAATCGACTTTTTCTTTCCTAATCAGCATGGTTTCAGGAAAAACTACTGATGTAACACTCAGCTCATTGAAATTGTACATGGTTTGCATTTAAATACTCACGCTGGAACACAAACCGATATTACATTCATTTACTTCGCGAAAGCGTTGGACACAGTGCCCCACAATCGTTTAATTTCAAAACTTTGTCATCTCCAAATCGACCCCCACATTCTTGACTGGATATCGGCTTTTCTCATCGACAGAACTCAGTCAGTAATGGTGAACAATAGTGCCTCCTCACAGGTGCCCGTGGTTTCGGGAGTACCTCAAGGAAGTGTTCTCGGACCTTTGCTTTTCTTTGTTTATATCAATGATCTCCCTGCGAATATCGAGTCAACGATCAGACTTTTTGCTGATGTGCTGTCTATCGAAAAAGTTCCGCCCCAGTTCATCATGAAATTCTTCAAAATGACCTAAACAAAATTAGCGAGTGGTGTACTACCTGGCAAAAGAATATAAACTCCAGTAAATGTCGCGTATTAACAGTCACAAATAAGAAAAACATATCACATTTCCAATATTCAATTTTGAACCAGGATATTGAAAATGTACCACTATATAAGTACTTAGGTGTCCATTTCACTAACAATTTGTCTTGGAAAACACATATAGAAAGCACAGTCGCCAATGCATCAAGGAAACTGGGTTTCTTGAAACGCCATATTCATTCCGCCCACAATCGACAAAACTTCTTGCTTACAAAACTATTATCCTTCCGAAGCTAGAATATGCTAGAGTAATATGGAATCCTCACCAAAACTACTTAACGCTACAATTATGTCTGCAGAATAAAGCTGCACGCTTTATCAGTCATGAGCATTCGCCCCTAGCAAGTGCCACTGGTCTAAAAAGAAATTTGGGTTTATACCCGTTAGAAAGGCGGCGAAAAATTGCTCGTTTATGTTTTTTTCATCAAATATATTACGACGAAACACTATTTAGCAAAATCTTATGTTCACCTGCACAGTTCACGTCTGCTAGGCTTGATCACTCGTGCAAAGTGGAACCCATTAAATCACGCACCAACTTGTTCATGTTTTCTCCACTCGCATTATCTATAAAAGACGGGAATAGTCTTCCTAACGACGTTGTAATTTTATCTGACCTGAATCGATTTAAGCAGAGGTGTGAAGAACTGTTTTGTTAATTTGTTGCTCCCTGATGTCCTTTTGCATTCATAATAATCGCCTTTTATCCCATTGTTATTTTTGTCGTATTTAGAATACGGAATTAATTATGTTCAACTGTTGGTTTGCATTCTGTGTGTATGGCGTTTTCTGTGTTCTTCTATGTGAAAACTAGTCCAAGGTCATTCTTTACTCATGTAATGTGTATATTGCGACTTTTCCCCATTTTTTGCTATCCCCCCTCGTGTAATGCATCGCCAGATGCTTTTGAGGACAATAAATGAAATGAAATGAAACTTGGGCAAGTTTTGTAGAGCACGGTCTTAAACAAAGTACATATTTTTTAGTTTTAAGTGTTTCGGTAATGTTTGGCCGGCTGGTGTTCCTCGAACTGTAGTACACGAGAAAAAAAAAAAGTAGGACTAAGTTTTATTAAGATAAAACTATTTTACTGCATGGTTAACACGAGTGCACCTCCGTGAAGACGTGGGCGCGTCATAACTGACCTTCATTTTTTGTTTCCTCTTATTACGTTTACTTCACTTCATCAAGACCACAGCAGGGCAGGTTATTGTCATTTTAGATTCTATACTATGTCCTTATGCCCAGCATCAGCCTTTGTGGAAGCTTGGCAACGTCCGCTTCACTGACACGGCATCTGGGTAAGACAAGAGAAGGTCAGCAATGGCGGCTGTAACCTGGCGCGTGTGCAAAACGTCTATATGTTAAAGCATAGCCCCCTCTATACTCACAAAGCCTGGCAGTTCGACGACGGAGCCATAGAGTGCCTGGTCGCAGATTTGGAGCTCGAGGATCTGGTAGCACAGAGCATCAAAGAGCCATTTCTCGAGGAACCTTGACGCCAGCGCACAGCTTTTCCAGCGGGGAGGACCCGAAACACACTTGCAGGCTATCGGGAGAAGTGTGTTTCGGCCTCTCGCCGCAGGGGGGCGCCAGTCACGTGGCTTTCTTCTCATCCGTTGTCTGCCGCTCTACCTTTTCCATTTTGGTGGCACCCTCCCGTGGCGATCTGCCAGCCTTTGTCCGTATATAGGAGGTTATGATTAAAGCCAGGGCGTCTTCATCTGCGCTTTGCTTAGGGTGATTAATACCCCTGTCAGACGGGAAAGTAAACGTAATTTTGATCGAATGTCATTCACCGCTCGGCGAATCAGTTCGTGATGCTGGTTCTGCACGTGGCGGGTGCACGGGCAGCCTGGCGTATTAAACACGCGGATGGGCCTAGCTGTAATGTCATTTTGCTTAAATCTCATTTAACGTGCCTGTCTGACAGGGGTATAAATCTGTCCAATCTGTTCCGAACGCTTATTTTTCTCTTGTTCTGCAGCGCATGAAAGAGCATCTCTCTGCACGCCCTCCTGGCGTTCACTGCGCTACGGCAGCATTTAGTTTTCGGCTATTTCTTGGTATTTTCCGCGTGAGCGCGTGCTGTCGGCATTGGGCAGTGCAGAAGATGGCATCACCCTAAACAGAAGAACATCGATTGAGGCACCCTCGTTAATACCACCTTGTTTCCGCAACCCACATTCCACGCCCCGAAGATCGCCGTTCTTTGCGCAGGTTAACTAAGAGCTTGATCTGAGGATGAAGAGACCTCTGCCACGCCAGCCATATACCACTGCCCCCCCCCCTCCTTCCCCCCTCTGACGCGCTGTAAATAGCGCGCTCAAATATGTTATTCAGTGAATAGCTCTTATACATAGCTTGCAGATGTCGCTATTGCTGGGTACTGACGGTTATTTCTATACTTACTGGTTCCCTCGAGCACTTTCGCACCGCACTTCTGCGGTGTGAAACTAACATGGCGAACCGAACGCTCGTGGCACATAAAATACCGGCATGGCCGCGAATGACGTTACGGGCAAGCTATGTATAGGCCATAGGGCGTACAGTCCCCGGATATTACTATTAGGCGAGATAGCCACGGGTTGACGCCCTCAAGCGGTGAGGCTCGCAGGTACAGTACCCTTGGCCGTGCATGATCTATTGACATCACGAGCGCGATACGCATTGCGATTCTCGCTGGCCGACTATGAAGAGAGGGGTGAAAAGCTCTCTACAAAAAAAAAAAAATAGTATAACTTTTTGCTATCTGGATTATTGAACTGGAAATCTATCTGGATTCTTTCTGGATTTTAGGATTTCAAAATGTATTATTTTTCCGCAATTTGTATATCAGGCTTCCTGAACTGGTCTTAATGAACGTTGGGAACCGTATCGCTGTGCCGCTGGTTCTGATAAAACAGCAATGATGGAAGCCAAAGTAACCGTTTTCGATCATAGCCTACCTTCTATGGTGTTAAAATGTACTAAAGAATTCTGGAATGTTAATAATGGTGCGACGAAAACACTATATCCCTTACTGGTTTAGATAGTCAAGTCATTCCGAATTGTCAGTGTGCCAATGTTTCAAATGGCACTTTTGTGAGTTCATTTTCTTGTAATATTGATTGTTGTTTTCCAATGTACACTACCCACGAGTTGTTTCCTATGGACCCTTTGGTTTTTAATCATGATGCTCTAGTTAAGCTGATAGAAAATCTAAGAATGTCTTCTTTTTGTTGCGTCGATAACGTGACATTTTATGAATTTTAAAGAATACCAAAAGATATAGTCCGTGGTGGGGCTCCGGGGGTTCGCGCCGGAGTTGGCCGGGCTCTGAAGTCTCCCAGCTTGCGGTCCAGTTTGTAACCGAGTTGTGTGACCAGGGACCACCCTGTCGATCGAGGACATGGTGTGGGCCACTGATCCGGCTGGGTCTCTGGCGATGGGGAAAACACGTCTTACGTGCAGCTGGCTTCCTCTTCTGATTTTGCATTCTGAGGCATCATCCAGCGAAACAGCGCAAAAACCGTAGCAGCGAATAAAAATTACGAATGAACAAATATCGACTTAAACTTTCCCTATTCCGATGATGAGAACAATGAAGATGCAACTTTTATGCCTCGGGCTCACACTTTACAGCGTTAGGCGATTCTGTTTTCGTTTCCGGTTTGGTTCTAAGCGCCGCATGCGGAGATCTGAAGAACTGACTCGGCTCGCTTTGTCTGCTGGGCAGCCGAGCCGGAGCGGAGCGCCGGAAACATCCCGGAGCCGAGGACCACAGCAACCACAGAGTGGTAGTTGCGAAACTTGCCGCTGCCTCTGCGGGAGCGCTGTCCTCGTAAGTAAGCATCAGTTTTAGCCGGCTTTTTAGCTATCTAGCTGGTGCTTAAGACTAAGTGCATAGGATCGCTTAGACGGGCGCAACAAAATCTAGTCGTTGTATATAGTGTATAGTGGGTGTCGAAGTGTTTTTTAAAGGGAAAAACGGTTAACCCAAAGAAACAAGCACACCTTTCATCGATGTTTTTCCTTTTTTACGTCTATCTTCTTTTGCTTTAATTTGTAAAGACTATTTCTGGGAACTTCGGTTAACAAAGTTAAAATTACCGAGAAACAAACGAAAAAATAAAATAAAAAAACACGAGTTTATTCCAGCGTTGCGTCACCATGGTTACCTCCCGCACACAGTGTCGGTTATGAAAAGCATCCCACGACAAGGTCGTTAACTTTGTGTTCAGCGGTAGTTCCCGCTTGTTATCCAGGCGATACAAACACCCGGGAGTATCAACCCCCGAGTGCAGAACAATGGCTTTCCGGAGGGCGGCGACGAGGTTCTCTTGTCAATAAGCCTTTCCCAAACCGTGTCGGGGTCGCCGCCAATATCCGGACGAAGCTTTAAATAATAAAAGAGCGCCCTGTTTCTCGCTCCACCAGTCCTTCCACTTCTAAGGTCTTCCTCCTCTATCCCCATCGTCACTCCCCCATTCTCTTTCCTTATATCTTCCCTCTATAAGCAAACCCCTTCGTACTCCGCGACACCAGGCCGCCGTGATTAACCTGTCAAAGTTTAACTCGTTAACGTGGTGTCAACAGTCCACCGACTTGGGTCAACAACACCGAAGAGACCGGATCTGTTCCGAGGTGTCTTCCCCCCTCGAAAAGACGACGAACTTCGCAGCAGGCTTTCATCAACCCGCTCTAAATTTGACACACATGCTGTTGCTTTTTAATACTATACCACCTCACGTTCCGCGTTCGCGAAGCAACGTGGTAGGTAATACAATGTCGGTGTTTCTAGCGCACGACGTCGGCGTCGCATGGCGGTATTCTCATGTCTTCGTTTTCAACGATGGATCACAGAGGACGCTACGGGCGATCGGAGCTACTCTAATGCCGTGCGAATGTCACGTGATCGTGGAGAGGCGCGTAAGAACGCGCAGGGCTCACGGTCACGTGATAACGTTCAGAGCACTCGACTAGCTGGAATGGCTGGCAGCGTCCGCTATGCTCCACCATAAGATGAAATGAAGTCTATACCATGTTATCGTATCTTAAATAAAAAGGCCATTTCTACCGGTAGGAATTTGGTGGAGCGCGCTTGAAAGAGTGGCAGCAGTAGAAACCCCGCGCCTGTTTTAGTCGATATAATATTATGTTTGTTTGTTTTTACGTTTGTGATAATTGGGTTAAAATATCCGACGGGTAAGTGCACCTAACCCCCTTCCCCTCGAAGTTTATTATTGGGTTAGGATGAGTGGAGCGTTCGAGCAACGGACAGACGGTGCTTGAGGTATGTTTACGAGTTCGGAATATTAGAGAGCGCGCTCCCTATCTTTCGCGAGTTCGCTAACATAGAGTGAGGGAAATAGAATAAGGCAGAGCGTGCAAGCGGCCAAAATTAATTTCCTGAACATCGAGGGTTTTTGTGGACAGGACTGCGCGTATGCTTTGCCATAGCAGTCTTTTAGTCTTTTTTATTATTATTAATATTATTCATAGTTTCTACGCGTTACCTTTTAGGTGCTCTCTTAGTTTGAGGCTAATTTTGAAGAGCTCGCCTCTTTAAAAATTTCTGTTCTTGCTTCTCTAAATATTATTTCGCGCAAATGTGACGAACGGTAGCGCCTTGAGGTCAATACAGTGATGGCGCCGGCAAACAGGTGTATGTTTATCTATGTCTTATAACACGGAAAACTTGGTGTAGATGCTCGAAGCAATCAAAAGTTAAAGAACCAGGGAAAGAACGACAGAAGACAACGTTCGAAACGAAGCTACTCGTTTATTACGTACCCTCTAATGCAGTGGTCGCCAAACTTTTTGGCTAAGCTGCCGAATTAGGGATCTGTCGCAGACTCGTGGGTCGGAAAAAGAAGGAGTAATAGAAACAAAAAAAAAAAAACTAAATAAATAAAATAAATACGCATTCAAACAGAACTTTATGTTAGAGTAAATCCCTGTTCAGTCATACCCGTCTCTTTACATTACGTTATGCTAAAGGGGGACCAGCAGTCGGGTGCTCGTGCTCCTGCTCGTGAGCTCACGAGCAGGAGCACGAGCACCCGACGGCGGACGGACATAAGGACATGGCTAGCCCCTAAGGAGCTTCGCTCCTAAAAAAGAGGGCGAGGAGGACTTTCCGCCAGGCTGAAGAATATTTCTGCTGATCCCCCTTTAAGGGAGTCTGTTTTTATCGAGTCACCGGAGCATCCGCGCGTCGTTTCAAGCGTAACAATCAACTCGAAAAGAACGCTAAAAAAAAAAAATTGTTCTTGAGTGGTTTTGTGACGTTCAAAAAAATCTTTCAACTCGTGAAGAACGGTTCCACCTCAAGCATCGCACCTGGCGCACTACGAAGTCAACTGGGCGGTGAAGATCTTTCTTCGATCAAAAGAAAAAAAATTACCCCATCTTCCCGAGGGGAACCATGGGGTGATGCGGAGCATCGTGTTGGTTCCGAGGAAAGAGTCAGTTGCGTGCTGACGTCGAGAGATGGCGCCACCGACTGCCCTAGCGTTACCCCCTACGCGAGCCTTCGTCGCGGCTCGCGGCAGAGAAACTTGGAACGCTCGCCGCTCGCCGTTTATTTTTTTTTCACACTTGAAGGAGAGGAGACTAGAGGAGGAGAGTTGCGCGTGCGCGCGCAACGTGAGGAGAAGCGAACGCACGCGCAGTGCACGCAGCTGGTAGAGAGAGAGAGCGGAGAGAGTAACGCGCAGCTGTTGGAGAGAGGGAAGGAGGAGAGTTGCGCGTGCGTAGTTCGAGTGCCGACTACAACGCCGACGCCGCGGGACATAGACCCGAGCAAGAGATGCTCCGCATCTAAAAAAAACATTAAATGTTTTTCACGAAGAATCCTTTTAGGGGGTGCTGAAGCGAATTTTTTAGGATTCAAAATATGGACGAGCCGAACTACTCTTAAAGGCGTGTTCAGACAGCCTCTTTTTCTAACGTTACGTTAAGTTACAAAAGCTTGCGCCACAAGTCACCGGGACATATATGCTTCATATTAAGCTTGACTACCAGTTCAAGGAGATAGCCTGGCACGCGACATTCGAGACACGAATGTTTAGGTGACTTCTATACGTCACGTAAGAAAACGCAAGAAAACGGTGCTGTGTGAATCAGCCTTAAGGCTGAACTCCATGGAACGAATTATGTGACGAATAACTGGCGAACGCCGCCCGACAGCACGCTGGTTTTGCGCGCGACGTAGCAGCCACTGTGTTGATTCCACGCGCAGAGCAAAAGCCGCCGGCCAAAATTCGTCGGTTATTCGCAGCATATTCGTCCCATGGAGTTCAGCCTTTAGGAGATCTTCTACGACCAGATTTTGCTTAGAGTGTGGACTTACACGCGACATTCGAGGCACAGATGTTCCGGTGATTTATAACGTAAAGTAAGAAAATGCTCCTGTGTGAACGGGACTTTAGTAATAAAAACTCTTAAGGGCTGTTTATACTCCGACGTCGAGCGCAGTGAACGCAGCGTAGTGCAGAACGCGCGCCTTTCATTGGCCGGCGGCCGGGAACTCGATTTCTGCGACCAAACAGTATCTGTGTGCGCTGCGCTACGCCGCGCCCATCGACGTTACGTTGGAGTATGAAGGCCGGTTCACACATACAGCGGAGCGCTAAGTTAGCGCTACGTGAGCGCTCAAAGGAGCGCTCATGTGGCGCTTCCTGGCGCGTGATGTAGCGCTCGGTTAGCGCTTCAGCAGCGCTCCGTTAGCGCTTCAGAAGCGCTTTGTTAGCGCTCTGTTAGCGCTACAGAAGCGCTTTGTTAGCGCTCTCACGCTCCTTGGGCCGTGCTGGCCGTGCTTGCTGCTGCGGAACAGCGCGTGCACGGCGATACCTTTGTTGTTGTTTTCCTTTGGCATTAAAAGAAGTGGAAGTAAAAAAGCCGCTTTCCAAGCAAAGGGTCGGGCAGGCGATCCAGAGTCATGGACTCTGAGCGAATAATTGATTCGGTACGACCTCATCGCTTTCTGTTCGATATGCGTGACCCTGGTTTCAAAGACACGCAGTTAAAAATGATCGCCTTCGAAAGAGCTCTGTGTCTCGGTCCCTCAGCCTATAGAACAAGGTTCGCCGGGTACCCGTCGGTATCTTGGTGGCGAAAGATTTCGCGCACCCAGAGGCCTCTTCTGGGCGTTACGCCGTCCACACACATATGCACTAATCGCGTATGTAAGTGCATTTGTCGAATTTCTATTTCAGCATCCTACATGTCTGCCATGGCGCTTCTGATGCACACTCAACAACAGGAACCGGAACCGCAGTGCACGCGCTAATCCGCAGCACCGCGATACAAGAAGCGCTACTGAAGCGCTAACACGCGCGCTACTGAAGCGCTAACAAGGCGCTACTGGAGCACTAACAAGGCGCTACTGGAGCGCTAACAAAGCGCTACTAAAGCGCTAATCACGCGCTATATTAGAACGAAGTCACGCGCTAGGAAGCGCCACATGAGCGCTCCTTGGAGCGCTCACGTAGCGCTAACTTAGCGCTCCGCTGTATGTGTGAACAGGCCTTAAACGTACCTTTAAGGGGATGAATGCACATAGTTCAGTTTTGGATAAATATTTAGTGAAATATGACGTTACACATCAGTTATGACCAAGAAAACTCACCAGAGTAGTAGGAGAAGTGCACACGATTGCCCCAATATTCAACGACTAGGTATTCCGAAATTTCACGACCGGTTGCTCTTATCGCCAATAGATATTGCGCAATTTAAAGACCAGTAGCTTTAGTCGGAGCAATTAACGTATGTTTCACACCCAATTACCGAGTCATTAATCACCCAGTGACAGCTGAAATCGCCACCGAGGGGGGGGGGGGGGGGGTAGGATGTCACGTGCAACCACGTGACGTAGTCTTCTTGCGACGTGGTGCCAGGTGATCACGTGGTACCACATGATTATGTGCAACGTCACGTGGTCACGTGACGCTTGTGTTAGCGCGCTGCCACCAGGTGTCGCATCCGGCGCTAGCGCAGGGCGCTGCTGCCAGGTGTCCCAACCGGGTTGCCCCCTGTAGAATAACTGTATATACATTTTTTTTTATTACGGCCGAAACTTTGCCCAGATCTGTTTTGGAGTCCATAAATTTGCCACGTCACCAAATACTAAACTTTTCGCTGGTGAGTATCAATTTATTCATCAAAAAAGAGTTGACCTTGGCAAGCTTGGACAATAATATCAGTTGTTTTTAGGTTTGTGAAGCATCACTTAACACATGGTTGGAGAAAGAAGTAGCAGAAGTTGTGGCAATTATTTCCTCTGGCAGTGAATTCCAGGTGCTCGTTGTGCATGAAAAGAAGGATTATTTAAACACATCCGTTCTACATTTAAACTCTCGCACTTTTTTGGAGTTATCTCTCCTTCCTGATGAGCAGTGGGCAGGCAGCATGTTCTTAGATTTGTCAATGCCGAGATAACGATGAAAAATGTTGTAGTAAACTTTCAGCCGCGTAGATCGCCTTCTCTGGAATAATGAAATTAAATCAAGTACTATTTTTAGTTGAGTCACACTTGATCCAAAGTTAAGAATACCCGACATAAAACGAGCTGTTCTATTTTGAACTGCCTCTAGCTGGTTGACAAGGTAGGCCTGGCGGGGGTCCCAGGAGACAGAGGCGTACTCTAAAATCGGTCCAATATAGGTTTGATACAGTGTTCGTTTGGTAAACTTGCGACAATCTTTAAAGTTACGTCTAATAAAGTTCCGCATTCTGGTCGCTTTTGTGGATGTGTAGTCGACGTGTTTGGCCCACGAAAGGTTTTCTGTAAAATACACACCGAGGTATTTGACTTCAGAAATAGTTGGTAAAGAACTTTCGCTGATAACGTATTTAAAGGCGACAGGATGTCTCTTGCGCGTCAAACATACGTGGTTACACTTGGTTATGTTCAAAATAATTACCCATGTTTCACACCAGGCAGAGATACGACAGATATCTTTTTGCGAAGCCAAGCAATCGGACGTGTTATGAATTTCAGAGTAAAGTACGCAGTCATCAGCATATAGGTGTATTTTCGATTGTACGGAGTTAGTGATATCATTGATAAATATTCAGAATAAAAGTGGTCTTAATACAGACCCCCGTAGTACTCCGGACGTAACCCCAATAATATCCGAGCTTTTGCCGCTTATTAAAACAAATCGCTTCCTTTAAGATAGGTAATCGCTGGAACGTTTATTTATTTATTTATTTATTTACAATTACCCTGAAGGCCCCAAGGGGCATTATAGAGGGGAGTGATTGGTTAGTACAGTTCTAAATTTCGCGTTATCGGGGATGGTGACGATGTCATCGGGAAGGCCATTCCAGTCCACAATAGCTTCTGGTATGAGCGAATGTTGATGGGCTGCTGAAGTGGTCTTGGAACGGGCGATCTTGCATGAATGATCCACTCTTGCAGAAATATAGCTGGGCGGGCTGAGGAGAGACTGTCGTAATGGTTCAGAATAGTAAATTTTATGAAGAAGGCAAAGACGGGAAATTCTGCGACGAACGGAAAGGTCAGGAAGAGTTAATTGAGATTTCATTGCAGTGACACTAGAAAAGCGAGAGTGATCAGAAAGAACAAATCGAGCAGCACGATTTTGAACAGATTCGATTGCGTTGGTTAGAAAAGCCTGATGGGGGTGCCAGATAGCTGAAGCATACTCTAGTTTAGGGCGAACAAGCGTGACGTAAAGGAGACGTTTGAGGTTAGAAGGAGCAGACTTGAAATTGCGACGGATATAGCCAAGTGAACGGTTTGCAGAGGATATTGCTTGTCTACATGAACATTCCAGGACATATTAGTGGTTAGATGGACGCCAACATACTTGTACTGTGCAGCAGTCTGAAGGGTAATGCCGTTGAGTGTTAAAGAGTTTAAGGGCTGGGAGGAGGAACGTGTGAAGCAGAGGTGCATGCATTTGTTAATATTGAGAGACATTTGCCATGTGCGGCACCATTCAGCAATTTTGTTAATGTCGTTCTGGAGTGCAATATAGTCGTCTGGGTCTTTTATTAGTCTATAAACAACACAGTCATCAGCGAAAAGACGAACAGAGAACGAGAGGTGAAGAGGGAGATCATTAATGTAGATTAAAAAGAGTAAGGGCCCAAGCACAGTTCCCTGTGGAACACCGGAAGAAACGGGAGAGAAAGAGGAGGACGTGCTGTTAGCGAAAACGAATTGAGAAATTGTTTGAAATGAATGGAATGTTTAACGTTGCTAGTTTATAGATAATGAACGCGCGAGGTACTGTGTCGAATGCTTTTTGAAAATCAAGGAAAACGCAATCTACTTGCAGCCCGTTATCAAATAAAGTTGCAAGGTCATGGTAGAACTCAACCAACTGCGTGTCACAAGAAAATCCTTTTCTAAATCCGTGTTGTGTGGTAGTAAGATAGCAGTTTTTATCGAAGTGATTAAAAATGTTGTTGTAAATTATGTGTTCCATTACTTTGGAGCATGTAGAAAAGATGGAAATAGGTGTGTATTTTTTGGACGTGGTCTTTTGGGCCGCTTTTATGTATGGGCACTACGTTTGCTGTTTTCCACTGGCTAGAAAGCCGTCCACTCGAAAGAGACTTTTTAAAAAGGACTTCTAAGTAGGATGGCATGATTCCAGAGCATGATGTGAGAACACGATCGGGTATACCGTCGGGACCACTTGCTTTATTGAGCTTTAATTCGTTCACCAAACTTAGTATTCCGTCGTAAGATATTTCGATCTCATCCATTTTGTAGAGGAGCCCTCCCTGAGATATCAGATGCTCGGTGTTAGCTAAGGATAAAAATACGGAATGGAAATAATTATTGAAGGGTGTAGCTTTTTTCTCTTCTTCATTACAGGTTGCCCGCAATCACTAATAGGGGGAATGCCGATTGATGCCTTATTTTTGACTTAACATATTTCCAAAGCTCTTTCGGGCTTTTGTCAGTTTTTCATCAAGATACAAATGAAATTTAAGTTTGCATTCATCCGATTTTGTTTTGAATTGTTTATTAAATTTGGCTCACTGTTAGCGTGAAAATGTGTCATTGTTTGTCGATATTTCATGTATGCACACCTCTTCTTTTTAACCAAGGTACGCAATTCCCCATTCATCCACGGCTTGTCTCTACGGCACCTGCAACCATATAGTTTGGAAGGAATTAATGCATTGGCTAAGGAGTTTATTTCTGAAGAGGTTCCAAAGAGTTTCAACGTCGAGTTGGTGAGAGAGCTCTCTAAACTCAGAAAAATAGTTGCATAGATTATTTGAAATACCGTTATAGTTGCCGCGTTCATAAAAGAAGACTTTCCTAGGTAAATTTGGCCTCTTGATTTCAAATATATTGGTTATTCGTCCAACTACGACTCCATGGTCATTAATTCCAGGAAGGCTAGATTCAGTCGATAATAGACCTTCCCTGTTGCTAAAAAGCAAGTCCAATAATTTTCGCCCTTGTTGTACCTAATCTTGTAGCGAAGGATACATGCTGGTGCAACTCAAAACTTGAAACAAAGTTAAGGAACGTCTTATATGCCTTAGCGGTATTCAACGTTACGGGTTGACCACCTGCCCACTCCACATCTGGGAAGTTAAAATCGCCACCAAGTGCCAGATTGGCTGTGTCTATGCTTGACAGAACATCAAATAGAGAAAACATTGCGCGTTCCTCAGGGCCAGGAGGTTTATAGAAAGAACCGACAGCAATAAATTCTACATTTTCTGACGCAATCTTGCACCAAACAGATTCACATTTCATACCATTCACTGTGATCTCAAAACTTGGAAGGGATTCATGAACTAACACGAAGACTACTCTACCATGCACATTTCGGTCTCGGCGGTACGCAACATAACCAAAAGCAAAAACTTCAGTATCACGAATGGTTGGGCCATCCAGCCAGGACTCTGTACCAATGACAACACTGGGTTTTGCCAGAGCGATAAATCGGCGACTCTTCCACTTTATTTTTGACACTACGACCATTTATAATCATAACATTAAATTCGCGCGTGGTTCTTATCTTATGCTGAGCTTGATATGGTAGCTGCTAGGCAATTTTTGCTTTTACGCGTCCTTCAGCTTTATCATAAAAATAGTCTACCCCGTTAGTACTGAACTTATTGAAACGTAGCTTATATGGCATTTCCTGGGATTTCGCATGCTCCAACAGCTGTTTGCGTTCAAATCTGATATTGTCGGAAAACTTTCGGCCGACTGAAAAGCCACTGTTTTTTAGTTTGGATCCTTGGGAAAGAGTGTGCCGCTTGACTTTGAAGGATAGAAAATTAACAATAATTGGTCTAGGCTTTTCTCGATTTGGGCGGCCTAGCCTATGAACACGTTCGATGTCGTTCCCTACGACGGTCACCTCTAGAGTTTTTTGGCATAACTCAATTGCCTTTAATTCAGAACGGGACCATGTTCCCTTAGGGTCGTCATTGATTCCGTAAAATAATAAATTGCTTCTTCTTGATTTGTTTTCCGAGTCATCCTGTCTAGAGGAGATTGCAGCAACTTGCTGTCACATCGCTTATTAGCGTTTCCTGTTCTTTATCCAGTTTTGGTAGTAGGTCAACTGCCTTCAGCAATTTCTAGACTTGAGCGTCGGTAAGGGGCCCGGGGTTAATTTCAACGTCGCCGGAGAGAATCAATGTCGATTCTACAAGTGTAGCACAAGGATTTGACAGAAAATTGCAACACCAGGAACACAAGTCTACAAGGACACTGGGGAACAATGCCGGCTGGCGTTAAGATGAGTAATGGGCAACTTTAAAATAAACAGAACTAACCGAAAGCAGGAGGAAGCGTAAGCGTGCTGCGTTGCCCATGCCGGCACCGAACCCCGTCCGAGAAGTGGGCGGTTGCTCCTTTTCTAGACTGAAGTCACAAGATAACGTTCCAGTCTGTTGCCAGACGAGCGTTGCGCCAGGTAAGAAGTCTGCTCATGTTGTCGGTGAAGGGGGGAATCGGCTGCGTTCCTCAAAACCGCGTTGATTGGAAGCCAGGGGATGAGGCAACTCTTCGACGCCCCACGCGGCAGCAAAGATCTGCATCAGAATGAACCGTAAGCGTGCTGCGTTGCCCATGCCGGCACCGAACCTTGCTAATAATTGTCGCCGAAGAGCAAACGTCGAAGCTGTAGACACTGTTGCGTTCCGGACTGTCGCAACCCCGAACGCTTAGCAGGAGTGAACTCCGCCGGTTCTCGTCGAGGTCGTGGAAAACACAACGCCGTCGGAGATGAATATATGCTGTAAAACGTGTAAAAGTAAGCATTCCGTTCCCATTGCCTGACTTGAGATAGATTTATAAATGCGCTATTTTGCTCGATGTTTGGAATTAATGTGTTCGAAGCCGGGCGTTGTCATTGGATTCGACGCGATGACTTTCTAGAGCCAGTCCTTTGGCATTCCCACTGATCTCTGCTCCACGGACGCATCTGATCGAACGAGGTTTTGTGGACATTTGAGCGTAGTTGCCGGAATGAGCGTTTTTTCCGCTTCGCCGGCCACAGATCGGACTGTCGTTCGCGCCTTTGGCGTGTTCGCGTACCTGCCCCAAGATAGTTTCTCTATTATGACCCGTGTCTCAGCGATTATAACTTCGTCCCCGCTGCTAGAAAGCAGTCTACTCAAAAAGTAATAAAAATATGTACGTACCCCACGAGAAAATGTTATTCATGAAGCGTTTACCTACGTTCTATGTAAAA
This sequence comes from Ixodes persulcatus, assembly GCA_013358835.2. NCBI lineage: Eukaryota > Metazoa > Arthropoda > Arachnida > Ixodida > Ixodidae > Ixodes > Ixodes persulcatus. The sequence goes on from JABSTQ010009082.1 coordinate 760,837, forward strand.
AATATCAGCATATTAAATCGACGAAAACGACCAGCTGCGTACGACACCGTCCAAAACTATCTTGCACGAAAAACGCATTCCTCGGACACCACGATCGTCTTCAACAGGACGACGAGGAGACGGGAAAGAAGCCAAATTGCTTATCCCCAAAATTAGGTCAGCTATTCATGCGGGAAAGTACACTTGGAAAAAAAGGGTAGGATAGGGTGAGGGCGCTTTTATTTCCTCTTTTTAGAGGTGGGATTCTCGACGTAGTCTTCGCGGTTTTAATTTTGAGGCGCCCGCAAACAACGTATAAAAGAAAAAAAACTGCCTTTGTATATTTATTTTACTTAAATTTGGCCGTTATATCAGGACGTTCAATTTTAATACGAAAGAATTAACTGTCCCTTGGAGCGAACCTGCGTTATCAGCTTTTGAAGCCTCGCCAAATGGCGCCTAAATTCCCCTGTCCCATGGAGCGACGCGTGTGGTCTGTAGCAGCGAATTCAGGGTTAAACTTCCATTGGCTGGTGCGCGTCATAGTTCTAAGGAATGCCACCCCACTGAGAAGTCCTCTGCATTGCGCAGCGGCCCTGCCGCCAATAAAAAGGAGAGGGTGTCCGGGCTCTGCAGGGCGGCCGGCCGCAGAGCCCGCCCGGGCAGTCTCCTCAGAGGTCGCCCGGCCGGGCTCAGAGCGGCGCGCACCTGGTACAAATACGCTACGTATTCGAATGCGTTCGCATTCCGACACAGTAGCAGTCTTAAATGTCTTCGTAGTTTTTTTTTTTTTTTTTTTTGTTCCGCTAGTTTCCGTTTGGGGTTTTCTCAACCTATCGAAGCAGGCAACTACTAAAACGCCCTAATACTAGAACTACACAACCATACACACATACACATTAATATATATGAGAGAGGACTATATATATAGTCCTCTCTTATATATATATATATATAGTCCTCTCTTTTATATATAAAAGAGAGCACTATATATATATTAATATATATAGTCCTCTCTTTTTCGTCCCTGTTTTTTGCGCGCTTTCTATTTTATCGTGAACTGCTACCAACTAGCCCAACTTTCAACCCTGCTGCATTCAGTCTACAGTTTAAATCGAAGCTTATCGAAATTTTGGCACATTCGCGCAGTGCAAAAGACTAAGGAAAATTATGTCATGTTTACTATATGCAATAGTTGTGACAGAGGGCGCTAAGCACAATGTTCAGGAGAACTCAAAAGAATTTTAGCATAGTTACAATACGCAGACATGAAGCAGGGGACTAAAAATGGTGGCTGACGAGGACACCGTTCAATGAAAAGAAGAGTTTTCGCTGATCGCGTTTCCCCCTCCGCTAAGCCCTCCGCAACGAAGAAGCCGCTACCGCGCCTGCGTGTGAATAAGGCCGATAGCCTTGACTGGAGAGTTACGGGTATTGTAGCGGGTTGCGGAGAGCGTTGTGGGACGGCGAAAACGATCTACGAAAACTCTCTAGTATGACGGGAGCACCCACGTTACGATGCAGTTTCCCCTCGTTTGTTCTATTATCTTCGTTTGCCCATTTGGAGCGCGTTTCGGCAACGTTTCTTTAAAGAGTAACTGCAAAGAAAAAAAAAAGTTTTTTTTAAACAGCCTAATCGGGACAAGCATGTCAAAAAACAATTTTTCCGCGAGAAAAACAATTTTTTACAGCAATATTTATTGCGTGAGATTGATTTTAGTTTGCGGCTATTTCGTCCGTTTTAAATCGCGCGCCACGAAGTTGGGATTCCGTGACGTTCATATCCCAATCGGCAGCTATACTTCTCATTGGCTAAGAGTTTGATTGACAGCTTAGATATTGGTTGTTAAACCTTTGTTAACCGACATGATAAAAGAACTGGGATGGTCTACATTGGCATTAAGACGAGGAAATTTGCGCTTGAAGTTTTTATACAACATTTATAACAATAAAACTGGCATTATTAGCTCATTTTACTTATTACCACCAAATTATATCTCAAAAAGAAAAGACCACATTCATAAGATTAGAGAATACCACACCAGGACGGAATTGGGCAATAATTCTTTTTTTTTTGTTAAAACAATTAAGGAGTGGAATGCCTTGCCCAGTGCGATTGTGTGTGCCGCGAATTCAGAAATGTTTTTTTTTTTTTTCAAGTTTATTCGCCCCCTGCGATAATGCCTGATGGCGCTGCAGGATAATGATGAATAAAGAATAAAATAAAGAATATGGTGCAGCTTCCTTTTGAGCGGAATATTTTTATGTTTAAAGAATAACCCATGTGATGAGCGTTATCATTCTTTACAAAAGGTTTACAAAACGGGCACTTCCGTTTGGATTCATACCATAACAAACAAAAGCTTCGCCATTCTTTCATGGCCGCCGAAGTCTCCGCTCGCCTGTCTCGCCTACCTCGACTAGTTGTTTCGCAGAAGTGATGAGTGTTTCGTGCTGACCCAGGTGCTTGAGTGAGACTTCTTGAAGTGAAGTAGTGTGTGTTTAGCAGCTGTCGGAGGTGTTAGTGATAGGAAGCGACGCGGGGTTTTGGCTTTCATAGCGCGGTTCTTTCGTTTTCCTCTTTGCTTGCTTATAGTGTTTTTTTCTTTTTTTGCTTGCTTGCGCGTGCAAATGCCGACTTTTCGGAGATGTCAGATGAGTCATCCCGACAGCGAGCCTTCCAGCAGCCATTTCGCCCCGAAAGGAATGCTATTTGGCTGGAGGCAATCGGGCGTTCACGTAGTGACAAACGTGTCCAGTTACGTTCTCGTCATATCGCTCCGGAGGCCGTCGAGATTCGCACCGGGTGCACCTAACGTCCGCGACTAGACACACAAAATAAAAAAAAAAACACTATGTTCACTACGTAAAAATTGGTCTCAGTTCATGCAACTGTAGGCAGGTACAAAATCTTGCCCAAATTTATTCACCGCACGATGAGCGCAACACGTCGCTGTGCAAACGCAGTCCAACAACACGAAGCATAAAAACGGCAGATTTAGGGCAACAATTCGGAGTCCATTGTTCAATTAAAACAACGTAATTTTGTTGAAAATGCCCGCAGCTTTTTACTCACGGTATGCGTCGGGAATCTTCCCCGTTTTGAAACAGAACGAAGACAGATTTACTTTTAAAAACGCTCGCTGCGTCCTCCCGGACCGGTTTGACTGGATCAGCTGACGACGACGGGACTGAACCCGTTGAACGTCAACCCCACAACAACCAATTTGCGCTCGGTGTTAGTGTGGGTGTCTTACTTCCTAGCACCGCATTACACACACCACGAACGTTTCAGCTCTTTGTCGCATCGCCGTGTTGCACCAAACAGAAGGAGATCGCTGAAATCAACGCAGCGCTGTCGTGAACCTTGGCTTGTGGTGGCGCACTCGTGGACCCTATGACTCCCTTCGCTTTCAAAGCACACACGACGATTACGAATGATACTTTCCGTCTTCCTGGAACATCACAGGGGCACTTTTCCGGTCACGTCTTCGCTACATGTGCTCGCAAACCGCGTCAAACCAAAACAATACCGCCGCCATGTTTAACGTGCGTTGTTGCCAGATCTTACCGGAAGTCGAGACGCTGCGTCGTTCAACTCCGCAACGCAAGGAGAGTGAAGGGCGGGGCGTACTTCTCTTCCGCGGGAGTCGAAAGAGCGGGAGTTTAAATGTGGAGAGGTTCTGACTCCGACTAAATTACGTCCTGTGGCGTAGATATTGATAAAAAAATTATTTTTTTCGTGGAACATTTGTTTTGTGACATGCTTGTTCCAATTAGGCTGTTTAAAAAAAAAAAACACTTTTTTTTTTCTTTGCAGTTACCCTTTAAGCGCACTTCTTTTTTCGCGCCGGTGGCAGCGGGTCTGCTTGAAGCGGGCCGCGGGCCGGGCTTTATATTGGAAGGGGTGCAGTCAGCCGCGGGTTGGTCGGAATACGTAAGCCGGCCGGGATTTAGAGGCCCCTGCTTTAGACTATATACAGGGTGTTTTTTTTAAGCTTAACAGAGTTGTTTAAAAAAAGCCGTGAAAGTTACCCTTATGCCGCTTGTGGAGGTGAGTTATACGGCCAGGGGGACACATTATAGGGGGCTAATCGTAATGATCAGTCGGCTAATTAATTAAAATCCGTTAATTAACTTTTTAATTAATAAAAATAGACGTATGGTTCCAATTAGAAACTTGCT